>NC_061158.1:11820276-11832776 GCF_022113875.1 Hydra vulgaris | reverse complement strand
ATAACTATTTCATTTACCATCGTAAATTTACAACAATACACAATTATTTCATTTACCATCATAAATTTACAACAATACATAATAACTATTTCATTTACCATCATAAATTTAGAACAATACACAATTATTTCATTTACCATCATAAATTTACAACAATACACAATTATTTCATTTACCATCATAAATTTAGAACAATACACAATAACTATTTCATTTACCATCATAAATTTACAACAATGCACAATTATTTAATTTAAAATCATAATTTTACAACAATACACAATTATTTCATTTACCATCATAAATTTACAACAATACACAATAACTATTTCATTTACCATCATAAATTTACAATAATACACAATAACTATTTCATTTACCATCATAAATTGATTATTAGTACCATAAAAACTGCTTTACTATTTTTAAACTGCCTATATAAAATTTTTCCAATGTACTTTAATTTATTATTGGCTATATAATTCACAAATTAGAAATCATTTGCATTCAACATTTTAATATTATTATTACTATTATCATTATATATTATTGCCGAACTTAATAGTTTTAATAGTAGTAGTGTCCCTTGGAGCGACATGAAACCCTTAGCACCCATTGCAAATGTATATTGGCAAGAATAAGTCTCACCTCGACCTTATAAGAAAACGTGAGCAAACATGAAACTTATGTCGTATGTACATAAACTTCATGTTATGTAATGTTAAAACATGCTTAAACATATATCAAGTTTTACAGTTTGATTTTCACTTAAAAACTGCATTGTGTCAACCTCTTCTTAATTTCTGATCTTTAGCATCTACATGCCTTAAAACAATTTTTATATAGTTTTAAAACTTCGATGACCAATGCGCCAGCATGGCTGAGTAGTAATCGTGCTGAGCTTCTGAATAAGAAAGCCATGGTTCGAGTCCTACCACCGGTGACTTTTTTTTAATTTTTTTAGAATTTTTTAAATACAAAATACTTGTGAAGTTTTATAAAGATTATAAACAAACATATCGATAACATATACTTTATAAACGATAATGTATACTTTAACAAACGAAAAGATTTTTAAAAAAGCTAAAAATTCTCAAAATATCCAAAAACGGGGGGATATCTGTTGCGTGTGTGTCATTATTGAGATACTTATGTTATTTTAGTTTAACACTTCAAGTTTATTTACAACTAAGTTGAGTTCAGGCAAGGAAAATGATTAAACAACATGTTTATATATAGAATATGAAATCTATAGAACTATAAAGTTTTTTGATTTGCATTTTAAACAACAAAAATTTAAAAAACAAGCAAGCTGATGAACTTGCCAAACGGCAACCTTGACTTTTTTTAAAAACGGTAAGGGGGTTTAAAAAGTATGTTTTTATTATAAACATAATTAAAAATCTTAATTTTATATTTAAAATAAATTATTTTATAAAATTTATTGTTTTTAAAAATAATTAAAAGTTAAAACTATTTAATATTAACATAATAAGGATATTTAGAGATTTACAGCTATTTAACAACGTCCCTGTTAAACATTCTAAACCGATATGAAACATTCTAAACATGTGATACACGAGACAATGTAGATTTGCACGCAATAAGTATTTAAATTTCATTTTTTTAACTTTCACAAATCTCTAAATATCTTTGAATATCTCTTTAATCAATATTGTAAAAAGTATAATTATTGAATATACTCTTATTTATAGTTACTTATAGTTTTTTTTATTATTTATATTTTTATATTATTTATAGTCATAATATACTCTTATTTATAGTTTTTATAGTTACTAAAGGTTAAGTTTTTAGTGTTTTAGTTAATGACATGTTCTGTTTTGAAGGTGATGAGTTGAAATTGTTTCTCGACAAGCTGTTAATTATATAGAAGCTGAAGATGACCTTATTTTAGATTCAAGTAAGTTGTTTTTTGTTTTTTATTGCTTTTTTTGTGTTAGATACTCAATCATGTTTTACATGAATTTAATTATTTAGTACAGTGTTATTGTCTGGTGGTGATATTCAGGTTAGATTTTATTAGATTAATTTTACTTTTAAAGAATCTTTCAAATTTACTTTTAAAAAAAAAATTAACGTTTGCTTTATTATTATTATTTTCTTAGTTCCTAATTGTTTAAAAAGTTAAAATAACAATAGTTATTTGATTGTTATTTTAATTTTGGCTAATCAATTATTGTAAGTTTGGTTTGTAAATAAATATATTCTTTCAAAAATACCAAATTTTTTTTTCTTTCAATATTGATTTAGTTAAATATTGAGTTTACCAAAAAATTTGTTAAAAATTGAAAATTTTGTTTTTACATTAAACACCATCAAAATTTAAGTCAACAGAACATGCAAAACATCATAATGTTTCCAGAGCTGCTGTGACAGTGTTTATGACTCACCGTGTCAAAATTATATATTTTCATTAAAAAGTTTTTCAATACTTTATTAATTTTCATAATAATCATCGGTTATCACAGGTATTCATAAGTACTTGCAATATGAAAGAACTTTTAATGGCCTTTAAAAAACTTAATGAACTTAATATGAAAGAAACTTTTTACTGTGTATGTTCTTTATCAATGTGTCCTTATCTGTTCAAGAAAATATTATTGTTTTTAATTTAAAGGATCATACTTAAGAAAAAATTGATAATTTACAAAATTATTTTATTATTTTTTGTTCACTATTTTACAACTTTACGTTCATTATATTGTGATGGTAGAGCTATTTTTTATGTTTTTAACTGCAATTATTATGTATTAAAAATATTTTATATTTAGTTATTATTCTATTTCTTTAGTTCTACTTTGGTGCTCTATCTGCAGACTATTATACGTTTACTTTGTCTACTGTTAAATTATGGTTTTAACTTCGTAAGCTTTAATTATTTTAAGTTTACTATGTTGATCATAAGTTTATAGTTTGAATTAAAATTAGTTTTTTTTCAAACAAGGTAAAAATAATTTTATTTTCTGGTCAAATAACATTATTTTTTTGCACTTATAGCTGTTACTTTTTGTGTGATGGCTATTTTGTTGTTGCAATAAATGTTTTTTTTAATTATAATAAACTTTTTATGTTAAAATATAAAGTAATTATTTTTTCTTACAGATTTTGATTGTTTAATATTGATATAATAAAAATTAAAAGAAATTTAAAGTAATACAGTTATTTTACCCCCCATTAAATATTCAACATGGAATGCGCAACAATGACATAATTTTTGATAACCATCAAAATAGTATTATACTCTATTATTTTTTGGCTTTATATACTTTTTGCCTGATCCTTTATCTAAACTTTAAAATAAGGGATCGTCCATAAATTACTCAATGCTAAATTTCACAATTAAAGAAAACAAAAATGATCAAAATTTTTTCTCGCAGTCGTATGTTAAATAAAAAATCTATATAGCTCATAAAGTTTAAAGAAAATCGCCATCCTAAAGAAATAAAGATCTCTTCTACTTTTTGAAAAATAAATTTAGCGTTGCATAATTTAGTGTTTTAAAGTCTACAGTTTATAATGCTCTAAGATCTCCTTAGTTCTGTTATAAAATAATATTTCTATTATAAAATAGTAAGTACCAAGTCCATTAAAGCTAGCTCTAAGTACATTAATGTCAGCTCTAAGTCCATTAAAGCTAGCTCTAAGTACATTAATGTCAGCTCTAAGTCCATTAAAGCTAGCTCTAAGTACATTAATGTCAGCTCTAAGTCCATTAAAGCTAGCTCTAAGTACATTAATGTTAGCTCAAATTCCATTTAAAGTTTGGTGTTATATTTAAAATACCTTGTTAATTAAGACTGTTTATTTTTAATAATTATTTTATAAAAGATTATTCAAGTCAAATTGACAAAACTTTCATGAAACAAAAAAAATAAACCTGAAATCTTCTTCATCAAAAGCAAAAGTGCAGCATTGATTAGCTGAAAGAGAGGCAGCTGGATACCATTTGCCATCTAAATCAAGCTTTTTGCTTATAGGACCCATGTCTTTGCCATTTATCCAGAAAGATACAATACCATTCCATGTTAATAAAACACTAATCACATCTTCGGTTTGCCATTCACTATAAAATGTTTGTTCATTAAGTATTTATTCATTAAAAACTATTTTTCTTCTAATCATATCTAACTTTGTTTTTTAGTTTTATATTTAATAAAATATAAAGATTACTACAAATTTAGAAAACCTTTCTAAATCAATAATCGATTTCTTAGAAAATATTTTATAACAGTTGTTATAATTAAACTTCTTTTTATATATTATTAAAATTTAAGTATCTAATATTAAAATTTTAATCTATAAATTTATAAATATAAAAATTATAAAATTATTATAAAAAATCTGTGTTTATCATTCAATTTATTTCTGGAAAATACTCTTTAAATGCTGGAAACTTGACTTTCAACTTTTCTAATATTATGTTGACTCTGTCAGACTCTATCTGGTCATAAATCGAGACAACTCTAACTGCTGTTTCTAACACTTATGTTTGTAAACAACTTAATGCTAACATTAAAAAACATAAATTATTAATTATATATAAAAAAGTCTAACATTCCATAATCATTAGATCCATGTGAATCTCTAGATGGTCCATCCCAAATTTTGCATCTTGCACCATCAAAACCACATGATTCCATATCATCACCAACTCCTATGCCCTTTTCAGGGCTAAACAAGCATTTATCATTCATCCATCCTATTAGAAAAACAAACATTCTAAAAAACTTAATGATATTCAAATCTTAATAAAATTTAAAAGAAAATAAAACTAATAGAATTCTAAACTAATCTATAAAACTGAAGTGAAAAAAGATGCAGCGAAAAAATATGCAGTTTTTCTATGAAATATCTATTAAATATCTATGAAATACCTATTTGCATGATACCATCAGTTAATACAGTGACTTCATAATACCAACCAAGTGGAGAATATTCATCAGAATATAAAGATCTACAGATATATTGATTTGCGCAAACTGTTTCGAAAAACCAATTTTCATTGGTTATTTGAAGACCATCAGAGCTAATGATACTTGTGTGATGTGAAGCCAATCGCTCCATTGAAACATTAAAATCAACTATGATAAAAAACAATATTTTACTAATAAACAAAACAAATAGGTTTTCAAATTTTTATATGAAAGATTATTTATTTAAAAGTCTTTACTTAATGGTTCAGAAACATTTCCTAATGTTTTACTAGTATGTAACATCATTGATGACAAAGTTAGTCCTATGCTTTTTTGAAAATTTCCAGCAAAACATCCCACTAAACAGTAAAGTATAGATAAAATGTGTGTAGAACATATTTCTAAACAGATTTCTTTGCTACCATTTTTTATCATATGGTATATAATCGCAATCGTTTGCTTGGTGAGCTCTTTTAAAACTTCATTAGGATCATTTAGCTGAGGTGAAGACTCTTCAGACTTTGTTTGTTGTAAAGTTGCACTAAGTGTCCTTGAAATACGTCTCATTTGCTGATGAGTAGCTGAAATTGAAAATGTTCGACCGTGACTAGTGATTACTCTCTGTTCATTTTCTGATTCTTCAAAAAAAACTGATGGCTCATTATGTACACCATAGTTTTGTGGATCCAACAATGATTGATTACGTAAAATATACGAATCAGAACGTAAGCGTGAAATCCTTTTTTGATGATTTTCTTTGCCATATGTGATTGATTGCTTTTTATAATCGTTTAAATTTCCAGGTAAAAAAATATCATCATTTGTAACTCCTTCTAATAAAGATTCTTCATCAGATGAAATAAAACTTTTATTTTCTGACTCATCAAATTCAAAGTCAAAATATTTTTTTTGCTCAGAAATACCTTTTAAACTCTCTTCAAATTTACCTAAAGCAGGTTTTTCATCAATTGGTTTAGTTATTTGAATTTTATTCATTAATCCAGGTATTAAAGAAACAATCAATGCAACAAGAGGATTAACTAAACCACAAGAAAAAAGATCATTTGTTGAAACTGTGTCAATGCTACATAGATGTAAAATTTTTAAAGCTGCAGCACAATGAGCTACCAGTATCTGGTGACGAGGTTCACTTAGTCCTTTAAACTTACCATCAGCAACATTCCATATTAATTCACTCAAGTAACCAAGAAAACTTGCAGATGTAACAATAACTAAAAAACAAACAGATAAATTCTTAAATCCAACATCAACCTATTTGCTACAATAAGGTACAATAACTATATTGAGATTGCAATCAATTCACACAACTGGCAAACTAAAGAACAAGAAACGATCAGAATTCTTGTAATATTATTTTTATCAAATTTCTATTTTTTCCTAATGTTTGGGGTCTTGAATTTACAAATGCAAATATTTACAACAAATGGATTTTGGACTTGAGCAAATTTAAAATTTTTAAAAAATAAAAAAAAATTTAGAAAAACTATTATTGAATTCAAAAAAAAAAATGTTTAAAAAAAATGTTTTATAGGTTCTATAAGTGATAACATACATTGTAATGTACATTGTAAATGTAAAAGTCGAAGAAATAAAAATGTCGAACAAAAATTAAAATTTTCAACTAAATCTGAGAACAAAATGAATTTTTAAAATTAATTTTCTAGATTTACAAAATCATAATTAGGTATAAAATACTAAAATGAAATAATAATGGTAATAATGTTTTAAAAAAACAATAATAATAGGAACAACAACAACAAAAATGGAATGAATAAAAAATAAAAAAACAAATAGTACTAACCTCTTCTTTGAAAGGAATTTCTGGCTAATATTTCTACTTGTTTTAACTCTTCTGTCTTACAAAGTGTTGTAGTTGTTGGTACAGCAAGTAACACATCAATAAGTGGCATGGTAAAGTTTTCTTGCAATATTGCACTGACTAATTCACCCAATGGTAATAACATATGCTTAGTGATGTTTTGAACTCCGTGAACGACCTCACAATGATGACATGTGAGTACAAGACACCAAGCAGGTGAATAAAGAAAACTAACATCTTTACTTTTCATAAATAACTGATAAACAATTGATGGCATCCCCCCTGAAAATAAAGTATTATTGACAATGTAGCAAAAAAATTTAAAAAAAAAATTTAAAACATTTAAAAATTAAAAATTAATAAAACTTTTTCCTGACCTTGTTCTAAAACAGTACAATCCCCTTGTGTGACAATAAACAAGGAGTCAGACTTTTTTAAGGAATCCATATTTGCATTAAGATAAGCTTCCAGCTCTGATGGTTGAATGACTAACCCTTTTGAATATTTGTAATTAAGAAAATCCAAAGAGATCAAATTTATGCCTTGCTTACCCGGGCAATACTCTTTTTCATTAATAACAATGCTTGATTCAAGTCCACAGGTGAGTTTTACATTTAAAGATAAATCTATATTACAAATATAAAATAATATCTATAATATAAATAAATATTTATTCAAAACTATTTATAATAATATTGATAACTGATTCTAACATTTCCTCAGGAATGTTTTTCTATACATACATGGATACAGAAACGTACCAATGTCTACATATGTCTACATCTACCAATGTCTACATAAATTAACCAATCTACCAATGTCTACATAAATTAACCAATCTACCAATGTCTACATAAATTAACCAATCTACCAATGTCTACATAAATTAACCAATCTACCAATGTCTACATAAATTAACCAATCTACCAATGTCTACATAAATTAACCAATCTACCAATGTCTACATAAATTAACGCAAGCAAAAATCTGAAGTTCTATAAAAATATGTAATAAATATAATAAAATATGCATAAATATTTGTTAATTTGTAAATTTTGAAAAAAAATATTTTAAGAACTTTAATGCTAGAAAAATTATATATTTTTTCCAATTAAAAACTTAAAAACTTTATCCAAGCTAACCATTCTTTTTAAATAAAAGTCATCTATTAAAGTCACCAGTTACTTTTTCATAAACAAAAAAAGTGTTATTTAAGTAAGGTTAAAAAAATTTAAATAAACATTGCAAAGAGCATGACGCAATAAGCATGTAAATTTTGCCCCCAGAAAATTACCTCCTAATATCAAAATTTCGCTTTTTAATCAATTTAATATTAAATATCAACTCGAAATCTACCGGAATGACACACAAGAAATTCAGAAAAAATTCAGAAAAAAGTTGATAATATTCGAGAAAAATCTATTAAATAGTCCGACTAATCATATTTTTTTTGAAAAGTATTTTTTGGCAATTTGTTTTGCTCTTTCTCGTCGTGTTAGTTTGACATAACTTTTTTCGTGTTAGTTACATAACTGATTTTTATTATATTAGGAGAATAGCAAATAAATCTTTTTTCCGTTATTTTTCAAAGTCTAAATAAAAATATTTTTACAATTAGTTTTTATTTACTTATGTTAATTCATACATCAACCAAAAAAGAATAAACAAGAAAATAAAAAAAACAATAGTATAATTAATTTAGATTAACATTAAAAAAAATATTAAAAGATCTTTTTTAAATTCTCCTGATACAGTTAAAACTAACAGCTAACCAATGCAACAAACGAGTCTGTAACTTTTTTAAAACATATTTATCGTATAACTTGGAACATTTAATAGTTTAAAATATTTAATAATGTGAAATTAGTTTTTTTATTGCTAAACGTTAAATAGCAAAAAAATATGCTGAATACTTGTATTGTGCTTGCTGTAATGTTCATTTAGAACTAAAACAGTTTAGTGAAGTTAGTTCTAAAGAAAATATTGACAGCTTAAATGAAATCCAGAAAAAAGAATTGGATTTGATTAAGAAAACTGATAAAATCTGTAAGAAGTGCCAAAAAGCATCACAACAATTTAAAAAATAATAATGAAGAATTTATAAACGATAATTCAACTAAAACTGGGACTTTCATTTCCAGTAAACTATTTATCAGTATTTTCTGCTAAATGTGTAGTGGCAAAAAAAGATAATTCGAGAATTTCAAATTCACAAGTTGTTTTACAAGAAAAAACTGACAAAAAATGCAACTCTGACGATGAATCAGTATTTGTAGATTTTTTTTGCACTCTTTTGTCTCACAAAAGCTGTTTTGTTTATGGAAAGAAAAACTTATACAAAAAGTTAATAAAACATTTCTAATGACATCTATATAGAAAAAAATATATTGACTCCACCTGGTTCAAGGTGTTGCAGCATTCATCTATGTCAATCATCAAATCTATTAATCAAACATGGAGATGTTATCAATCGGTAAAGCTAATATAAAACTTAAAAAAAAGTAGGTTAAAAATCGTTTTGAATCAATTTGCAATTCTGTATTTTGAAATTCGCTTTATTACCATTTCATGTATAAAACAACTTTGATTGAGTATAAATGTCTCAGAACAACTGGATTTACAAGAGAATAATTTATTAAAATAAGCGAATCACTTGATTCAATAAATCTAAAACCCAGGCTTTGGCAATACATCTATTCTAGCTCAAAACTGGGTTGGATCATTTGACAATATCAATATTTTTTAACTTGGTTCCTGAATTTGATATAAGTTACTTAAGCAAGTGAGAGAGTCACTTACCATTGATTTTGTTCCAAATAATCTAAGCATGAACCATATCCAAAGAAATGAATTATTAAAAAACAATAGCCTTATTGCTAAAGAGATTTTTCAAACAAGTGATGATCAATTGATATTAAAAGCAGATGGAGCTAACTGCTATTGTCAAAAAAGTAGCAATAACAATTTTCAGCGTAAAACATACAGTGTGCAAAAAAAGAAACACTTGTTAAAGCCATTCATGATATGTTCTTCTAACGGATATATCTCAAATGATTATGACCTTTTTGAAGCAACTAAAAATGACACAACTATATTAGGTGAAATTCTTATCAGGGACCAAAACTTATGTTCTTTAATTTGACCAAATGACATCATTATAATGAATCAGGGATTACATGATTGTATTGAAGATGATTGATTCGCTTCCAAAGTTGATTCTGGTCTTTTCTAAGACACGCTTTGTTACAAAGACTCAATGGGTTATCGAAGTTATCAATTGCTTTCTTAAGCAATCATTTCGAGCCTTGGATAAAGATTGCAACATAAGCCTTGTTCATACACTAGATGATTACCAGATTGCTGCCGCGTTGGTTAACAAATATTTTGGAAGATTACTCTCCGATAATGAAAACAAAGTAGAACTGATTAGAATTATGAGAGAGCCTCAACAAAGAGAATTTACTTAAAACATTAGTTAAAGAAAAGAAGCTTCATTGTAAAAGTGCCTATACTAAATTGGTATCCCAAGATATTAAAGATTTTTCGGTACTTGATCAAAGTACAAAATAACCTATATAACTATAGGTTCCTATCAGCTTAAACAAAGCTTGTGTTATATATCGGAGCATCTTAACAAAGGAAAATATGAGTTAAGACTTAATGGAACAATCAATTCAACTAAACGTTCTAAAATAATAAATATTGATGTCTGGTCTAGACACAGTAAAATGACTAAAACATGGTATATATTAAGTATTTACCCAAAATCAATGATCAATTCGGCATCGGTTCTTGGTATTGTACCTGTAAAACAGGAATGTGTACTGTTGGTTGCTGTAGTCACATTGCAAGTGTTTTTATTTCTTTTAAGCGACAAAAAAAAGAATCAAAGAATTCAAAAATCCAGCTGGTTCGATGTTGTCTATTTTTCAAAAGTTGGCTGTATTGGAGATGAGTGACAATGAGAATGAAGATGATGAACAAGTTTGCAAAAAAATAAATAAATAAAAAAATGGCAAAATGTCACAAAGTAAAGGTTGGTGGAATGAGTCAGAAATAGATAAAGCTCAAAACTCTGACAAGGAGAATACTTTTACAAATCATTTCTTACAGATACTGTCATCACAAAAGAAATTCAAAATTTTTCAATTACCTAATAAAAACAAAAGCCTAGAATAGTTCTTCTCAAAGTGCCTAAATGGGGATATAAACGTACAATAAAGTCTAATTCAACAACTCTCATTATTAACAACACTTGTACAATAAATTATTTTCTTTTTCTTTGGACATCAGTTCAACTCGAACTAAACTTAATAAACCTTAATAGATAAAGATGAATGGGATGAAACCAAAACTAACTGGGTAGTCAAAATCTCTATAATTTTATTAACTATTTGTTTTAATAGCTAACAGATTGTTTTTGATCTGAATTTGAGTTTTTCATTAAGTATTTATCTGACAACCTTATGAAGCCACAAATCAATGCAAAAACTATAAAACTACTCAGAAGAGGCTATTAAGGACATATTTTTTGTATTATTTTTCATATTTATAAAGGACTTTTTTTCAAATGGGATATTACCGGTGTCATTCTAAACATGGAAAAGGAAAGACTATGCTCAGATTGCGGCAGCATTATGACTAATAAAAATCACTTTTTTAAGAAACCTCTTTTTTATTCACAGAAACAGCACATCAATCTTTTTTTACAGTTCATGACCTACCTGACAAGCTTTCTCTAGAGAACAGAATAAGCTATCATTTTTTGTGTTGAACATTTTGTAAAAATAATTACTTTCGATCAACTTTCAGCTAAACAAAATAATGTACTCAATTGACGATATTAAACCAACTCAACATGACTTGGCTATACCTCGCCACTTAGTTAACTTTTTTCGGCTATACCTCGCCACTCAGTTATACCTTGGCTATACCTCGCCACTCGGTTAACTTCGGCTTTTACTTTTTTAATTACTGAAAATGAAAAAAATTACGTTGAATTGAACTGGTTCCGAAGTATGAAAGAAGATATAATTTTTCATAACTTTTTAGATATTTTTTAAATAAAGTAAAAAAAAAAAAGCACGATTCTTAACACGTATTGTTGTTTTTACTCTTTCATTTTTTTTTTCTTTCATTTTTGACAAAAATGCATAAATTATGATAATAAAAAAAGGTGACTTTCAACTATCTTTTAGGAATATTGCCATCAGAGATCTCAATATATCTTTTTTTATCAATAAGCAGCATCTCTTAATTATTAGGACACTGTTTAGAAGTTTCAGGATCTTGCTTGGCAATAGGGGGGGCCAGAGAGGATGTCTTACTACGTCATGCTCTTTAAGTAGAAAATTAAAATTATAAAGTATACACTTTTGAGACAAATCGGACTGTAAGAATCTCATCTTATGAAGTAAAACCATTTTTTAAAATTTGGAAACCACATATGTGGCGTTCATAGTTACTACAATAAGAAAGTGCAAACTTAATCATCTGAGAATGTTTTGTTTGTTTTTAGTTTAGTATGTATGTATGCTTTTAGTTTTGTATATATGTATCTTTTATAATAAACTATTTCTATAAACTAAAGTCATAAAGTATTTCATCAGTATTATATTATACCAAAATTAGCTTGTTGTTAATATTTTAAAAATTTATAACTATTAATTCTTATTAAATCTTGCTGTTTTTTCTCTTATTTTACTATATCTATGCAAAAAAATGAA
>NC_061158.1:11725276-11815276 GCF_022113875.1 Hydra vulgaris | reverse complement strand
TTGGCCTGCCACAATCATTATTTAAATCATTGTCACTAAAGTATTATCACTAAATTTTATCTAAAATTAGCATAAATAAAATAACAATAATAATAAGAGACAAAATGTTAGCTTTTACTCAATTTCTAGAACCCCTCAAAAATTCCCACTCCAATAACTACTTCCATTTACACTCCGTTATATTTTACACTACACTTAATAAAATACACATATGTTGAATTGTTAAATGGACATCAATGTAAAATGTATAATAATTTATTTATGAGTAAATTTCTTATACATAAATTTCTTACTACTATTGCTTTTAGATAATGTTTCAGTCAATCGTTGCTGTTCTTTAAGATCGTCTAAATTCAATCTTTTTCTTTCCTGGCGCTGAATATCATAAATTACACCTTGTCGTAAACGTACTCTATCATTTTGTTGAGACCAGTGAACAAAATATACAATACCAGCTGATCCAGAAATTGCAAGACTCAATGCAATTTTGCTAGTTGTAGACATCTAAAGACTTTAAAAACTGACACCTTACTTCATCTAACATATACACACACACACAAATATATATATATATATATATATATATATATATATACACATATATATATATATATATATATATATATATATATATATATATATATATATATATATATATATATATATATATATATATATATATATATATATATATATATATATATATATATATATATATATATATGTACATATAAAGTGGGGTGCAGGAAATGTTGAGACAAATTGAAAAATATAAAAATCAATTTGGGTTGTAATGTATGTCTGAATCATTTATTTCCAAATCAACTGAACACAGAAAAGTATTAAAAAGCAATTTTTGTTTAAAATAACCACCTTTTTAAGAAATGACAGACCTCAAAAGTTTTGATATGCTTTCTTTGATAAGTTTTCTTTGTATCCTACGTCACTGACCAAATGCAAAAATCTATTGGATAAAGGTCAGTTGATAAGAGTGGCCACATATCTGGTATCCAAACATGAGGAATTTTATCTTGGAGAAACTTGACAGTTTTCTTGGCTTGATAGGCTGGAGCATAATCCTGTAAAAAAAAGGCCCATTACTTTTGTTTAAACTTTATCTTGAACCAGGGAAGCAAATGCTCACTCAAAAATGCAATAAAATCTTTTGAGTAGATTTTAATCACTGGAACAAAAATTAGAGAAAACCATAACTCCTGCAGAGTGCTGTCTCTTTGTAATGGTTCTGCCATAAACTTAAATATCTCGTCTGGAAATGAAACTTCAAACAAGTTAATTGCAATTCCCATGCAAAATCTAATAAATCTTACAAAATTTGTTAAAAAATTACAAAATCTTACGGATATAAATTTGTATTGCAAAAAAATTGTGAAATTCAAAACTAAAAAAATTGTCTCAACATTTCTTGCACCCTTGAATAGTTTATATGTATATTTATATTTATATATAAAACATGACAAAACATGTTTCTTTACCTCATATTTTTTCCCACAATGTAAAACTTATTTTAAATTCTGTTTGTTATTTGTTTTTAATTTTCATCTTCAATCACCATCTCAATTAAAATCAATTAAAATTAAAATCAACTAAACATTTGAAAAAATTTATTAGCAATTAACTTAGGAATTTAATTTTCTTTAAAAGGAAAATAAAATCAAAATCAAAAAAGAAAATGATCAAAGAAAATCAGTTTTTAGTACTGGTTGTTCGTATAAAAATATTTTCAAAAAATTTCAACAATATTAAAATATATAATAATAAAAGATCACGATTGGTCCTTACTTAAAGCTTACTTAGATTATGATTGTTCCTTTGTTTATTTGTTACCTCTAATTGCCATGTAACAAATTTTAATACAAAACTAATAGCTTTAGCATAAAAGATCAAATATGCATAAAGAGCAGTGAGGAGATTTTTTAAAATGTAAGGAAAAATTGCTTAAAATGAAAGAAAAATCCCATAATCCAAACAAAAGACTTAGAGTTTTAAGAATTTCAAAGAACCCAACAAGTAAAACACCTTCAGAACAATTTAAAATGGTAATAATAACTGTTATTAAACATTAAAATCATCACATTGATTAAAAAATTTATTTGATGCACTTATAAAAAAAAAAGTTTTATAGGCAAAAAAAGCATTTTCTTTTTCACATAAGTATATAACTAAAAAAAGAAGAAAAAGATTGAAACTTTACCTTCGACTTGTACAAACAAAAATTATGCAATAACTAATTACAAAAAGAATAAAACTTTTTATTGGTAAAAATAAGTTAGCAAATTAAATTAATAAAAATTAGAGAAATTTTGTGAAAAAAAATACATTTTTATTCTCTATTTATATACAATCAATACACACGCAGATATATATATATACACACACACACACACATTTATATAAGCAAAAAAAATAACAACAAAAAACTCTTGCAACAAACTTTTTTCTTAGTTTCTTTTCAACAGGAAGGTTGACAAAATGTTAAACATGGTTGCAACTTAATTCAAAAATTTGTTTTGAGTACAATAAAAAAATATGAACCAGAGATAGGAAATCACAGATTGGAACTCAAGAGTTCAGACTCTGTAAAGGAGTCTAGAACTCACAAAGTATTTTTAAAATTGTTGTTTTCGATTTCTTTTTAGTTTTTTGGCTTAAAAAAAAAATTTTTAACTTCCATACTTGGGAACACTATATACACTTGTAATGTAATGTAATGTAATGGATTTATACTATAAATCCAACCATATTTGTCCTTCTTTGAAATAAGAATGAATTCCAATAACATCGCTGTCACTGTCACTACCTAAACAACTGCTGCTCTTTATAACATAACCAATACCACTATGATGAGGATAATATTCGATACGGTTATATAATTGTTTCTCTAACACCTCAATAAATTTGGTGCAACCAGAATGACATGTGATAGAAACTGCCAAAATTGTTCTAGCCCTAATAATATAAGACAATAAATTAATTTTTTATTAAATACCTTTTCAATTTTAATTTCTGTGGTTCA
The DNA here is from genome assembly GCF_022113875.1 of Hydra vulgaris. Classification (NCBI taxonomy): domain Eukaryota; kingdom Metazoa; phylum Cnidaria; class Hydrozoa; order Anthoathecata; family Hydridae; genus Hydra; species Hydra vulgaris. The sequence continues at coordinate 11,812,242 of NC_061158.1, read as the reverse complement.
CATAGATGTAAGTTAAACAAGTTTACCTTATTTCTTATTTAAACATTATGAAAAATTTAAAGCAACTTATTACAACAGGATATCTCTTTAAGTTAACTTTATTTATTAGAGCATTTTTATTGTAAGCATTTTTTTAACTATTTTTTTATTGTAAGTACTTTTTGAACCACTAAAAGGTTTACTATCTTATGCTTAAGAACGCTTTCTTACTTTACTTAACAATTAAACTGGGGGTTTTAAATTAGAGTTTTTTTCTCTCCAGGTTACCTTTATCAAAGCAAAAGAGCCTCTCTTGCACCAGAAACAGTTGTTTTGAAAAAAAGACTCAAAGACAATATGTAAAAGCAAGAACAGTATTTTTCTTGTCAATTTAAAGCCATTTCATGTAATATTGTTGCTATCCTACTAAACTTGTCAATATTTGGTAACAAGAATACTTTGCAAGTTTACTAAGGATTGGGTCTAGCTTGACTGAGTAGGACACGAGTTTTGATTCAAAAACACTTTTTTTTATGCTGTTAGGTAATTTGAATCAAATGCAAAATACTTCCTGTTTCATACAAATTTAAAGAGATAAAAATATTATTAAATATTGTTTTAATTTTTTTTCTTCCTGTTATATATTGTTTGTTGATTGGTTTTTTCACCAAAAAAATTATTTTGTTTAAATTATTTTAAAATAACACATTCAATAAAACCTATCAATAAAATAATCTATATTTGTACTTCAGACTACTGTACTGAACTAAATGTACCAACCTACCTTTAGACTACCGAACTAAATTTAAATTATATAAATCTCCTTAGGAGATTTATATAATTTAAATTCAATTAAAATAAGACTTAAGTATGGTTGTCAAAAAGTTTTTTACATAAAAATGTTCTCTCTATAAAATAAAAAAGATAAAAAAATATGTTTGGTTATATATTATTCTTTTTATTTAATAATATTATTTTGGCTTCTATAGTATAATAAGTAGTAGAAAAAACAATTATACAAAATTCATAAAAATTAAAACAAAAATGATGTCATTGCAACGTAACAGATTTAGAATTGTTGAGTTTAACAAAAAGTGAACTCCAATGGTCTATCATCACTAAGTTACCATTGTTGCAATTTAAGACATTCTCCTGCAATTTAGAGCATTGTAAACTCTGTATTTTAATTGCTTAGCAAATCTTACACGTATAGTTATTAGGCATAACAGAAATTATTTTTGGTTTAGTCCAGTTAATTGAGCAGATACAATGTTGGGCGTGTTCGACTATACCTGATGCGTCCCAGTTACCTTTATTTATATTTTTCTTGTGTTCATTAATGAATGTGGATATTTTCTTTCTTGTTTCACTAACATAACTCGCACCACATGAACAATCTAACTGATAGACACCAGGCAAACTATTTGCATGATATATTGATTTATTGCGACATAAAATGTTAAGTAAAGAATTACCATAGCAAAAAACGGTTTTAGTACCTACTCTACCAAAGTCTCTTTTCTCTGCTTAGTTTTGGTATCCACAGTAGTATGACAAATTTTCCAGGGTCTGGAAAATTTTTCATACTAATGTGGATGTCTAATAAGGCATCATTCAAAGATCCGCTTCAGATATGGCAACAGTATTTTATCTGTTGCCATATCTGAGCGGATCTTTGAATGATGCCTTTTCTCTTTTAGACAAGATGCAAAAACGCATTGCAAACATAGTTGGACATGCTCTTGCAGCCAACCTTCAACCATTATCACATCGTCATAATGTTGCTTATCTTTCTCTTTTCTATAAATACTTCAATGGGCACTGCTCTAAAGAGCTAGCGTCTATTGTGCCATTCTCGTGTTACTCATAATTTAATTAAGTCTCATTCTTTTACTGTGACTGTTCCTAATGTTTGTTTACTCGAACATCAGTTCTTTAGAATTCTCTCCTTTTATCTTGTTTTCCTGATTCATATAATTTAATAGTTATCTTGCTTTATAAACTTTATTTCTTCTTATATAGTAACTTCCAACTCTAATAGTGGTTGCTTGCAACCTTGTAAGAAGTGAAGATGAAGATAAAATTTCTTATTAATTGAGAACTTGACTTAATCATAGATAGCACATAACACCCTCAGAAATGCAGTCTCATTCTTATTAATCCATTTAGACTTCCTGTCTGACTTCAAAAATGCAAACCAAAAACATAACAGGGACACCTAACATGTGCAACTTGGCACTGTAAATACTCTGATATTCTATATGTGTTGATGGAATCAGTTTCTCTGAAAGTTAACACAGTCTTTGGAAATCTTTCTGATCAGCCAGTTTTAAAAACGGAGTTTTAAGTACCCTCAGTAAGTGATAATAGAAAAAGTTGCATTACTACTAAGGAGACTACTAGAAAGATACAAGCAAAAACCATTAGTTGAGAAGATCCAGAATTCATCATCTTAGGCAGGAAACTATGTAACAGATATACAAAACCTTTACTAGAAAAGCAGCTGGCTTTTTTCGTAAAAGTCGAAAGCGTTCAGTTAGGAGAAAATTTTTATTTTGTCAGAAAATTTAAATTAACTTTTTAACACCATTTATGTGACATTCAGAGGTCTTTAAAAAAAAGCATTTAACTGCAACTGAGAATATTTTAAAGAAACATATTGTAAAATTTAATAGACTTTAAATTCAATATAATTTTAAAAATTTAAATTTATAAAAAAATTTAAATTTATTTAAAATTTTAAAGAAATGTATAATAGTAAAAAGTTGAATGTAAAATTTTGTTTCAAACAAATTTAAAACTGCAATTTTTATTAAAGTTTTTTTCTAATCGTCTGTGCAAATGCAATGCTTTAAAATACTTTTAAAATATCAAATAGTTTTCAGACTCCTGTAACAAGTATAATCTTAATAATTACAAAATATTAAATCTTAATAATTATAAAATATTACAAAGGGTTAAAATTAAAGGGCTTTATCTGAAAGTAGAAAAATGAATTTGGTAACATTCAAATTTAAAAACATATTTACAATATTGCTTTTATTTACCCAAATTATTTCTAGTCTACTCTTAGCCCTATAATGAAAAAATGACTAGAATACGCAAGAAATCTGCTGAATGCGAAAATTTTTATAAAAAGTAGTGATGGGCAACTCAAAAAATCAGCGAGTGACCAAAATTAACGAACTGGTTACTTTCAATCACCCTTCTGGCGACCAACCAAAAGTCCGTGTGTAGACCCTTGTGTGTGTACATGTATTACAAAAATTATCTACAATTTTCATTATTCTATGACGTAGTTTTCATGCTTGCTTTTGTTTAACTAACGAACAAAATTAAACTAATGTTTGTTTTTACTATATACTAAATAGTTTTGTATTTAACATTTTTATACTTGAAAATGATTTTTGTATAATCAAAACATGTTGTTAAAACTGTAAAAAATTGTTATATTTAAAATATTTTTAAAAACACTATCTACTATACTGTCTACATATATAATAGGGCACAGTTATTAAAAAAACTATAAACAATTTTTTTTTGTATACATTTATATTTATTTTTAGAATATGGTTCACTATTTTCTACCAGAGGAATAGCTAGTCCCATCAGTTTGATAATAGATTACGTAGTTTAGGTGGTTAAAAGATGGAGGAGGGTTGTGACCAGGCATGATTTTTTGAATGTGAATTTATAATATTAAATAATTTTTATACTTTGAATATTTTGAATAAGAATCTGTTATCTTTAATTTATAGTGATGAAAAGCCCACAACCAATATATTTACTTTATTATCATTTTTTATAACTAAAAGTTGAAAGGAAGTTTTAAAAAATGAAAAGTTTTAAAAGCATGAACAGATAAAATAAAACTTTGCTAAATGAGGAGTTATGCAAGATTGAATTTTTGTTGATGGAAAAAAAGATGATCATTTGAGTATTTGTAGAAAAGAGAATGTAGTATTACAGAAAAGAGATGTACAGAAAAGAGATGTAGTATTACAACAATAGGACAGAAGCTTGACAGCTAAAGCAAATCCAACTACATTTACAATACATTTTTGGAACTTGTCTAGAAGATTAGATTAGTTCTCATTCAGGTACAAATGAGAGATTTATAGAGTTAGAAAATAGAATCAGGAGTATAGAAATAGTAAGTGTTTGGGCCCCTGAGCCAGGCAAATGAGAATTGACCCCCTGACCCTTTTGAGCCGGGCAAAATGAGAATTTTTGCAAACCCAGCCCTGGCAAAATTAAAGGATTTAGCAGGGGTTGATAGCCGGGGCTAAAAAAAAACTATATATTTTATATATTACAATTTTATGCTTACATTTACTATTTATTAAATACTGGCATATATTTATATATTTTTAAAATCTAATTTACTTCCAATTTACTACATATTGTTATATTTATACTCTATTTCTTTTTCTTGAACATATTGCTTAGAAAAATCAAACCTTTCAGAATTGCTAAGAAGAAATTTTTGCACACATTACAGCAGAACTTATTTCAAACATGATCACAATAGTGGCCATACTTCATGCAATAGTGCTCAATTCTTTTCTAAAGTTTTAGGAACAAAAAGAGGATTAGCAACAGATTTTTTTTTTCTAAAAAGTTTAAAATAAAATTTTTTTTGTCATTTGCTAAAATACCTTATAATTTTATTATCTCATATAATATATATTTTTTTGTTATTCACCTCCACAAGGCCAAGAAGGCCACTACAGATGAGGAGGCTTCTTAATAGTGGTTATAACAATCTCTCAACTCTTTTTTTGCAATTTGTATAAATTATTTTGATTTACTATTAACTGCATTAATAGTAAATCAAAATAATTTATACAAATTGCAAAAAAAGAAAAATAAACTTTACTCTCCTTATTACCTCGCACTTTACTTGCCCTAATCTATATAACCTTATCTCAAAACAGCAGGACGAATCATTATTGTCTTTGTGTAATTAAAACCATATTCTAAAAACAGATTTTAATGCTTTAAAAGTTCCCTTTTTTGTATCAAATATTTAACTTAAGCTCTTAAAGTCAATATTTTTTCGGCTACGCTTTATATTAAATGACAAACTTCAATTATGAACATAATAAAATTACAACATTTGAGTCATTTAAGTTTTTATATTAAACTATTTACTCCTGAAGCATTCTGAGAACAAAATGCTTTAAGATAGAAAATTCGCCTCTTTCAGATGATTTGGGGCCAATCTAGATGCAAGGGTATCAAGTACTCATCAGCAATAACATTAGCTAAAGGGACATCCGTACATCCATAATTTATGTTAGCAAATTAAAATTTTCAGCAATTATCAACAATTTTTTACAAAATACTAATAATTGCCTAGGAGTTCGTTAAAACTTCCAAATATTTGATTTGCTTATTCTTTTAGAGTATGTCAATGTGGGTCAATCAAAAAGAGGGAAATTATGAAACTTCTTTTTTTTTTTTATCTTAAACGTGTTCTAATATAAGTTGAATATTATTTTAGAAATTTTATATAACTCCATTTAGACACTAATTGATATTTTTGAAAAGAAGTTTTTCACATTTGGAACCTGGAAAATGTTCAACTTTTAAAAAAATCAAAAATAAATATAATACCCATTGCTTTGAAAATAATCCACAGCATCAAATAAAAATGCACACAGCTTAGTAGCAGTTGATAAAGGTTCTTTCATATTATGATTGTATATTTCATCAAAGTTATCTACTAAAATTAAATCATAAATCAAATCTTCTAAATGAATTTCAGCCATTAACTTCAAAAACTCATTAGGCTTTGGTGTGTAAAAAATCTTAATTCTTTTAAGTGAATGTGACGATGGCTGGGATCGAAAATTAAACAAACAAGGCAAGGACCCAAGTTGTTTGTTGCTTATAAATAACACATTTTTCTCATTTTCTGCAAATTGAAATGCTAATTCAAAAAGAAAACTTGTTCGCCCACAATTTTTAGGACCACAAACCAAGTATCTAAGTATTGAATGATTAGGAAATAATTCATGATCTATATTTTTATCTTCTTCCAGATAATTTAACATTAATATTTTTTTGAATGCTATGCTAGTAATTATATCAGCCATGGTGGATATATCGTCAACTATAATATGAAACAATAACCATAATCATTTTAAAACAATAAATTCAGTGCTACCAAAATTCAAATAATGTAGATCACGTAATAAAACTTCCAAAAGTAAATCTGCCCTACCATGTGTTGATTTTATACCAACTGAACTAAAGATAAGTGGGGCTAAATGTATGGATATTATTATTATTTTTTAAACTTTAAGGTGTGGGTAGGAAATACATATTTTTTTAATTCATTTAAAAAAAAAATCTAAACAAGAGGTAAGGAGTTCAAACCTACTACATCTTTAAAAATACCACACTCAAATTGTTTCTGTTCATCAGAGTATTTTGAAAGTTAAAACACTAATTAAAAAAAAAGGATAACAACACACACTAATCCACCAGTCAATTTAAGTAATGTTAAACTTATTTCCACCAATCTAAGGATAGGTGGAAATAAGTGTAATATAAATACGATGCCACCAGTTAAAAGCTGTTAAGAAAAATTGCAGACCCATACTTTTCAATTAAAAAAAAACTTTTTCTTGAATTTACTAAACAACATCAATGCAACTGTTTACAATTATTGTTCGAAAATTTTATCAGTAGAACGAGAAACTTTTTGAAGCTATACCCAAGTTTATTTTGGAAACTTTTTGTCCAAAGCAATATTTGTAACTAAACCTTCGATAATTAAATGAATTCAACAACAAACAGTTTTTCTTAACTGATACAGTCGGTTTGAAAAACAAGGACAAAATAAACTCTTTTTTTTTAATGTACATGTGTTTTGATTTCACATATTCCACGTTTAACATGGAATATAAACATGTTTCACTCTCCTTCCAGGTTTCACCTTTTTTCTTTAAAATGTTTTATTTTTATCAAAGACAAATCAAAGTGACAAAATTCAAAGGCAATATGAATATTTTTGTAAATATTAAAATATACATCCATGTGTGAATGACACCTCATTTCTTACATATTTTAGTAAAGATTGATAACTGCTTATTTGACTAAGAGATGATTTGTATGCTTTGTTTATGTTTTTACTAAATTTTTAATAAGGCAGTGTGTTGAGTTTTTGCTGTGCTATATCGGAAAAACAACACGTACTACAGTAACTTTATTTCTAATTTAGTGTCCCGAACGAATTGATTCAACTCTTACTTTTTTCTTTTGCATTTTATATAATTACTGCGCGTCCGAATCACAAAGACGAACATTTACACGAAAGTGATGGTCAACATTATCAGTGTGTTCGGAGACAAATCCAGAGTTTAGTGGTACTCGGTGTAGTTAAGGCGATTTACAAAATATTCGAATACTTTTATTTGGAATCAGCATGGTTTTGTCAGCATATTATGTTCTTTAAATGCTACAATTTTTCTAGCTTAAGGTTTTTATAATATTTAAAGAAACTTTTCTTTTTTATATATAATTTTCAAAACCTTTTTACTACCCGTAACAGTGTATCTAAAGAACACTATTTTGGAGGCTTTAAATCAATTCCGCTCATCGGCATTAATATGAATTTAGTTAAAATCTTTTGAAAAGCTTCCATAATTTACTACTAATCTAATCGGTTCTGACGTATATTAACTATATATAGTTGTCAAAACACAATATTTCTATCAATTTTTACAAAAAATACTAGAATTCCAAGTCTTCCAAGAAAGAGTCTATAATTATAAAAAATTGCCAATAAACGATCAGAACAGATCATATTGTTAAATTATAATGTTCATTTTACCTAAAAAACGTATTAATATAAAATCTTATTTGAATTTGAACGAGCGATTGTGATTTTAAGATGATTTAAAAAAAAAAAAAAGAATCATCGGTCTGGATTTTTTCACTACAAACATTTATATTTTATGATTGATCATTTTAAGTATTAAACGGAAATATGTCGTAGTCAACAAAATATCATACAGACGCTCTAATATTTTAAAAGTGCCTTAACTACACCGAGTTGGTCGTAATCCGAAGAGAGTTTAGTAGGGAGTTTCCCTACTGTAAATTTTTGTCAATTATAGTAGGAAAGGGTTTTCCCTATAGAAATCTAGCTACAGGATATTCATTTTTGCGATATTTTTCAAGATTAGAAATATGAAACACACTGATGGCCAAATAGACCACCAGATTTTATGCTGTGCAGGGCCGTCTAGAGATGGGGGGGGGGGGCGTAGAAAGGTGTCTAACCCCCCTACGAATTTTTTCGGTCGTAAATTCGGAACTGGAGTCGGCAAAATTAGATCTATAGTCGGCAAATATCGGAAACGCGGATCTTTTTTTTTTTAGATAATTTTAGGCTTTTGTAGACATCACCCCCCCTTCCTTTAAAATCTCTTCGGGAGGGCCCTGATGCTGTGCCACCACAAATAGACCACCTCAAATGAAACCTTTTCTATTCAAGTACACTTGTTTTATAGCAAAAGAAAAAAGATTTTTTTAAATCCGAACAAAGTACTAAAAATCATAAATTCGTTAAAAGAGTAAATTTTAGGGGCTGAGCCAATTTAAGCATTTTAAATGTCCATTATGCAAAAAATATATAATAATTTTTAATAATTTAAACATTTAAAAACATTTTATGTTAATTAATGTATAGTAGATAATCCAATTTAAATAGTTTTTTATCCTGCATCAGAGTAGCATGTAAAAATTTAAACTATTCTTCCATTAAAAGTAACTACAGAGTCGTTCTCGATGTTAGGTATACTATTCTACATTTTTAAATCTATTCCGTATTGTTTTAAATTTATAATGAAGTTTTCACACTGTTGAGCAAACTGTCTAAAAAAGATTCTTTTAATACACCTTTAAATCCCCGATTTTTGCAACTTAGATCTTTGGTTCAATATATGAATGACTTTAAAAAGAAAAAGGTTCTTATTTTTGTCAAATTTTGCCACTCAGCATAAGTTAGGATTTTCTAAATTAAAAAACTTTTTCCTAACTACCCAAGACTCTTATCATCAAGGTTATTTTAATAGTTGACAGCTATTTTGCAGACTTTCCGTCAAATTTACTTTTTTGCCCCATTTATAACGCTTAACACTTTATCAGAATTTAAAAGAAACTATTTCAGACTACATTTATATTCATCAAGAGATTTCAAATTTCATCTAATAATGTTTTAAAGTGCAAATGTTATGACCAAATAATTTTAAACTCCCTTATTTTAAGGGGTTTGAAAACTTACTTGGTCATGGCTTTTGAACATAAGTTTAAAAACATTGAATTTTAAAATTTTGTTTTAAAAAAGAAAAAACTTTAACTAAATCTATGCATCATAATCTTAGGATGGTGTTTTTAATAAAATATTATATACATTTTATTAAAAACACTATCCTTATGTTACCATATATAGAATACTATATGAGATTGACATCAAATACTGTAATCTCAACGCTTAGCTATAAGTTTATAAAAAACTTGCGACCTATGCAGGGCCGGCGCGAGTAGGTGTCACGTGGGGTGGGGGTGCCATTACAACTTTTGCCGAATAAAAAAAAAAAAAAAACAAGGTCTTTGTCTTTTAAAATTTGCCGACTGCCCTCCGACTGGCATAAGAACATATGCTGACTGACTGTTTAAATTTACCGACCAACTTGTCGAAAGGGTTTTCATTTGCCGACTAACTATTTAAAAAGTGTCAAATTTGCCGACTAAATGAACCAAAAAATTATTGATGAAGAGGGGGGGGGGGGTTACAACCTCTCCCCCCCCCTCCCACACACACACACTCACACCCCTCGCGTCAGCCTTGGGCCTATGTTTTCATCATTTTTTTTTACCAAAGACAGGATTTGGTTTGTCTACATTAAACTCTAAATGGTTTCTACGTTACCTTATACTCAATTTTAGCCTGAGCCTCATTTGCGACCATTATTATTTTTTTTCCGACTATATAAACATTCTTTTCTATTTTTATAAAATAAATGCTCTTTGATTAAAAAAATTTGTAAGGTGCATTTAAAATACTTTAATGAGTAAACCCTCAGTTTTACCCATAATCCAAAATATAACTTAATCAGCACTCTTTTCTATTGTTACAAGATAAATACTCTTGAATAAAAAAGGTCATCCAAAGACTGATTATTTTTAAATCAACCAATTCAACAAAAATTGAATTTTAATAAAAACTTGCAATTGAATTTTTTTATATTTTTATGTTTTAACTTTAATTTTAGTCAGACTGGTTAACCGGGCCTCATTCATATAAATAGGCTCTTTATATTCTAAAAAAATAACCAAAAAGATTTTTATGATTGGTGGGTTAGTCTGCTCAAAAATCATTAAACCTGAAAATTGACCCCTACTTTATTAGATAGTCTGTATCTACCGAATTAAAAAACTTCCCCCCTCTTTCCTAGATGGCCCATATCTTTTTTTTTTTTTTTTTACTTTATTTATTTAGCCGTACAAATATTTACAAGTTCCGTGTTTTATAATATATATATATATATAAAAATGGCAATGACGAGAAGAAGACAGGTTTGCCTTATCAACAAGTCCCTTGTTTTTTCAATATATTTATATAAATACGTTGTAACTAATATTAAAAATTAAAAATGAGAGAAAAAAGCAAAATGTTTTAAAGAAGTTTATACAAAATGCAAAACAGTTTAATAGAGCCTTTCAAAGTTATTATTAATGTTTAAAAAATATTTTTAATTAATTAAAAAGTTCTCAATAACATGAAGGTTAACTTCGGTAATGCAATGGTATTTTTATTCAAATTTCAAAGTTATTCAATGAAAGAAAATTTAATAATTCATTCAAGGAAACAAAAATCAACAGCAACAACAACAACAACAACAACAACAACAACAACAACAACAAAAAACATGAAAAAATTAAAATATAATGTTAATTTACAATCAAAAGATATATACACATACACATACACATGTATGTATATATGTATACATATACACACTTGCGCACGCATACAAATACACATACACACATTCTTACATAAGTGCTGTAAATCCATAATTACTTTTTCATAATATAATTGACAGTAATATATATATAATTCAAGACTTTATTCCTTTCCAGACAAATAAAGTATGCATTAATAGATTATTTTCAAATATAATATTTTTAAAAATAGATTTAAAAATAATTCTTCGTTTGATTTAAAGCAATAGTTTTAGCTTTTGTTTAAACTGTTCAAGAGTTGTAAATGTTTTAATATCATTACTAATTAACTTATTCCATACATTAGGTCCTCTAATAGTTATTGAGAACTTGGTTGACTCATATATAGTTTTAAGCTGAACAAAGTTGTTATTTGAATATTTAGTCATGTATTTGTGTTGAATTTTATTAAATAATGGTTTGAAAATATTTGGTTTTGTATTATTATTAGTTTTATACATAAAAATTAGCAGATGATATTTAATTGGTACAAATTTAATATTTCTAGATTGTTGAACAAAGGTCTAGAATGTAAGAGGCGGTGTACATTTGATAATAATCTGATTGCATGTTTTTGTTTGCTAAATAACTTTTTTGTTTTTGTTTTATTGGTGCTGCACCAAACAATGTTTGCATAATTAAGATAGGAATGAATAAATGAGTAATATATGCATTTCAAACATGATTGATCTAAGTATGGTTTTGCTTTATAGAGTAATCCGATATTTTTAGAAATTTTATTTTCAATCATGTTTATGTGGTCTTTCCAATTTATGTTTTCATCTAGTATTACACCGAGAAATTTCATTGAACTTTCTCTTTTTACGTTGTATTCTCCAATAATAAGTTTTGGAAGTGCAATAGGGGTTTTATCTTTTTTACGAAGCCGATGAAAGATAGGTTTTAGTTAAATTAATTGAAAGTTTATTCATATTTAACCACTCAGTTAGTTTTAGAAGTTTAATGTTGACCGTTTTAAATAATGTTGTTAAATCACTATGAGAATAAAATAAATTTGTGTTATCAGCAAATAATACTGAATATAGAATATTAGAAGCTTTGCTTAAATCATTAATAAAGATTAAAAATAGAAGTGGTCCTAATATAGATCCTTGAGGAACGCCGCAAGTAATTGTCATATTGTTAGTTTTTTCATTACCAAATGAAATATATTGTTTTCTATTAGATAAGTAGCTTTTGAACCAAGCTATATTTATATTTTTGATTCCATAGTTTTCTAATTTTTTGATTAAAATACTATGATCAACAGTGTCGAATGCCTTACTAAGATCTATGAAAATACCTAAAGTGAACTTGTTTTATATCCACAAAATCAAAACATTTGATGCTGCCTTAGAATTTTCAACTTTAGAATGGAATTAATTAGAATGAGTGAATAGGAAGACAAAAAAAGGTGAAATTTTGTTTGAGTATTTTATGATAATGCTAATTAGACCCAAATTACTGTTATTATCTGTTTTTATGTTAGTTTCAAATTACTGTTACTATCTGTAATTATGTTAGTATCCAGTTTTTTTCTGAGCCCGAAGTTATCTTCCCTAAAAATAACCCGCATTTCCTTGCTGGTCAGGATGGAAACTTATGCACTAGTAACAACTTTTGCACTTCTTTTAAAAACACCTTCATGCCAGACAAAAAACCATGACAGATTCAGTTTTTTTTCATCAAGTGGGGTAAATAGTCAAAAGGCTACGATGTGTTTAGTGAATGCGCAAGTTTTAATGACAGAGGATTTTGGCAGCATCATCATCTTTACATGTCTGTTGAAATGTTGCAAGTAGTTTTAAAACTATCTTTAACCCTTCACCCCTTCCGTATTAGCTCAGTAGTGTCGCCGTGTAGTTTCTGCATTCTTTATGTGCCGTTTCAGTAAATTGCATACCTGGTACACTTTTTTTTTATTATTATTGTTATTTAGGTGCCCCAAGAAGACCTAACGGTCTTGTCACAGAGCACCGCGGAAGTGCGTTTAACCCGGAAGTTCACGTCTCCTTCCTTACCGTGACGCGAAAATATGTCCAAGGCTCGTTTTGAACCTGGATCTTCTGCTTATAAAGCAAGCGCTCTAACCACTGCGCCACGACCTCTTCCTCTTTTTCAGGATCGTGTTCTGTCTCAAGTTTTTGTCAATTCTCAATGACACACACTTCACACTTGTCCTCGCCAAGTTTCACAAAACTTATCTTCATTGAGTTGGCAACTCCTTGGTAGGCATTTTATACACGATAAACATCGAATTGATTAAGTTGGTAGTTGTTGTACATTTCCTGGATTGTAACGTCAGACGGGAGGTATTGGTGCTTTATAGCTTGCTCACGTCTATAGTGACTGACACATGGTCAAAAAGGTTGAATGTGGAGTCAAATATTTTCTTTTTGGATGTCCGTTAAGATATGAGTGGGTCCGTTAAGATATGAGCGCTTTTACATCAAGATAAGGTGTAATGAATAATGAGGAATTTGATTTCAGGAGTACAGTGACAACTTTATCATGTTTATACCTTAATATGCAAGAAAAATGTTTTACCATACATCATGCTCCAGACCATCATGGAAGGAAATACTTTCGGGTAAAATCTTTCTTCCCCTAACATTAACAGATTTACACGCTGTTTTTTTGGGATCAATTTGATATGATAAAACATCTAAGATCTCCTAGTATTGTTTTTCATTTTCAAAAATTAAGAGTGTATAATTATCCTTTGTTATTCTGTCACGCTTTCCAGACAAGCAGAACATTTGAAAGTGACGTTATTGTTTTCCATCCTGCATTCCCACAACTCGACCATTACTACATTGACATAGGGATGGTTTACAATAATTGTAATAGGGTAAACAATCATCAACAAATTAAATTATAAAATCATAAATTTATTTGCCACAAGAAAGATGATAACTAGAATTGTATGATTCTTTGGAACTCCTGAATCTTAATTATAAAAATATTTACATTAAACCTTCAAGCTGAAGCTGCCATTTGTATAATGAAATATACTTTCTAAAGCTGCACTCTAATTGGCTGTTATCTAATTGCAATTGCGCAACTAATTTCTCATCTTGAAAAAGAGGTCAGTAAAAACAATAACAAACTAAATTCATAATTTTGCTCTTCCTCTTCTCTCTAGCGAGAGTTTTTATGACGTCAGGTGCATAACATCAATTAGATAAGCATATATAAGCATGCATGTTTTAATATAAGCATGCATGTTTTTAAATCAAAAGCACGTACAACTATACAATTTAATGAATGCTTTTTTACTTCTAATACCGTTACTTTACATCCATTTTTTCATGAACCACTTCTGTATAAAATAACATCAATGCAACACATTTAACATTCACTAATTAGGATTAATAAAAAAAAATTTTTAATTATTATTAAAACCACTTTTTTCTTGCTTTTTTACAAGCAAAAATTATTACTATTATGTCATCTTATAACAGAAATGTATCCAGTTCATTTTCAAAATGTGTGTCCGGTAAAAGCTCTTGTTCTATGGTAGCTTCAATCATTTTTTAAAATCAATTTTAGTTTATCTTCTGTGAAAGGTACTAGCATTGAGTTAAAAAATTAGAATTAGAATGCGTATAGATTGGAAATTACCCTATATACCCTTTGAGTATAATTGGTTTAGAAAGCCTACAGTGTTTCCAGGAGTGAAAAATGAAGACTCCTTCAAACTATTGGAATGCGAAGCAACTTTCATAAATTCGTCTTCTATTTCACAAGCTTTAATTTTTACCGGTTCTTGATCTTTCAACCAGATGAATGAAAATTTTTAAGTAACATTTTTTCAGATAACTGAATAAAAAAGTTAGTAATTTAAAAGTATTATTCAAGTCATATTGATGAAATCATAAAAATTTGTCATTAATTAATTAATTGTAGTCAGTACATTAAGTTAATTTAAAAAAAATAAATACCAATAACTAAAAAACCTAAATCTTGATGACGCAGTTCAAATTATTCAAAAAATTATAAAATCAATTTAACAATATAATTAATTAAAACATGTAAAAAATGTTATAAACATAATTACTACTAATACCTACATTTAAAAACCCTTTAAAAACTATTGAATAAACACCTTTTTATAAAAAAATAAAAAAACTAGATAGATTCCAAGTCTTACAATGTAAAAAAAAATAAATTTTAATTTAAAAAAGAGCAGAATTTATCCAAATGGGGTAATCCATTTATAGTTTTCTCAAAGTTTTTCAAAATATTGCTGACTATTTTTCTCTCAAAAAGGGTGCAGATAGGTTGGAACAGACTTGTCAAAGAAAACTTATTTTACATAAAACTTTTACCCTACTATAATAAAAAGTTGCCCTGTTTTTAAAGGAAACATTTTCAATACAAAAATAACTTTAACAAATACATAATTTTTTTTTTTTTTTTTTTTAACAATAAATTTAAAACTTATTATAAATATAATATACATTTAAAAAACTAACTACTTTATTTAAGTTATCTATAAACATCGGTTCCATTATGTAACTACCAATATGAAACTGCCATAATAAAATTGCTATTATATTCAACATCAAAAGAAGCATAGTTAAAGTTTAAATCGTTCTCTAAAACAAAACAAACAAAACTATATTGAATACACGTTTAAATCCAAAGCTACATTCAACATAAGCAACCAGTCAAGACTTTTAAAGATAAAACTTTTTTTTTTAGTGCTTTCAATTTTAAATATTACGTGCACTAAAAAAGTTGGATAAAATATTAAAGAAAAATACATAAATAAAATACGTAAAATAATCATAAAAATGTCAATCATTAAATGTGTTAAAAATTTTAATGCATTAAAATGTCAATCATTAAATGTGTTAAAAATTTTAATGCATTAAAAAATTAGAAATTTATTAAAAACTTTAATAAATTAGATCTTTCATAACTTTAATTTAAAATAATAAAAGTAAACAAATAGGGTTATTAAATAAAATAAAACTGTAATAAGTTTTTTTTTTTTAATAATTTATTTATACCTATATTATAATTTGTACCTGCAATATAATCAAGTAAAGGGATAGCTAATCTGCTATAACGACAAACAATGTCAGCCCAAAATGTATTAATAACATAGTTGACATCGTTACTGTTATTGTTATAATTATTGATACTAGTGTTATCATATTCATCAGTAAAAAATGACCCCCATTGGGTGGATGCTATTAACTGCTTTTCTTTTGATGTTGCTTTGAATGCTGACTGTAAAATTTAGTTAAGTTTAATTGTTAATTTCAGTAAAATATTAAAAATATCTACAAAAAAGATAAAAAATTAAAAAGAATATTTTAATTTAAATAACCAGTGCTCCATTAAATTTGTTATTCTTAAAGCAAACTTTTTCTGCTTCCAATTCTTCTAGTACTGCCACAGTATCCCAATTCATAAACTTCTTAGGAGGGTAGATGTCAGATTTCATACTATCTCCAAAATACACAACCTATTTTAAGTATGTGTATAAAAAGATGTTTTCACGTTTAAATAATTTGTGTACCAAAGTTATATTGTTCAAAATAAAATTACTACCTTCAATGAATCAGAACAAGACCTTAAAACTCTCTCAAGTTGGCACGCATGACCTCTAGCATACAAAGTGTGTTTTTGAAGGTCTGCTACTTCAACATTAGTAAGATTTCCTTCGTGAACTTTTATAAAATTTCTACTTTTAAACTCATCTTGAAAGAAGTCTATAAATAAAATTTACAATTTTTACAATTTACAAGATTTAAAAAGAACTCATTGATTAAGTCAAAATATGAATGACTCACAAATGACAAAAGTTGTTTATGAATAATAAGTATAGAAAAGTCATTGGTTAATAGTCATTAGTTAAAAAGTAATACTTGGTTTATTTGCAGCCACAATTATGTAATCAAACGATTCCTTCCAATCCAAACTAACATAAATACAACAAAAAATCTTAACAAAAAATATCTGTATTGACAAATGTATCTGCTTAAAAAACTATTATTTCAAGTTTTCTCAGATATTTTAGATTAAATAAAAAAAAAAAAATTGAAAATCTGTTAGCAACTCACCCAAAGGTAAATGACATTATAAACTCAGCATAATCTCCATAAGAATCAGTAATAAGCACAATTGTTTTTCCAGAAACTTTTAATTTCTTTATCCACGTCATAACACTTGAAGGACACTTTTTTATATATCGTTTTATGTCTTTTTTTAATGAAGGAAAAAACATACCTAATTCAGCTAGAAAATAAAAACACTATATTATTTGTATTACAATAAAATTTAGTTGCATTTGTGTAACTTAACTCTAGTTGCTATTTGTGTTAAAAAAAACAACAATAAAACATCAATAAAACAACAATAAAACATTAAAAATTAAATGTGACGATAACCATAAAACAAAAACAATCATAAAATATAAAACAAAAAAAATTGAAGATTTTCTTTTGTTTTGGCATAAACATATTTCATTAAGTTGTTATAACAATAAATTAAATATTTTGCAGAACTTTAAAACAGTTATTTTTTGTTTAAAGATTCTAGATTAGATTGTGTTAGGAAACTGAATTGAATGCACTAAAACCATTTTTTTCTTAAAAAGCAAATAATTCACAACTTCATAATTACTATATAACTGCACTGAATCAAATAAAATTTAGCTGAACAAAATAAAAAATGTTTGAAATGCAGTGCAGATGTTTTTTAGCGAGGGCTAGGTTTTCATGTTGGTATAAAGATTTTAAAAAATAATTGGTGTCAGGGAAATTTAATGTCTTTTACCTTATAAAAAATCTCTTATCAGAACATTTTATTCTTGTTTAAAGTAACTATAATTTAGCCAAAGTCTAGACAAAGCATAACCACCATTTGCAAGATATTGACATAAAAATAATAGATATTAAAATAGTAGATATTGACATACAAATAGTAACATTGTGATGGCAATATATGCTGGTGTAAAAGCATTTATAAATCTTTATACAAGTTTTCCTTTATAAAATTCAAATACTTGTGTATGCATCAATACAAATTTTGTTTTATCTTTTTAAACTTTAACAATATTAAGTTTGCTGTTTTACTTGAGTAAAAATTTATGGTTTTCGAAACCCTTACACTATTAATTACACCTTTGAAAGTTCAAAAAATTTCTTTTAAGTTATGTTGATAAATTCTAATAATAAAAAACTTTTAAAAACCTTTAAAAGAAGATGGTTGAAAATTTAAAAGCAATGCAGCTGCAACATCTTTCCACACATGAGTATAATCAGATAAAACTCCATTCTAAAATTTAAATTACTTTTAATTCTAATTATGTAAGATAATTATGCAAGATTTTGATTCTAATTATGCAAGATTTTAATTCTAATTATGTAAGATTTTAATTCTAATTATATCATATTAATTTCTAATCATGTGTACATCTTTTATGTGTACATCTTTTGTGGTTACATTTTTTGTTTGTGCATCTTTTGTGTGTACATCTTTTGTGTGTACATCTTTAGTTTATACATCTTTTGTGTGTACATATCTTTTGTGTGTACACCTTTGTGTGTACATTTTTTGTGTGTGCATCTTTTGTGTGCACATCTTTTGTATGCACATATTTTGTATATACATCTTTTGTGTGTACATCTTTTGTGTGTACATCTTTTGTGTGTGCATCTTTTGTGTGTGCATATTTTGTGTGTGCATCTTTTGTGTGTACATCTTTTGTATGTACATATTTTGTATATACGTATTTTGTGTGTACATCATTTGTTTGTACATCTTTTGTGTGTATATCTTTTATGTGTACATCTTTTGTTTGTACATCTTTTGTATGTACATATTTTGTATATACATATTTTGTGTGTACATCTTTTGTTTGTACATATTTTGTGTGTACATTTTTTGTGTGTACATCTTTTGCTTGTACATCTTTTGTGTGTACATCTTTTGTTTGAACATCTTTTGTGTGTACATCTTTTGTGTGTACATCTTTTGTGTGTACATCTTTTGTGTGTACATCTTTTGTGTGTACATCTTTTGTGTATACACCTTTGTGTGTGCATCTTTTGTGTACATCTTTTGTGTACATCTTTTGTGTGTGTATCTTTTGTGTGTACATCTTTGTATATGCTGCTAACTTGCTGAATAAAAACAATTTTGTAACTTGCAACCAATTTGTACACAAAACAGCTACAAACATAATTCTTCAATTGTTTTTAAGAGTTTAAAAATATTATTAACTATTTAAAAAAAAAAAATTTTTTATTTATTTACATTGATAATTAAATAACTTACATTAACTTTATCAACCTCTTCAATTATCTCACCAATCAACAAAGCAGCAGGCATTAAAAAGAAATTTTCAAGAAGAACATACCCCTCTAAACAATAAACAAAGTTTAAATAAAAACAGTAAAAAAAAAAGATTTAATGTTGTAAAGTTAAAGATAAAATTTTAAAGATAAAATATTTTTGATAATTTGAAATCAATGGTAAACCAGCAGCTAGGGGAGTTTGGGTTTAAAGGATCATTTGTAATTATGGGTACAAAGAACATTTTTAATTATGCAAAAACTAAAATGTGTATTTTATTTGTGTACAATAATTGGGATAAAAATGTTGTTAAGAACTAAATTACTGAAATGTTACTAACAAAAATAATTGATTTGAAATAATAAGATGTTGCCTAATAAAAATTATCAAAACCTTAATGATAAATAATTACAGAAAACTTTAATTTCTCAATAAAATGATTCAACGAGCTTTAGTATTGTGGTACAGAGAATCACTGCTTGGGGTACAGTGAATTAATACAAGTCCTTTGTTATGCACTGTATATTTTTTTTAAGTAATTTTTTTCCAAAAAACTAAAAACTAAATTTAATTAACCATTTAAAGCAACTCGAGCTGAACTTCAAACTAAGGAAACTTTCAAAGTTGAGTTTCAAACTAAATTAGAACAAATGGCATCTACATATACTTTAAAGTCCACAGAAAAGAAACACAACTCAATGGGTCTTTCCAGAAATGTTTTGATGGTAAAAAACTTTATAAAAGTTACTGTTTGAATTATGTGCTAAGCATTAGAAAGAAAAATGATTAATATTTTAATGCATAAAATGATGACACAACCAAGAAAAGAAACTTATGATATTTGAGAACATCCTTTTCACTGTGTCACTTGATCCACAGTACCTTAACTCCCCCCTAAGCATCTCAAACATTATTTAAATGACAGAAAAAAAAATAGTGTCACCAGGCTGTCAGAAGAGGCAAATGATAATAAAAAAAAAAAATTAGCAAATTTGAAATGAAGTCAATTGATTTCAAAATGAACCTCTCGTTCACTTATAAACATACCATGATTGTAAACCTTTTCTTTTAATATTGAAAACTGAGACCATAACCGCTTAATGCCATACATTTCAGAAATATAATCACCACTCATATTCTTTAACCCATGAGAACACCTATTGCATAACAATGAGAACACCTATTGTATAACATTCAGAACACCTATATAATAACAATGAGAACACCTATATAATAACAATGAGAACACCTATATAATAACAATGAGAACACCTATTGTATAACAATCAGAACACCTACATTATAGCAATGCAAACACCTATATATTAAATACAATTAAATTAAAATATATCACTTTTTTTTGGATTTTAAAATTTTAAAAAATTAAAAAATAAAAATGAATTATTAAATAATTACGAACACACACATTTAATAATTACAAACAAATTAAAAACATTTATATTAAATAGTTAAACAAAACATGCACAGCTATATATAAATAGTTAAACAAAACATGCACAACTATATATAAATAGTTAAACAAAACATGCACAGCTATAAATAAATAGTTAAACATGCACATGCACAGCTATATATAAATAGTTAAACATGCACATGCACAGCTATATATAAATAGTTAAACATGCACATGCACAGCTATATATAAATAGTTAACAAAACATGCTATATATAAATAGTTAAACAAAACATGCTATATATAAATAGTTAAACAAAACAAGCTATATATAAATTATAAATAAATTATCCAATTATGACTAGCTCAAAATCGTTTGAAGAATAAAATTTAAATTATTAAAAACTTTTAATGTAACAGACAACAGAAACTCAAACAAATGGTAGTAAAATCCCATCCACAGAAGGTTGAAGGTTTAGAAGTTAAAAGTGAGAAATGTGCAGGTATTAGTTCTTTAATTGTTTTTACACTTAAAGAACTAATGCCTTAATAATTGTTTTTCAAGTAACCATGTACAAGAAACAGGTTTATAGTTTGAAAGCTTTATCACCATTTTTGAAAAGATTTGAATCTTTCCACAACTTCAGTATATCACTTGATTGAAGGAACAGCTCAAAATCAGAAACAATAATTAAAATAAACCAAATTCCTTAATAATATTTTCATCTTTTAAACCATAGCAGTAAACCTTTTCATTGCATATGATTTTTTCATACATTTTTTGTCATTTATCCAAAAGAAATGATGTGTTCTAATATTAAATTGCTAAATCGAAGTTAATGTTAAATCTTATACATAATCTCAACTTCTATCTGTTATTATTAATTTCTATTATTATTTTCTGATTTTTATAAATTTTTTATTTTTAAATTCTTCAAATTAAAACTGATTTGCTTCAACTGCTTTGTTCTCAAAACAGTGTTTTCTACCAATCATAAACTTACATAAATTTACAATCATTATTACTTAGACTGTCAAGAAGACATTAATTTATGCCTTTATTTCAAACTAAAGATTGTTATGGTCTCAACGCTATGGTTATTCCACCAATCAGAAACATTCAATAATTTCAATTATTTAATATAATTTTATAATTTTAAATTTTTGTTTATTAAATGTATTTATATTTGTTCTTATAAAAGTTAGTTACACCACAATTTTTGCTGATCAAATGTGATCAACCAGAATTCTGGAAGACCAAAATGATATTTTGTCTTAAAGTAGCCCATCAGTCATTGTTAAGCATTATTTCAAGCACTGAAATATTTAAAAATTTCTTGATTGTATCAATTTAAAAGCCTTTAAGTTCATCAAAAAATTTATAAGGAAAGTTTGGAAACTATCCTTATATTTTTGTTTGCTGTAAAGTAAATGTTTTTAACTTTTTATATACTTGAATGGCAGAATTTTATATACTTTTCAATTGATTAAAAGTTATAAATAAGAGTGTAATGAAAATGTTATAAAAATTACATTAGATTTTAATAAACTTTATTTCATGTTTTAAACTGTTTAACTAAAACTAATAAAATATTATTTAGTGCATGGTTTATTTACTTTATTTTGGATTATTTACAGTGAATTACATAGTTTATTTACTTTATTTTGGATTATTTACATTAAAGTACATGGTTTATTTACTTTATTTTGGATTATTTACAGTGAAGTACATGGTTTATTTACTTTATTTTGGATTATTTACAGTAAAGTACATAGTTTATTTACTTTATTTGGGATTATTTACTGTGAAGTACATGATTTATTTACTTAATTTTGGATTATTTACAGTGTAACTAAAAATTTTTTAAAGTGGTTTATTAAGTTTATTTTAAATTATTTAAAGTGTAACTTGGTTTATTAGGTTTATTTAAAATTATTTACAGTGTAACTTAGCTTAAATTTTTTATTTTGGATTATTTACAGTGTAATTTGGCATTTTAATTTAAAACTAGACAAATAAGAAAAAATGTGTTATTAAAAATAGATAATTTAACAAATAAAATTAAATACAAACTTTTAGCAAAACTTTTTTTAACAAGTAAAAATAATTAATATATATTCTATAAAAATATTTTTTAAAAGTAAAACACTTACAAATCTGTTTCGCTATTGTATTAATTTTTGTTAAAATCAATTTGTTTATTTAAAGTGCTTTGTATATAAGGAATATTATAATATATATCATTATAAAATGATATATATTTTTATTGCTTCATACACTTTGTTTTTCAAGTTAACTTGTTTTTATACTGAGTTGCCATGGTAATTACAAACTACTATTATGAATTATAATTCAACTCAGGGACATGCTGGCTCCAAAAAACCCATGCAGGATTTTTCTGAAAATGCTCATTTTTGTGGGATTTTACCATATATGCTTGATTTAAAGGCCCATATATACACTACCGTCCATAATTATTCAAAAGGTTGGAACTTTTGATATAGGATATCAAAGTTTTACTATTGGGAGAAAAAAAGGAAACAAAATCTACCTGAATTATATTTTATCTTTCTATTTATTAGGCTTACAAAAAAATTAATATAAAGTCCCATAAGATATGTTTATAATTTACTTGCCTATTAATCACTCTTAGTGATAATAATTGACATACATATTCTTAGCATTCTACTTAATGACTTATCTAATTTGTCAAAGTTAAATTTATGCCATAATGAATATTCATCATTAAGCATTAGTTTTTGACATTATTTTTAATTCCTCTATAAAAATCGGATAGGAGAGAGATCTTGTGGTTGGGGGAGCTAAACCATTCTTTTTAATATTTGATTATTCTTGAATTTAGTCAAATAAATTATACAATGTTCCAAAGAAAATGTTCGGGATTTAAGATTAAAGTCATATTCTCCTAAAAAATGGCTTCCCATTAACCCAACTTTCCAAAGGTATAGCATGACTTTTTAAGTGTCTAAGTAAACTACTATTTCTCATTATTCCCTCAATTTTTACAATGTCACCTGTGGCATTCCAACCAAAACAGCCCCACACCTTAACACTACATCCACCATATTTTACAGTCAATAATACATACTATTTTATTATACATTCAATGATTGTTTTTTTTAAACAAACAATTTTCTTATGAAAGCAAAGATTTAAAACTTCGACAATTTAGTCCATGTTTACAGACATTGGTGGTCCATTTTTTATATTTTTGCCCACTTAAGCATTTTTATTATTCCTATGATCTTTATCAAAGCATTTTAATTAAAATACTTTTATGTTTTTTAAATTATCTAATAGTACAAAAATAAACATAAAAATAAAATTTCTATTTTATTATCTAAAGAACATTAACAAAAAAAAATTAAAATATATATATGTTATTATATTTAAATATATATACATTTATTACATATTTTTGTTTTAATGTGATAGCCTAATCCGTAATAGCCTAAGAGAAGAGAGGGAAATTTTTACTATTTATAAAGTACAAGCATTAGTAAAAATACAAGTGTTTATAAGCGTTATAAAAATAACAGTACAATATAAATAGAAACCACAAAAATTTAAAGTAATGGAGGTCTCCATTTTAATTTATCTTAAATATAACTTAAAAGTAATAAAATGCTTTAATTACAACATACACATAACGCGGTTATTAAAGTTTATAATATTAAATATTAATTTCAACATATTTGTGGTCCCACACTTTAATTAAATACTTTGGATTCGTTTTTTTTATTATATGAAAACTCATGACACATTTGAAATCTGACATATCACCTATTTTTTTTGTTAAAAATCGGAAGATATTTAACAAAACAAATAAGTGATATGTCCATATCATCATTATATAACGAGCACAAAAGTAACATGTCCAATGTATCTTTTGTGCACCGGAATTATGTCACTTCTTAATGTGCGTAAAAGTAATATGTACGATATGCCTTTTGTGCAAAAGAAATTCATAACAAACACGTGTTGGTATTGGCGTGCACATTGGTAATATGTACTGTGGTGTTACCTTGTGATGTACGCTTCCGTACTACTGAGCGCTTTTGCATATATTTTTATACTATTTGTATCGAATTTATAATAAAGAATATTGTAATAAATTTGAAATTAAAAAATAATTATATTGTTTTCATTTTAAAACTGTCGGTTAGTTAGAAACACTGACCATGTTTTTTTTTTAAATATTGCAGTTATTTCACTTGGTTTCGTTATTTAAATAAATGTGAAATTATATTATATTGAGAGATATTTTAAAGAAACTTTATAAGTGGTGCTTTTTGTAAATTTTTTGAACTGTAAAACGTGAAACTGTGAAGTGTGTAAACATTCTTAGTTTATGTAGTTTAGTTATTCCGTATTAGTTTTTGTCATATTTTATTAGTTTATTTTAGTGTAGTATAGTTTAGTGTTACTATTTTAGTGTAATATTAGTTGTAAGCGCAAAAAACTTAAAATGTTTCCTAATCAAAGTGCTCGAAGCAATTTAATTTTTGAAATGTTAAATGTACCCAAAGATCCCACCATTGTACAATCAAGTGTTAGTACAACTTTGGAAACAAGTAAGAGAATTCTTTATAATTTATAACTTCACATTATGCAAAGTAATTATGAAATTTTATATTATTTTTAAACTCCTGTTTTTTCAGATTCCCTTCCTAGTGTTGAAATCCAGTATTTGGATCACGAGATGAAAGAAATGTTTCCTTCAGAAACTGGGAATGACGTGTCTAATAATATGATATGTAATATTATTGAGAATAATGTTGACAATTCAGAAACACCAATTTCTGAATTGTCAACATTATTTCAATTTGAGGTGATTTCAGAGTTATTAATGAGGGCATCACTGATAGAAGCATTCTAGTTGATGGAGACTCATGTATAATAAAATTTCATAATTATTTTCAAAAAATTCAATCAACACAATACATATGCAATGCAAATTAATTTTTTAAATTTATCTTTAGCCACTGTTAATGATGACAAACTTACATCCACGTCAACAAATATGTCTGTATCGAATGAGAACATTGATGCCAATGCAAACTCAGGTATTTTATATGCTACTTCATAATTATTAAATAAAATCAATACAACACATTTTCAACTTGAATTGATCATTTTTTATTAACTTTTAGCCACTGTTAGTGACAACAAAATTGCCTCTACATCAGGGAATGTGTCTCTGTCTAGCTATGCTTCATCTAGCACTTCAGGTATTATAATTATTTGTAATGCAAATTAAAATAAACAACCAAGTTAAAATGTGCAAACATAAACAACTTTTTATGTTCTTTCTGTGTACATAAGAAGCAGACATCCTGATCCTTCCAAGTGGGAAAGAAATGTAAGAAGGATAATCAAGTAGCTGGAAAGCCTTATGTTAATCGAAAAGGAGTTTTAATTCCTGAAAAGTTACCCAAAGATATAGACTGTAAATGCAAATTTCAATGCGGTACAATGATACCATATGAACTAAGAAAACTTTTGTGCGCCTTGCATTGGCCGATGCACGTGCTCAAAATTCTTTTATCTGTTCTCTAGTTGTAAAGAGCAATACAATTGCAAAACGTAGACAAAGAAGCGAAGAGGAAAACAAAACACATTGCATTGCAAGATCGTATTTTTTGCAATTTGACAATAAAAACATCAGCGTACGTCTAAAATTTTTCTGTGGTAAATTTAAATTTAGTAATAAAACTGTTTTTAATGCATTAAAAGACAAGGTAAATGGGATATATGTTGGCAATGATAACAGAAAAGGGAAACCAGCACCAAACGGTACACCTGAGAATATTATTTTAGGAATAAAACGACACATCGATAGCTTCCCAAGAATGGAGTCACACTACTGTCGACGTGACACAAAAAAACTGTATTTAGATTGCAGTCTTAACATTTCCATCATGTTCAGGCTCTATAAAGATCAATTCTGCCCTGAAAACAATATACTACAGAAACCAAGTTATAATATATAAAAGGAAGTATTTAATAAATATGATCCTCCGTTGGCATTTTACTGCCCCAAAAAGGACCAATGCACAAAGCGCAATATTTATAAAAATTTGGGAGATAAATCATCCCACAAAGAGGAGCATGCCCTTTATAAAAGAAGGGAATATGAGGCTCTGCAATCGAAGAATGCCGATAAGCAGAAAACCAAAGAAAACAAAGGTGATAGCTATCGAGCTATTACATTTGATATGCAGAGCATTCTGTCTATCCCGCATGCGGGCGATGCACAGATACTTTATAAACGAAAGTTAAATGTGTATAATTTCACAATATTTGAAGGGCATAGTTTGGATGGGCATTTTTGTGGGATGAAACCAACGGAGGAAAGGGGTCTTGCGAAGTTGGTACTTGCCTACTTAAATATTTGTCATCCTTGCCTGACAGTGTCAAGCAGGTGTCAAGTTTTTCTGATACTTGTGGTGGGCAGAATAGAAACAAGTATGTGGCCGCAGCAATGCTTTATGCCGTAAACAATTTTGCTGTGGAGACCATTGACTTGAAGTTTATGGAGCCTGGACACTCTTATTTAGCGGCAGACTCCATTCATTCAACAATAGAACGTGCAAAAAAACACAAAAACATCTATAGTGTGAATGAATGGAGACTGTTAATTGAATTAACTAGACAAAATCTGAGGCAAATAAGACAAATTTAATGTATCAATGATTTTTATGATACAAAAGAGTTGTTTACAAACAATATTAATAATGTAAACAATAATACTAATGCGGAACAGGTACAGTGGTTAAAAATAAAGTGCCATTGATTTCTAAAATCAGATCCCAATTTAATTTTTTATAAAAACGATATATTATTAATAAAGATTGACTAAAAGATTAAAAATGCATTTTACTTAAGTCATTTTCTCGCTACATTGTGCTGTACTTAGTAAATTGGTGTTCATGCCAACGTAAGTACCAATCTGACAAGAAGTACCAATTTGACTTTTGGTGTGCACTGTCAAGGCCACATAAGGAGCCCTATGTCACGGCTAAGGGTTAATTAACAGGACTGAGACAACTGCATTGCTCATTGATTAGGAGGCTGTGCTCTATCTATGAATGAGTCAAGTTCTCATTAAACCCAAATCATGACCAAAGTAACCAAAAATTTTAAACCTAAAAAACCATCCTAAAAAATCATCTTTAATATATCTTTTACAAATATTCGCGGTCTGCGAAGCAACTTTCCGTCAGTTGAGTCTTACCTCCTGCAAAATTCACCAGACTTGCTTGCACTCAGTAAAACAAATTTTAATTCTGCAATTCTTTCTTCAGATGTCAGTGTTGATGGGTACTATCCTTTGATTCGTAAAGACTCCAATAGTCACATGCTAGGTTTAGGGGTATACATACGCATTAATTCCCCTATTTGTCGTGAAATCGGGTTCGAATCCTTTGACCATTCTTTTATGTGCTTTCGCCAAGCACCTCTTCACTCTATCACCTTTCTCTTTGTTCTTTATCATTCTCCTTCTTCCCATGATTGTACTCTTTTAGATGTTATCTCTGATCAAATTGATCAGAGATGCCCTCTCTTTTTACCCCTCTGCCAATATTTTTGTTGGTGATTTTAATGCCCATCACACTGAATGGCTTGGCTCTAACACCACTGATCCTGCTGGCACTAAAGCCTTTAACTTCTGCGTTTTTCAATCTCTTACTCAGATAGTTAACTTTGTGATTCGTTTTCCTAACAACCCTAATCATTTACCTTCGCTCCTTGACTTATGTCTTGTCTCTGACCCTTGCTTATGTTCAGCTTCTCCCTTAGGTGGTTCTGACCATGCAATGATCTCTATAAATCTTTCTTCTCGTACTTCTTTTTTGGGCTCACCTTATCATCGCACCACCTACTACTACCCTAAAGCAGACTGGGATTCTTTTCATGATTTCGCAATGGTCCTTGGGCTGATGTTTTTTCTCTCTCAGCTGATAAATGCGCCTCTTACGTAACCTCCTGGATTCAGGCTGGAATGAAAGCTTTTATTGCTTCTCGTTGGTTTCAAGTCAAGCCTCATTCTACTCCATGGTTTTCTCCTTCTTGTGCGGCTGCTATATCCAATCGTAATTATTTTTTTCATCTTTTTCAAAAGAATAACTCTCTTGAGAACAAACGGCTATTTATTATTGCAAGAAATCGATGTAAAAAGGTGCTTTCTGATGCTATACTCCATTATTCTTATTTACCTCTAATTATTCCGATCAGTCTTCTTTCTGTTATTAGCAAGGTCTTTGAGTCTTTGATCAATAAATTCCTCACATCTCATCTTGAGTCAAATAAACTACTGTCAGACAATCAATACGGTTTTCGATCCTCTCGCTCTACGGTCGACTTGCTAACTGCTGTAACTGAAAGATTTTATCGTGCATTAGATAGAGGTGGTGAGGCTAGGGCTATTGCTCTCGACATATCTAAAGCTTTCGACAAAGTTTGGCATGCTGGTCTTCTCCATAAGCTTGCTTCATATGGTGTTTCTGGGAAAGTTTTTGAGATTATCAAATCATTTCTTTCTAACCGGTTTATTAAAGTCATCCTCGAAGGCCAACACTCTTCTTTATTTCCATTAACTTCTGGGGTTCCCCATGGTTTCATCCTGGGCCCTGTTTTTTTTCTTATCTACATAAACGATCTTCCTGACAACCTTTCATCTAAAGTAGCTCTTTTTGCTGATGACTCAACTTTATACTCCTGTCTTGACAAAAAGTCTTCTCATTTCAATCGCCTAAAACAAGCAGCTGATCTTGAATCCAATCTCACTTCAGTAATAGATTAGGGTTCACAGTGGCTTGTGAATTTCAACTCTAACAAAACCCATTTGTTTACTGCAAACAACTACCGTAATATGGTCAACATTCCTATATTAATGAATGGGAATCCTCTTACTGAGTCCTCCTCTTTACGTCTTCTTGGATTATGGCTTACTACTGACCTTTCATGGAAACCATATATACAATCGATTGCTAAATTAGCTTCTGCTAAGGTTGCTTCTCTTATCGTGCTCGCCATTTCCTTACTTCTGATTCCATTCTCTACCTCTACAAATCTCTTATTCGTCCCTGTATGGAATACTGTTGTCATATTTGGGCTGGTTCTTCTAACGATTCACTTTCTCTTCTTGATAAGGTCCAAAAACGCATTGTAAATGTTGTTGGACCTGGACTATCTGCTAAGCTTGAGCCTCTTTCCCATCGTCGTAAAGTTGCATCTCTTTCTCTTTTCTACAAATACTATCATGGTCACTGCTCAAAGGAGTTATCATCTCTAGTTCGATCAACTAAAATTCATTCTTGTTTTACTCGTCATTCGTTTACTGTATCTGTCCCTGCATGCTCTAAAAACTTTTATTCATCTAGTTTTTTTACCCGCACTTCAATCCTTTGGAACTCTCTCCCATCTTCATGTTTTCCTGACTCATACAACCTTTAACTTTTCAAATCTTCTGTCAACCGTTTCCTTGCTCTATAACTCTGTTCTTTTTTTTTCCTAGTAACTCCCAACTTAATAGTGGTTGCTTGCAGCCTTGTTGGGAGTGAATGCAAATAAAAAAAAAAAAATATGTCTGCACAGGTTGTCAAATTAACAGATATTGTATTAAAGTATGTAAAAGAAATGAAAATAAAATAGTAAAAAACAAGACAGAATTAAATGAGGAATGGTTATTTTGGTTAAAAATCATGACAATAAATAAATATCATGAACTATTGTATGTTTTCAAACTTTCAAATTTCAGATTTCTCAAAACAATGGTTAGTGGACGTATTCCCTTTGTGCTCTTAACCATCGATATATATATATATATATATATATATATATATATATATATATATATATATATATATATAATATATATATATATATATATATATATATCAATAAAATCTTTTGCAGCAGGAAGTCATGAACAATCCCACCTTCTACTCAGAGAGTTTCAAATACATCCAATGGATAAATCAAATACATTAATTAGTTATGACTAATTAATAGTATAATTTTGTACATTCTAACATCCAGTACAATATCTGTCCACTTTCTTTATGCTATCTTTCTAACTCAACTTCTTCTGTCTTTCACTATAATTTACCTTGTCACTATAATTTACATTTAACTCACTTACTATTGGTCTGCCAAAGAGGGTTATGATGCTCTTTAGAGAGCTGAACATGATTTTGCAAGCCTTGGTATGTGGTCTCTATATGACTAAGATAGTTTTTGTATTTTCATGTATACAGCAGTTTATGTAAATATTAATATAAGTTTTATATTCAATTTTTTGCTTCAAGCTTTTTCAACTTGCTTAGGGCAAAATGTTGCGGAGTTATTGTTTAATGCATCTTGCTGTGCGTTAAGATTCCCTGAAATAAACACATATATAATAAAGTAATACTTTTAAATAGAAATAAAATGTGGCATATTCTTGTATCTAAGAAAAATTGTTTAACCACTTTTAAAATAGCAATAGTACACACAATAACAACAATTACATAAAAACACACACACTAAACTTATTTATATTTTAAAATATTACAAAAATACAAAACATAACTTCTTTTTTCATTTTTGTTTATGAAAAAATAATTAATCATAAAAATTTAATTAAAATTTTATCAATTTTTCCCAATTAATTTAAAATTGAATACAATTATTTCTCATAATAATAATTATCTATAGTAACTGTAGATAATTATTTATACTAAATATAAAAAATATATAAAAATGAACAAAGGCATTCATATTCAACATGGTATTATCTAATAACTTAAGTGATCCTCACAGTCATATAATTAACGGGATATATTTTATACATCAAATACCATCACATCTAGATTTTGCGTCTAGATAATTGTAATCTTTAGTAAAAGCTATAATTTTTAATGTTGCCCCACTAGCATTTTTAATATCTATTAATATATCTATACTAACTAAAAGTATTTCTTATTTTTTACCTGTATGTATTTACTGATATGATAAGTGATTAAAGTCACACAACAATCAATTATATTTTTAGTATCCACTTTGTTTTGTGACTAATGTTACAAATGGTTGCATTTTTATTATGTAAAATACTAATAATATATTAGCGCTAGAAGTTTAAAACTTTGAATCAAAGATTTGTTAAAGAATTTAACAAATAAAGTGAAGAAATAGTAGCAATAGGTTTGTGCAGAATTACCACATAGTCTCTAGAGCCAGCACGTCACGGAATCAACTTTTTGAAACTTTAAATCAAGTTCAGGCATAAGTGTTATAAAAAAAATATTTTTTGATCAAATAATCTTTTAAAATATTTATGTTTAAAGTGACATGTTCACAAAGTCACATGTTCTCAATAAAAACTTTAATATTTTAATTTTTTAATATATTTAATTTATTGTTGTGGATTATTTTATTCAAATAATTTATACACAATATATATATATATATATATATATATATATATATATATATATATATATACATACATACATACATACATACATACATACATACATACATACATACATACATACATACATACATACACCCACACAAAACTTTTAAAGTTTTATGTGATATAATCTTTTCTTCAAATTTGTTCTTTTATTTGTAGGCAAAGGTTATATATTAATCCAAGTTTAGCATTTTGAATTGTTTATTTTGAATTTTTACATATTAGAAACTTTTAGTTTTGCTGCCATTTTTTATATTCAACTTTATATTGAAATATTGAAAAGTATATAAAAATTATATTAACTGTTGAAAAAGCAAAAGTAATTATATTAGAACCATTTTAGGGACAATAATTTATCTCAGATGAATCAAATAAAGAAACTGATGAATTCAGTGATAAATGCATTTTGCATGATAAATGAGTTTTAGGACTTGTTAATAAATAAAGATATACAAAAAATTAACAAAAATGATGTTTTTAAAAAATAAATGTCACACAAATTTATACAATTTAAAAGACAAATTGTAGACTGAGAGCAAAAAGGTTGTAACTGACATTGTACAAAACAAAGAAAACATGGTTTTGATAGGTTTGAAGTTCCACGCTTAGCTTGTGCAATAATTTAATAACAATTTACTCATTTTATTTTATTTTATTTCATCATAGATGAGTATTTGACTTTATGAAAATCCCGGAAATTTTTTTTAATGAAAATCCCGGAAAATTCCGGAAAATTATTTTATTAAAAGTTGTTCCTATTAACTTAAAACAAAAACTTTCATAAACTTTTAAAATGGAATTTAGATAATTTAACTATTTTTACAAAAAGGAATTTCTAATATTTGATAAAGTTAATTTGAATAAATTAAAAAGCAAAATATATATATATATATATATATATTGTATATATTTGAAAAAAAATTGTTACGAAAATTGATTTAGTGAAATTTTTAACTATAGAAAATATATTTGTTTAAATGCAAAAGTTTTTTTTTTAATTTTATGTAAAAATATGTAATTTTTTTTTAACAAATTAATAAAATAAAACATCCGGAAATTTCTGGAAAAATAAAGTGAATTTCCGGAAATCCGGGAATTCCTGGAAAAAACTCTTCTATGTTTCATTTAACTTGGTTCATCTTTAAGAGTTTAGATATGAGAAAGTTTCAAATAAAATGTGTAAAAAAATATGTATCCATAATGGGCAACCTCCTCTATTCTAGTAGAGGAAGTTACACATTAAGGAGCTTGGGTTGGAGGTGAATTAAACTTTTTTTAAATCTTGAAATTCCTCTGGCTGCTTATATGTCAAATGGTGAAATCAACATTTTTTTTTCTGTTTTAAACACAAACAGTTAATTAAGTATATAAAACAGAAGATAGATAATACAAAGATGGATACCAGATGTAGAAGTAAAAATAAAAATCAGTAGTAAAAGAATAACAAGCATGATAAATAGAAGCTTTAACAGATGTTAACTTTGGAATGAATTGGAGTGTTCCTTTGAGAGATCAGCATTGAAAGATAATACATGACAACATATGGTAAAAGACGCGGATAGAATTAACTACCATGTTAATGTAAAACTTTTCAACTATTTTTTAAAGCTATTTTGAATACTTTTAGAATTATCTTCCATTATGAAAGTTACATTTTTATAAATACTCATTAAGCAAAAAAGTTTATCAAAGAGAAACAAATTGGATGCATTATTTTATCACTAACATGTTTTTCTTGATTTTCAATTTTATGGTATTAGGATTGTCATAAAATTCTGAAAAACTGGAAAGAAACTAAATTAATCCACAATCAATATTTGTTTTATGGTTTTACTGTTGATGTATTGATTTTATGGAATTTACTTATATAAGTATTATAATTTAACTAAAATAATACTTTTAAATAAAAGTAAAAATAATATTCAATCATAATTTTAAACTTTTACATTTACAGAATGATTTTTTATAAAAAGTTTTGTTGGAAAAAAAATATATTTATTTATATGCTAGAGATGTGCCAGAACCAGATAATGCTGAGTCCCTGATTCCAGGTACCCGGGTGAAAATACCAGGTCCAAGTCTATTTAAAAAAGCATGTGAAATCTCTTGCACTGAATTGTTTTCACAAAATGATTAATTTGTGCTAATTAAGTTTGCTTAAATATATCAAGTTTCTTTTTAATAATCAACTATGTTTACACTATAGGTCACGAATTCAAATTATGCTTTTTAATAATCAACTATGTTTACACTATAGGTCACGAATTTAAATTACGCTTTTTAATAATCAACTATGTTTACACTATAGGTCACGAATTCAAATTATGCAAACTAAAGTGTAAATTCGATGTCTGTTGTGTTTGTTTTTTTTTATTCAAGTTTGCCTATATTTTGCCGTTTCATATTTCTCTACAGAAATTTTTTTCTCTCACTCTATCCTTCTGAACTTATGTCATTAAACTTAGGTTTTCTTGTACATTTTTTTCTCACTCATCTTATCTTACATTCATTCTCTCTCTTTTTTTGTTTTTGTTAGTCTTCCTCCTTTATTACTTTTGTTCTGATTTTTTCAAATACTATTGTTTCTATTTATTCTTTTTATTATTACTTGTATTATTGTAGTTTACTATATTTATTATTATTCCTTGTCTTGAAATTTTTTTAATTTATTTGTTTATTTTATAAAGGTGTCACTCCATTGACTAGTTTTTAACTATATGAGTGACACTGAAACTAATTTTATAAATTAAGTTTGTAATTATTAATTTTATGGTTAAATAAATGGATAAAAAATATTTGTTCTCCCTAAGGGAATAACTTGCTGACTGATGCCATTAATGCCAAAAACATCAAGAACTTTAAAAATAAAATTAACTCTATCAACTTCAAAAAATACAATTGCGGCTAACTAATTTTTGTTTTATAATTGTGGTATTAAATATAGTATATACTTTTTTGTAATTTATTGCTAAATAATCACTAATATGTGCTAATTAATCAAAAGTTATGTTATGGAAAATAAAAGATTAAGTAGAGAATTTCAAAAAAAAAAAAAAAATGAGTACACAACTGCAGTGTCAATAAAAAAAAAAATTTAAAACAAATAAAAAAGAAATTAGACAGCATATGTTTGTGGTGTCTCATTTTAATTTTTTAACTTCAGATTAGAATAAACAAACATTAAGTATTCAAAGTTTAATTACTAAAAATTTTCTTACACAATGAAAAGAAGGTATTCAAACAACTGTATATTGCAAAAAGGTAGTTGAAAAAGTTCTGTTTCTTTTTTGCAATATATTCTGATTATTTTGAAATAAAAAAAATATTTTTAAAAATATTTTAAGTGAGATGCAGTTTAATTTAAATTTAAAACTTAAATAAACAGTTACATCACTTAAGATTAATTTTTATTAAAAACTTCTTTGAAGATACCAGATGTATATGTTGCAACAAAATGGCCTATTCCGGGTATCAGGAAAAACAGTTGAATTACTGGGTATCCAGGTCCAAACCAGGTACCAGGCACATCACTAGTATATGCATATATATATACATATACATATATATATATATATATATATATATATATATATATATATATATATATATATATATATATATATATATATATATATATGTATATATATATATATATATATATATATATATATATATATATATATATATATATATATATATATATATAGATAGATACATATATATATATATATATGCACACACAGATACAGAAAGAAACAGAAGAAAAAAACAAAGAATAATAAAAAAAAAAAGATTGGTCCAAACCCTTAGTCAATGTAGCCGCACTCCTTGCATGTTTCCTATATCGTTGCATTAAGTCACTTGCATCCCTATCCTATATCCTTGCATGTAAGTCACATCAAAATTATGATAGATAACTCTTAAATATTTTATTTCAGAGTTGTATAAAATGTACTTTAAAGTAAAAACACAGTAATAAATTACAGAGCTATTTATTAGTATCTAGGCATACATTATTAAC
Organism: Hydra vulgaris; assembly: GCF_022113875.1. NCBI lineage: Eukaryota > Metazoa > Cnidaria > Hydrozoa > Anthoathecata > Hydridae > Hydra > Hydra vulgaris. The sequence continues at coordinate 11,776,010 of NC_061158.1, read as the reverse complement.
AACTATTTAATAAATTTTAAATACCTAAGAATGTAACCATCTTTGTCAAGTTTCAAAAAATTTCCTTTGTTACAGTCAAAAACTAAACCACGCAGACTAAAATTACAAAATAACAAAACTGCATTAATATAAGAAAAAAAGAATTTAAAAACTCAAGAAAACTCAAAAACACAATATAAAAAAAAAGAACTTTCTTGCAATAAAGTAAACTTAGGATTTCAATAATAATTAATAAAGTGAAGCTTAACTAAGTAAAGCTTAAGTAATCTTAACCTTACAATAAAGTAAAGCTTGAAGTAACCTTACAATAAAGTAAAGCTTGAAGTTATACAATAAAATTAAGTAACCTTAACCTTAGAATAAAGTAAAGTTCAAATATTGGTTATTAAGATAAAAAAATTAAATTGTTGAAAGTAAAAACTTCGCAAACATTATAAACTTTTTGTTCAGGCTCAAATTGCAAGTGTTAACACAGGGTGCATAATACTTGCAATATAAAACTTAAAGATAAACACTACAACTTTCTGCTGGGCCAGACTCTTTAGAAAAGAATTAATAGCAAGTTCTAGTTGTGTATAAAAACTAATCATTTCTTTTTTCTATATAACAACAAATCATTTTTTTGTGCATATAGTAATCAATTGTTTTGAGCCACTTTTTGGGTAATTAGTTAATTTCTAGGTAAAGAATTTCAAAGTAGAGCATATGACTTCAATAAATTTTAAGCAGTTCAAATAAACAATTGATTAATTCATGTTTAAAATGTTTGTTTGAGAGCATTCGTCATTTACAGGTCTCATTTTTTATTGGTTTTTTAAAGGTTTTTAAACTTATATTAAATCCTGAACTTTTACAGAGTTTTTTAACATAACAAAGAATTAAATAAAATATAGCAAAAATATTTGCTAAAAATATAATCTTTTTGTACTAAAAAGTAGAAAATAAAATATTTAATTTAAATTTAATAGTTTTGTAAACTAAAGATTGACAGGTATGTTTCTAAATAAACTTTGCGCAGACCTGTCAATCTTTAGTTTACAGAACTATTAAATTTAAATTAAAAATTTTGTTGTCTACTTTTTAGTACAAAAAGATTATATTTTTAGCAAATGTTTTTGGTATATTTTATTTTCCACTTTTTAGTCTTTACAGAGAGTTACGATATTTAGCAATGCGTTTGTCTAGACATTTGAAATAAAGTCAAGCTTTTTATCCTAATAAAACAGAGTATTTGCTGATTAAAGGAGCTGAATATTTTTTTTTTAAAAGATAAAATTTTTTTATACAAAAGTAAAAAAACATAAAGTACAAATATTTCATTTGCATTGCAACCTGCATTTTCCCACATTATTTCTGCAGTAGCGGTGTAGTGGTAGAGTGCTCGCTTCATAAGTGAGAGGTTCCGAGTTCGATCCCCACCACGCCCCTGGTAGTACTGCGCTCAACTCGTTTCTCCGCGCAGCGGCCTTGTTCGTCAAGGTTTGTGTTTGGGAGTTATAGAGTTGATGAGAGAGGGTTATAACCACAATTAAGTAGCCTCCTCGCCTGTAGTGGCCTTATCGGCCTTGAGGAGGTGAATTAATAAAAAATAAAAAATAAAAAAAATATGTTGTATATCTTTATTATATTAATATTATATTAATATTAAACAAAGTTAACATAACTTTGTAAGTTATTTTTTCAATTTTATTAAAAAAAAAAATTAAAAAAAAAAGTATTAAAAAAAAAAAGATTTAAAAAGAAATACAAACCCACAAGCAATCTTAGCTGATTTTAAAAATAAAAAAACTTATTTTAAAAAGAGAACAAAGTATATTTAAAAAAATTACAAACCCACAAGCAATATTAGCCTATTTTAAACATGTTCATTAATTAACATTACAATTAAAAACCAACCCGCAAGCAATTTAGTTGCAAATTTCTATATAAAATGTTAGTTTTTTTTTGTTCAAAGAACAACAAAAAAAGTTGAGAAAAATGTCATATAAGTGAAAGAAAAGATTATAAAATATTAAATTTTATTGTTTTGCTTTATTTTATTTTCTACTTTTTAATCCTTACAGAGAGTCACGATATTTAGCAATTTCAATATTATTAAAATTTTTTTTTTTCAAAAACTAAGTTTTAAAAAAAGATTTAAAAAAAAGATACAAACCCACAAAGATACAAACCCACAAGCGCAATATTAGCCGATTTTAAAAACATAAACATTAATGATTGGTGATTACTTTTTAATAAAAAAACAAACCCGCAAGCAGTTTATAAGCAAATTTCTATGTAAAAGGTTAGTTTTCATGTCTCAGATGACAAAAAAGTTGAGGAAGAGTTTATGTTGAGTGAACTCTCCAAGTCTTTGTCAGTTTGACTATTAGCACTATTGCGCCTTCTAACATCATGTACAATTCTTTTTTAAAATTGTAAATATAATTATATATAACAACTTAAAAAAAAGTTGTAAATATAGTTATATTTACAACTTAAAAAAAAAATTGGATATCAATTTCAGCTGAGCTGAAATGAATTTTATTTAATCTCTTTACCAAAAAAGTTTTAATTCAATTACCAAATCTTTAATGTAATTCAATATGAGAAATATAAAAAAATTAAAATATTAAAATTAATTTTACCTAAAATCTTCATACTTTTCAAAATTGTCTTTATGCAAGAAAATCCCATAATGTTTTTCTTTAACTAAGTATTCCACAGTAGACTCATAAATAAGCTAAAGAAAGGTAACAAAAATATTATTCTTATAATAAAAAGGTTGAGAAAAGGCTGTTCTAACAACTTAAAATAAAAAAGAAAAATTATCTAAAAAAAAAGAGTGAGCGCCTTGACTGTAGTAAGATGGACACCATTCTTTCAATAAGGAGTTTATCAAATGTCAATAAAATTCTCTTTAAGAGCTTAAAACTTATAATAGAAAAAAAAAATCAATCCAATACATTTATTTTATTTTTACATTCATTAATTTCGGTAAGAGAAACCAAACCAAGAACTACATAAAATATCAAGAATTATACAAGAGATCATAGGTCTTATATAGTTTCTAATATATTTACTAAAAATCTAACTTTAGTTAATAAAAAAACTCAACAAAAAGTAGTCAGAAGCTAAAATTAGACAACATCACAATTGATTAATATTACTGTGGTTTAAACTACAATTTTCCTGCATTGAAAACCAAAGTTGAAAAAGTAAATGTATCTTGAAATGTATTTTCAAAGAAAATAATTAGCTACAAAACAGCTTAATCAGCTACAAAACAGGCTAATTGTAATAATGGGTAATAACTGAAAATCAAGAACAGGCAAACAAGAGTAACTAATTTTATGCTTTATAGCTTAATCAGCTAAAAACAAGCTAATTTTCAACAGGCTAATAATAATTGTCTTAAACATCTACAGTAAAACGGATAATTATTAAACTTTGCAAAATTTAGTTTTCCTTTAAGTAAGCTTACAACCATCGCAAGCAATTTAATTTAAAAATTTGGATTCAAGGTTTTTCTTTGCAAAATGGCCTGAGAAAACAAAAACATAAAAGACCCATGCAAGATTCCTGCAGGGTAGATTCATGTAGGGTGGAGCTTTAAGCTATTAAAACCTGAGGGCTCTTGGGTTAGTAAAGCCTACAAAAAAGGTCTCAATAGTAATACTTATTTCAGGCAGATGTAAACTGCTTCCAGCTGCAAAAAATTTAAAAATAAACAGAAAATTTCTGTTGACTAGAATTACACCCTTTCTTAACTTAATAGACTAGCATGTAAACCATGTTAAATTATTTCCTGACTAGGATGATATATGTTGGATACTCTTGACTCTACTCATGCATTTTGTTTTTTTGATTCTTTAGTAGTTGTTATGTAACTCTTTCAGTTATCTTCAATGGTTATAGGTCTGACAGCTCAACAGCCCTGCAGAAAAAGAGCTTGCACCTCTTTATGTAGAGATGTGGGGAGAAGATAACATAATAACAACCTTTTAAAAATGATGATGGTGCTGTGTTACATTAAAAAAATTACAAATGTCTGTTAAACTTAATGTATGTATGTCAAAATGCTGCTGGTATTGAACTGTAGCACATTAAAGTTTACAACTTTGAGGTACAAGAACTCAAAAATTGTTTAAAATCAGTCAAAAACACCTACAAAAATAGATAATTTGGGTGAAAAACTATTAACTTTAAAAATTTTCAGGTGATCATCTATTTTATTTAAAAAGTTATGATCTGTTAAAAATCAAAAAAATCTACTGTAAGCTCCAGATACTCAAATTTTTCCGATTTTAGGTTTATATTGTATAAATGAGTATTTGACTTAATGAAAATCCTGGAAATTTTTTTCTATAAAAATCCCGGAAAAATATTTTATTAAAAATTCCAGAAAATCCTGGAAAATTATACATCAACTAATTGATAAAGGTATTTGGGTATACTCTGGATTGTTGGTAAAAGGATAAATCAAGTAATGAATAACTATGTTTCTTTAAAATTCTCTAAAATCAAATATAATCTCAGTTTTACCATAAACAATATGCAAAGCGTAATAATTTATTTACTTTCTATATATAAAATGTCAAACAATGGTTCAGAAACTAATATTTTGTATTCTTATAATTTTCTGCTACAAAACATTCATCAGCTTTTATTTTGTTAACTATGGTGTTCATCATGCTGAATGATTGCTCAATGTGAGGACTACTGAATATACTTAGACATGCCTTTATAATTTTACTAAGCTCTAAATATTTTTTACACTTAAAAATATCTGCCCAACAATAGTCAAGATGTAAGGGCTTTCCATCAGCAAATATGGGTGGAAGCATTATATCTATCTGAAGTTGCATAATCTCTCAATAAAATACTAATACTATACTATTTATAACATGATGATCTTTAGACATTTACTTTGCATATTCAATCATATGGGATGTTGAAGATATTGGAAGATTGTGTTCACAAATAAATGCAAGTGTCATAGCTTCTGCACTTGATGTCCGATTTCTAAAACTTACAATAGGTTTAATGGTAGATTTCACTCTATTTGTGCAAGTACTGTCAGTATGCACATTATTCAAAGTGCTGTATGGCAATATACATGTATCTTGGTTTTTTTTTCAGGATTGTGTTTTTTTTTTTACAAAAACTGTGGGTGTTCAAAATTTGAAGTAAATTTGAGGTGGTACCCTGGGGCACTTTTGAAAAACTAGGTGATTTCATATGGAATATCAGAATATAAAGTGATTAAATTGAATTTATCTTAATGCAAAGTTGTGATATTTCTTTCACTACCATGAAGTGGTTTAGTAAGTTGTAACACCACTTATTGTCCTTGTCCTATATCAATCTTCACCCAATATCTTGCTTTTATAAAAACTACAAGACTTAGAACAAGTTAACACCCACACCGCAAGATGTAATACCATATACAATTTCCTGGTTTCAAGAAGACATGAAAGGTTTTACTCCTTTTAGTTTCACATCAAATTTCACTCGACCCCATTCTCCTTAATGGCTTTCTCCTTCTTGTGCAGCTATTATGACTAGTCAAAACTATTTCTTTTATCTTTTGACAAGAACAACTATCTTAAGAACAAACATATTTTAATAATTTTGAGAAATCAATGCAAAAAAGATAAGGTTCTAATGTTAAGGTCTGACTACCAAATATTGTATTTTACATTGGAAGTTAAGTTTTAGAAATAATGATATTAACAATAGCAAGTCTAACATTCTGTCTCATGTATGGGTGAAACCGTATTAACACTCACAAAAATAAGACAGTCTAACAAAAAGCTTCTAATAAGTGTTCTCTAAACAATTTAGAAAGTCCTTAACTAAAACTTATACTCATTTGCTGGATAATCAAATCTGCGTTTCCAAAATTTTCTGGATATTGTTCATACCCTTTGGATATTGGATATTATCTGGATATTGTTCATACCGATTGGACAATAATTTGTTGTCTAATCCTCAAAGGTCTTTAATTCTTTAATAAACAAGCTTCTATTATCTCAACTTAAGCTCAACACTCTCTGACAATTTGATCTCATTCTGCTGCTGATTGTTAAGAATAATGGAAGCAGTGAGCCAAGGTCTATTTCTCTTGATATCAAAGACTTAAGATAATAGTTTTGAGTCTTGCTGGTATTTTCTATTAGCTTTATATGTTACTATGCTAATATTTTCTATAAGCTCTCTTCATATGGTTTTTTATAGATAAAAGTCGTCATTTTAAGATCAATTAGAACAGGCACACAACTTTGTCAAAGTTTTGTGTCCATAGCTGTCACAAAAGAGAGATTCATACTCAAAGTCTTTGAGTATGAATCTCTCTTTTGTGACAGATTAAGGCTCACAATTGATGGAAAATTTTAAACTAAAAAAACTCAGTTGTTTGCTACTAATAGCTGTCACAATATTGTTGATATTCCTAAATTGACTTACGAAGTCCTCTACTTTACAACTCAAATTATCTTTAAATAATTAGTCTTTAGTTCTGATTAACTGCAAACTCAGGCAGAAAATAATTTTAATTAAATGAAAATTCATCTGGATAAGATGAAAAGGTTCACTTTATTAGACCTAATATTTGTTTTGCTTTGTTGATTTAAATGGTGTTATGTTTTGAAAATAATACACTTTGTTTATGTGAACATCAACAAAGTGGATTATTTTGTTTGCAGTTTGTTGATTTAATTATGACTCTTGTAATATTTTCTGAATAATTAATTTTTTGATATTTAAAAATATATTTTTAAAACAAAATATTTAAAATTTTGTTATACAACCAAATTTGAAAGAAATGCTGAATAACAAAACAAAAACTGTCTAACAATATTTAATCTAAAAATGTTGCTGTCTGTCACTATCAGTTTAGATAGTGACATCATGATCTTGAGAAAATGATTTGGATGTTGTTCAATATCAAATTGTTCAAATATGCTTTTATAAAAACAACATTTTATTTTTTTAAAGTACTGTGGAAACATTAATTTTTTAAACTTTCCATTTTTAAAAGGTTTTTTCTAAAGGCTGTAGCAGGTATGCTCCAAGTAAGTTTTTTTTTGACTTCAAGATTTAGTGACCGTTTGCTACTATTATTAATAGCGAACAGTTAATAAAATCTATAAGTACTAAAGTTGTAACTAACCTTAAAAAGCTCGGGTAGATGATATTGTACAAGAGTATGATCCATATCAAATGCAATAACATCATAATCATTAAGATTAAAGATTTTTCTCTCCATTCTAGTCTTTATAGTATGAAAAAAAGTCAATGATGTTGATTTTTAATGTTACTTAAATTTTTTTGCTATAACCGGTTTGTTTTACTATTAACCGGTGATTTTAAATTTCAAAATATATTTCATTTTTCTTTTTTTTTTCCCGATAATATTGTCGTTATTGTCAATCACGGCCCTTTTATTGATATGAAATAAACTATAATGATATAAAACAAGAATCACATAAATATGTACCAGATATTTGTGATAGTGAATATGTATGTAATTTTAGGTAATAAATGTGTAATGACTTGACATTTTTTTATTTTTCGTTGATCTTAATTTGAAGAGAACCTTTACTGGTATTGTTTTAAGAACTCTTCTTTTGTTAGGTCGTAAACCATGTATGTTTACGAAAAGGTAAAACCATAGTCATAGTATTTAACTACTATTTAAATACTATGACTCAGTACCGGATCATGGGGGGCTAGGGGAAGCTATAGCCTCGGGCCCCGTAAATTTAGGGGCCCCCAAAAATTTTAGAGGACTTTTTTTTTTTTTAGTCATTTTTAGGCTTTGGCCTATAAAAAGGCCTCCAAAAACAAAAATAGCCCCGAGCCCCAAGAAGTCTTAATCCGCCACTGCTTGACTATGGTAAAACTTATCCTGTAACATCAATATCGTGCTCTAAATTTAATTTACTTCAGCATCTACTCTGAGAGATTTGAAGTAGGACGAACTAAGCAAATCAGCATGTTGTTATAAAATTGAATCCATTAATCTGTGTATGGGTGCATTTTTTTGTACTATTGTGTGGTATACTCTTTTCATTAATTTATAAGCATTATATTTAAAAAAAAAAAAAAGCAGTCGATAAGCATTGAGCAGGAAGTATTTTAAGAGACCAATCACTAGACAAACCACAACCAGAGGCTTTGTTAATTTGGTTTATTAGCATTAGGGCCATTTCGAAGAGATTTTAAAGGCGGGTGACGTATCTATTTTTTGTCGACTGAAGCCAAAAAATGTTTTTGCCGACTAAGATCCTAAAAAAAAGGTCCTTGTTAGCTGTTATTTGCCGACCGCCAACTATAGATCCAATTTTGCCGACCCCAGTGTCCAATATGCCAACTAGTAAATTTAGTTGGGGGGCTAAACACCCCTCTACGCCCCTGTATAACATACTCTTTGGGGCTTTGTAAACCCCTTCGGGACGTCTTTGTATAGTATACTCTTTGGATTTGTTTTGCTGCGCGTATTGAAGAATATGCTTTATCCAAAAAGTATATATTATAGATAGTATAGGTTCAATACTTTAAGAGTATTGTATTTAATTTCTTCTTTTTCTTCATTTTCGGTTCTAAATTAGGTTTTCAATCATCTCTAAACGTTCTGTAATGTACAATCATGATATTTTTCCGATGGGAAAGCAAAAGTTTGTTTTTACAAAAACACAAAGCACAGTTAATACAGGGTGAAGCAACATTTGACTTTTCTATGCAATGCAAACCGCACACTTTTTTTAAATATCTTTAAAAAAGGTTGCAAGCAACCACTATTGGAGTTAGAAATTATTAAGAGAAAAAAATATGTTTATAAAAAAAAGATAACAGTTACTAAACAACTTAAAAGATTGCAAATTATAAATTAGGAAAATAAGATAAAGGAAGCGAATTCCAAAAACCGATGTTCTATGAAAAAAATAGATAAAAAGGAATTTTTGGAGCACTTAAACAGTCACCGTAAAAAGATCAGACTTAATTGAATGACGAGTAACACGAGAATGAATTTTAGTAAATGGCACAAGAGACGCTAGCTCATTAGAGCAGCGCACGTTATAGTATTTATAAGAAAGAGAAAAAAAAAACATTACAACTATGTGACTATAGTTTTTACGTTGGCTGCAGGTTTTTAGGTTGGCTGCAAGAGCAAGTCCAATTATGTTTACACTGCATTTTTGCATTTTGTCTAAAAGAGAAAGGGCATCATTCTAAGATTCTTTCCAGATGCGACAACAGTATTAAGAAATTAGAAATTTATAGAGATGAATCGGAAATAGAATCCGGTGTAAAAAAGTGGCAAACACGATAAAGAGATAACCTTAGCTGATGCTAATTTTGCAATGGATTTTATAAATGGTTTCAAAGAAAGATCAGAAGTAAGAGTTAATCCTAGAAAACCAAGCTGTAGATTAGTCTAAGCAGAAAATCACTTTAGATACAGAAGCTGGAGTGATACGAATGTCAAAACTATCCTGTTTGTTGGCTATATCAGGTAAGATGTGATTATTGGAATCAAGATATGAGATTAATGAAAAGTTCTTAGTAAACAATTCAGCTTTGTCTTGAGGCGAGGTAACAAAATCTGAGCCATGCAAGACAAGTGGAAACAGATTTGCCTTTTTTAAACCGGTGGACCCACAGAATCTCAAGAATCACATCTTAAGTTTTTGCCCAGGAAGCCTTCTACAAGATAGTAGCCGGATGCCTTTAACGTCTTCCAAAGATGAGTATTTTTATCGAGACAACATCTCTAGCCCTTACTCAACAAAGAGTCCTAAGGCAGGGGATTTTTTAAGTCAAAGTTAACTTATTCTAGCCTTTACGATACTACTTAGCTAACTTATTCTAGCCTTTACGGATACTTTGAACAGCGGGGTAACTTTCAATACAAATCTTTTTTTTTTTTTTCAAGTTGTAATTATGGCAAGAATTTATATGAAACTGTTTAAATCTCAAACATCTAAGTGTTAAAAATAGTTTATATTTTGATTATTTAAAGTTTTATTTTGTTTATTGGTTGTTATTGTTCCCCAAAAAATAAATGAAATAATTCGGATATTTTTCTCAAAAAAATTAGTCAGAATACTTTGTACACTGCCTCAGCTAATGTAGCAGCTAGTCGTCTAAGTTGTATAATTTTTGTCTACAAATTCATCAAGCTTGCAAAATCTAAAAAAAGTTTGTTTGCCTACCATAGTTATGTTCCATTGCACAGTGGTCCAGAAATGCCACTTTTTAAGCAAAAATCATATCTTCATCAATTTTGAAGATAATAAGCTAAAATTTTTAGTGAATGTTCATTATACTCTGGCCAACAATAATTGTTATTGTAATGTTGCTTTATATACCTCTAAAGGACACGCCAATAACACAAAACCAAGGACAAATCGCAAAACGAATAATAAACATGTGACACGTTTTTCATATTAATTTTCAACTTTCTATAGAAAAACGGATGAGTGGAAACTCACCTTAAAGGTGAGTTTCCACTCATCCGTTTTTCTACGGAAAAGGGAAAGGGGACGGAAAAATAATTACGTGAGCATGCGCAGTTTACTTTTGGACAAATAAAAACTTTTGTTACGCATGCTCACGTGATTATTTTTTCCTTTCCTATCCCGTTCCCATTGAAAAGCGGATGAGTGGAAACTCGCCTTGACATCTTGGTGGATTACAAAAACATGCAGAGTATCACACCAAGGACAGGTGCCAAGGACAAAAAGTAAGCTCAACAGCAATATATAAAGAATTAAAATAATTTCCAAGATTTATGATACATTTATGAAAATTAGTGTATAGAATAAATGCTCTAAAATAACACACTACATAACATACAACATGCCTTTTGGATTTGTACTTATATCTAGATGTTAAAATTTATTTCCAAATTACTAACAAAATGTTGTATTATAATAGTTTGACTTCCTGGTCGATTAATAAACGAAATCATCAAGTACACATATTTTGTAAATACATACACATGAATAATCTGTGCATATGGTAGCACAGCAAGAACATACAACAACTCAAAAAGAACGCGTAATATTGGTTTTACACCAAGATTATAAACAAAAATAATCATTCTTTAATATTTCTATATAAAAATTTTTTTTAATAAACTGAGCAATTTAAAAATATATAATTATAAAGGGTTTGAGTTTTTAAAAAACATCAATGAAACATGTTTAAACATGTGTACATACTACTAGAAAAAAGGTGCTATTTTAAAAATGCAGCTTTATAGATTTCTTAAAATAAAGTAAATATATTTAGGACACATACTATTAATAATTCAATTAGTTTTATATAAAGAATATAATATTATTTAGAAAGTTACAAAAGAAAGTCTAAACATTCTGCTGGAAGTTCAAGTTCCTTTTTTGATTCTGAACTTTGCCTCATAGAAGTGATAAAGGGGTCTGATGAGCAGAGCAATCTTCTCATTACATCTTCATTTGTAAGTTTTCTAAAAATTTTTCTTGTAAAATGTTCTTGAAAATTTTTAACATCTTTATTTCTACTTTCCTGGGCTTCTTCAGATAAGAGGCCAATTGGAACTGGCTTGTCTCTTACGACCTGGTGTGAATGTACAATCATCTTGTGAACTCCAACAGGCATAGGATACCATTTAAAATGGGCTACATATGTCTTAAATGTTTCTTTGCAATACAATTCTAGTTTACCAGGATCAATTGGGTGTTTACAGGACAACACACAAAGGATAATAAAAAATCTTTTAACAAGACCCTTATCAATTCCAAGTATTTCAGCAAAGGTTTCATGGCTTCTAAATGCCTTTCTTGCTGTGTTTCCATCATTAGATGTACCAGAGCCACCACTTCTTGGTACATTAACAACAAGTCCAAGTGTATCTTTGATTTTTTCCTGAATTTCTTTTTTTCTACTTGCAACTATATTTTTCTTTTGAGGAGTGTTTGCATGAAAAAATCCATAATCATTGTACCCTGGTCTTCTTCTCTGTCCAATATGTAACAGACATTCAAAACAACGAATCCAGAGTGTGGATTCCCAAGTCCAAAGACATCTGATTAGGTTGTTTATTATAAGCAATTACAAAGTCATTCATTTTTTTAGGATTTAATCCACATATATTGCAAACTTGATAAGAATCAGTTAATGGAGAAAGAAGAGTGGAAACTTTTCGGTCAATCATAGTACATTCTAACTTGTGCTTGACTTGAAATAAGTCTATGGTTGTTGTTCTGAGTTCAGTTGACATAAAAAAATCATATTCTGTATTGCATTCGAACAGGGCGACAATATTGGGTTGAGGATGTTTTGGGGTTAGTCCAAAGAATAACATTAGTTTCCTGAACTTTAAGTTGCACAGGTACTGTACATGAAAAAAACAAAGATTTTTCAACTGAGAATGACAATCTGTCCTCTTCATCTTCAGTTCTCTGTTTATAAACAGACTGTCCAGTTGAACCATTGAACCCGACTTTGCTTATAAGAAGAAGAGTATTGCAAGGCTCAGGTAGTTTTGATTTATCAATAACTTTCCAAATCCTGTTTGTAGTGTGATCCATTATTCCTTGAAGATTTACAGAAGCACTGTAGTTTGTGGTAACAATTCCGGAATCTGGAATACAATCACTTTTAGATTTCACAATAAAGTTGTAGGCAGGGTATAACATGCAACCTTTATCTAAGGTTCCTTGACGGATAGTTTGATAGTCAGCCCTACTCATTCTACAGTCTAACATTAAAGCTAAAGCTTCTTCAGCTGAGTAGACTTTAGAGTATGATACATTGCAGGATCCATCAACTTTACTTTCCATCATATGTTTTGAAACTTTGGCGTCTTTATTTCGTTCTTCTTTATTTAGATTAAGGATAAGGGCATGAAATAGGCTTTCAGTAGTAACTCCTAACAAAAATGACTTTGATGGTGCATCTCGTTGTAAATGGTTTATCCTAACTTGCTGTTGAAGTTCATTTACAAAAAATTCCATATTTAACCATTTCTCGTAACGATTTATAAATTTCCCTTTTTGTCTACCTGTCTCATTCCATTTCTTTTTAAAGTTTTTCATAAATTTTTCTGTTAACTTTATCTGATTGTAGTTCAGATAACATTGAGACATCAATATACAAATTTCAGTTTTCGCTTTCTTGCTAATTAAACTTTCATATTTATTGTCATATTTTCCTTTAATTAAGTAATCGAAAATGTCTTTGTTCTTCATATTTAAATTTGATTTCACCACTATAGCAGTGGCGGATTGAGGTTTAGTGTCGCGGGAGTGGGGGGGTGGGAGGGCTAAGTCAATAAAAAGGGGCGACCGGGGTTGCCTTCAGTAATTTAATCTTATATATATATATATATATATTATAATTGTTTTAGGGAACGCCGTTAAACCGTTCTAGGGGGGCGTGGGGGCAGCTCGCCCCCCACGCCCAATACTAAATCCGCCACTGCACTATAGTGGTGAAAGGTATTTAGCGCACAAAGTAATTACTGCAAATATTTGTGAATGTTTCTTGTTTTGTTTATTCGTCTTTTCCGCTTTTATTCTAGAATAGTGTGAGGGAGAGCTGTATTTTAGTTTAAGCATGTCATGTTTAAACTGACCCTATAGACACAAAAGCAAACAAAAGCAGCCAAAACTTTTTCAAAAGTTTTCTATAAACATCATTTTTTCAAATGCAAAAAATTTTAAGCTGGGCAAACCTGGGCGAAAATTTTCCTGATTGTTCAAAGTTTTATTTTCAAACAATTTAAAAGAAAAAAGTGTTAAACATGCGGTAAATTGTGTCTTTTTTATGAAATTTTATATTTTAAATTATTTTATATTGATCCTCTATATTTTATAAGAATATTTAAAAAAATTGGTATATCTGTGACATTGGTAGGAGTGAGAATGTATAAAAGTTTGCAGACTGATTTTTGCCCGAAAAAATATAATTTTGTGTCAATTTTTGAACTTCAAACCCTCCTTAAACAATTTTTTTCTTAATAAAGGACCTTAAAAATTTAAATCTGATTTTCACATACTATATATAATTCAATTTTTAAATTGTTTTTATTATAAAACAAAGTATGTTTTTGTATTTATGACATGGTACTGGACCACTGTGCATTGCTATAGCATAACATAAGTTTGCTGTATACATTTTTTCGCATACGGGTAACTTTGAATAACATTCAAAGTAACTCCACTACATAAATAGTCAGAAACATGAAACAATTTTAAAATTTTCTTTGCCATACATGTATTATATATAATATATTAAGTATTATACATGATAATATTGTGATTAAAAATTAAAATATCGTGTATATAATCAGTAAGTCATACACACATAGTTTATGTGTGTATTTATGTGTTTATGTGTGTGTCTTTGTGTGTATGTGTGTATATGTATGTGTTTACATTGCAATTATACATATATATTTATATATCTGTGTGTGTGAGTGTTTGTATATATATATATATATATATATATATATATATATATATATATATATATATATATATATATATATATATATATATATATATATATAATATTTAATTTTTTTATATAAAAATGCGTTTTTTCGATAAAAATAAAACTTTAGATTGTCTTTTGATCTCAATTTAAGATTTGTTTCACGCTGTATACTAGTGCTTTAAAGTAATTTTTATGATATTGAAAGTCAAAGTATCATATCAAAATATCGTTCAAAAGTTCATAGCTTTTACCAGAGGCTCACTAATGAGGCTTGCTTGGTTTTCAAGCCTAAAAGACCAAAATTAAAGCGAAAATCGACATCGAATTGGAGCATCATTTAAACTCCTTTGAGCAACCAGATGGATAATGCGAAAGTTATCTCTAATATCTATTACTAGTAACTGCAGATGACTTCTTACAGAAGTTTTCTACAGAAAACTTCACGTTTGACTGGAAGACCTACCACTAACCCTGACTTTACCAAATGCCGAGTAAAAGCAACGACCTTTTTGTCTTCTTTTCAGGTTTTTGACACCTTGGTATTTATTTGAATCATTTTTACAATCCTATAAAGTTCAAGCATTCAACTTCAGGAAAGTTAACTTAAATTTAGTAAAGCTGAATCCATCATTTAGACCCTGAAACAAATTTTAAACTTTTTGCGTACTCACGTTTCAAAACACTTTTTGATGCAGCAACTGAATCTGCTAAAATGATGGGTTTATACCTGCAAGATTTGAAGTCGTTTTCAAGGATACTTATTATCAGCCAAAGGATCCAAATAAGATCTATAAGCAGTTACACTTTACCGGTTTAGTTGCAGTTTTAGTTGGCCTCACTGATAGATTTAAATCAACTGAAACTACTTGCTATTTAACAAGGATTGAAGAGTTTGTGATTGGATAAAATAACACTGAAATTAACTACATAAAAAACCTCTAAAAGAATAATTTTTCTAATTATCAAAGACTGCAACTTCACCGGGACCATTTCATTGACGAAACTAACAGAAAAAAAGTTCAACTAGAAGATTTTCAATCAGTTCTAGATTTCATCCGCACTAAAGAACAAATTGGATTGAAAAGAATTGCCTCGGAAATTGTCTTTTTTATTAAAATAATTCTGGTCTAGCTAGTATCAACTTTTACAGCAGAATAATTATTTAGTAGTCTCCGTAGACTAAAAACGTTTCTTTAATTGACCATAAGCCAGGAACGGCTCTAATGAATACCTATAAAAAATTTGTAATGAATACCCATAAAAAAATTACCCGAAGTCTTGAAATGAATTTTATATAAGATATGTTTTTTTGAAAAAAACGATACGCGCTGTAGAATTTTTAATTTGGAAACCAAGTAAAAAATCGAACTAAACTTGTTTTTCTTTAATTTCTTGACGCTAGTTAACCAAAATCAAAGTTATTATTTTTTATTTAAAAATCGAACCTTTAACTTTTTGCCCCCCTTGAAAATTTAAGTACTCTACATGTATATATATACATATATATATATATATATTGATACAAGGCAGTATATAAATTATACTGAGTGATAATTTTGTAGTAATAATAAACATTATTACATAAAAAAATTATTAGATGTTCATTGGGTGCAAGTTGCTACTTTGTATAATAAATTTTAAAAACTTTATCCGAAATTACATGGAAAGTCCAAAGTTTTTACAAATATTGAACATGTTATGTTACGTCAATCATGTTTAGTACTTCTGGTCAAGTTGTCTCTGGTTATGTTTATAAAGCTGACCATTTATGCACAACAAGAACTGAAAAATACAATCATAAAATACAATCAAAGTCTGGACGGATTGATTTTATTCACTTTTTTGACTGGTTTGTTATTGTTTTTTTTTGTCAAATTGTATGAACATTCCTATTAGTTATAATCGAAGTAATTTTTACAGTGAAAAAATTTTTGAATTTACTAAAGAAAATAGTATTTTGATGAGAAGAAAACAGTATCTTCTTCTATAACTGGTAACTCTACCCATTTAATGCAATCTCTTGATATTGCATTTTATTGATCTCTTAAAAAATATTTTAAGAAAATACTTGATCAATTCAAACCTCTCGTTTAAAAAATGCACAGACTATTACAAAAAATAAATTTTCTTTGTTCTTTATTTAGTTATAATCATTGTCTGTGTCAAATCAAAAGGTAATCAACAACTTAGTAGCTTAGTGGTTTTGAAAAAAATATGGAATTTAACCATTAGATTTAAGTATCATCTTCAATCGTTAGCCAGATAGTTGTAACTTTAGTACGTCGAGCAGTAATTAATGTACTTTAACAATTTTTTCATGTTGATGTCAAGGAAAAAGCAAACTCAAATGGGAAAAAAAATACTTTCGACCTTGTCAAAATATTTCATTTGAGGATTTTTGGCAAAATCTAAAGATGTTTCACTTGCATAGTCTGTAAGTGAAACTGATGTAAATGAGACATTTCTTATGAAGGTCCACTTAAAAAATACCCATTTAAACAAATTAAAATCTTAAATGGGAGTTTGTTATGAAATAATGTTATATTATTTTTGCAAAAATAAATTCCTGTGAAACTAGACTGCTATTTTTATTAAATTTTAAAACAAAGCAAGGCGTTTTTGAATAGGTTTTGCTTTTACAAAAAACGCATTTAAAGTTACCCTTTTTGTGGGGTAATTTTGAATGACTGTTTAAATTAATATTATACAAAATCCTTTTATTTAAATATTATTTTGAATTTGAATAATGTAAGAGTCAATCTTAGCCCCTATAATCATTTTGTAAAATTTCAAATAATGTCAATAGTGAAGAAAGAGCAAGTAAAAATATCTCAAAAACGTTCAAAGTAAATTTTACGGCAACGTAAGTTACGCAACGTAATTAATCTACTTTTGGCTAATTCATAGCTTCATCAGCTATGCAAACATTTCATAGACAAATACTCAAACATCGAAGCTTAAAAAACTGTATAGTTTACAAAAAAATACTTGCAGAATCATTTACTATAAAGATAGGTGTGAACACGCTAAACCCTTAATGAAAGGTATGAAAATGATGAATGTGTTTGAAATAAATGTCTATCAGCATTTATTTTTCATGTATCGTTACAATTACAATATCTCTCCTATAAGCATTAATAACAAGTTTGAATTAAAAAAAAAATGAAAACTACAATCTTAAAGCAAGTATGTTAAACACATAAACTTCCTCGGATAATAAATAAATATTCAGAATATAGCATTTCATATCGAGGTCCTAAAGTAGGGAATACCTCTCAAAAAGGATTCAAAGGTACGGTAAGTTCGTTAAGTTCATTCAAGTTTAAAAAAATTTTAAACTTGAGAAACGTTTTTGGTTAATGTTACTACTCTACTTTTGTTTGTTGCTTAACAATCTTATTAGCGAATTACGCATTTTATTACGATTTTACGACAATATTTAACTGAAATTTTATTACGTATATATATTAAGATATTTCATTGAATTTTGTTAAAGGGGCTCTATGAAAAAATTGCGATGACGTACTGTCATCCTCTATCTATTTACTTATTCTTTTATGAGGTACGAAGTTGTAAAAAAAAAAGAAACCAAGCAAATAGGCTAACATTATAAACTTTTTTATTTTAAGGGTTCAATTTTCTTAATCTACAACTAAAAGTTAAAGAAAATTTTTTTAGTTAGTTTATATGGTTGACTAAGCGCCAAACCAAACTATACAACAAATATGTTGAAACGAGATAATTAGACGCAAGTTTTCAATAAAAAGCCGCTACATCAGACAAACTATAAGCAACTGCTGTCCAAAGCAACTTAAGGTCGCTTATATAGAATTTTTAATAGGTGACCTCAAAAGTATAAAGAATTGTATATTTTTGTTTGCAAAGAAAATGAACATAAATCATTTTTTAACATGAATTTATTTTTTTTAGTTTTAGCCGTAAAATATATGTATTTCATTCGAATTGTATTCCATTCGATTGCGCGATTAAATACTCATTTAAACTGTTGTTTAGTTAACAGATTAACAAAGTTTAACTAATTCTATTCTAAATTAGAAATAAAAATTTAAGAAAATGTTAATGTAAATAAAAATTCAATGTTACATGAAGAAAAATGTAACAATGAAAAAGTTTCCAGTTGGTGTAAAGAGATAAAGCGCTTAAAAAGGCAACTCTTCAGACAATAAACGCTGAAAAATTTGTAAAAAACAAACAAACAAACAAATCAGACGGTAATAGACTAGATTTCGCGCCCGTGTAGTTCTGGTGTAAAGCACAGAATAATTAGTTTAATGTGAGAGTCACAAACCCTCGACATCACCAATAGAGTTATCTCTAGATAAAATATATACGAAACACACACATACGCACACAAATAGTTTTAACGATAGAGTTATGAACATAGAAACCGGAACATTTACTTCGGTTAATTTCTCCATAACCGACGGAATGGGTCCTGAATGCACGAGATACCACAAACATCTAGCTAAGCAATTCACTGAAAAGCCGAAAAAAAGGTACAATAAAGTTTTAACCTATATTAGAATTAGGCTTTCATTTATAATAATAAAATCAGCACTTCTTTGTCTACGTGGATCGAGACCTTTACCAAAGAAAGATCTTTCCACGATTTTGGACCGTACGCGACGATCTATAAATTATATAACGTTGTTCCTATATATACTTAATAAGTAAGTTTTTAATTTTTTTTATTATTAATCAATTTCTAAAATTGTATTATTTAAATTTGATTATAGCTAGAGAGCTTATCACGTGACTTTTTTTTTGCGAATTAAAAAAATGTTGAAGAATGAAAATCTAATGTTTTGGCATTTTTTTATTTTTTATTTTTATTATAAATTTTCATGCTATATTTTTTTCTACAATGTTCTTATATCCAAAGATATTGTTGGCTTAGCATAGGAACAGCCTCAAATAGTCATTAAGATTAATCCAATGTAGCGTCCGTTATTGTGCAACATTTTTGCGTACGATGTACTACTCAAGCGCTGAGTTGGCGGTGGCAGGATTTAAACTCGTATCTTACAAAAGTCCGGGTTTAAACTGTTTGTTCGACGCTCAAACCAACTGAACTATCCAGCCACTAGGGTCCAACCAACTGAGCTATCCAGGTATTGTTTTTTTCAGAAAATAATGTAGGAGATTTATTTACGTGAAGATAAAATTTTACTTTTAAATTGAAAAAATTATTTACATTGTTTAAATACTAGTTAATTTAGATAATTCAACCGTCTTCTCATGAAAATAGGTTCTGTAACAATTGTTTTATTATGTACATGAATTTTTAAATTTTCTTCTTATGGTTAAGTAAGGTGTGTCTTTTGTTTTCTAACTGGTGATTTGTTAGACAACTAATTTCTTTGTTAGACAACTTTTCGTGTGGAAAAAATATGTGGATAAATATATAGATATAGGATAATTAGGTTAATATATCTAGCTGAAATTGTTGTCTAGGTTTTTTTATTAACTGTATTCAAAAGTAGGTTTACTGAAATATTTTTTTTCCAGTTTTATAGTAGATTTACTGATAAGGAATGGTCCATAAATTACGCAACGCTAAACTTCACTAATAAACAAAACAAAAAAGGTCAAAATTTTCCCCTTAATTTTAACTTAAAAAATTGTATATTTATTTAGATAAAATGCTTAATAAAGAAATTTACAACTTCAACAGCTTTGCTGTGAAAAATCTAGGTAACACTAACTACATTAACTTTATAAATTTATTTATCCTACAGTATAATAAAAGTTTTTCAATTCAAGAAAAGGAAGTAAAAGCAAAATATTTAAATTGTCCATGGATAACAAAACAAAAAAAATAAGAAAATCCTCAAAACAAAAGCAAAAACTATACGTAAAATACTTAAAAAATAGAAGCAAAGCGAACATATCCATCTACAAGCAATACAAAAACTTATTTGAAAAAATTAAAAAAAAAAACATAAAATTGTATATTATTCTAATCAAATACAAAAATTTAATGGAGACTTAAAAAAGACATGGGACATTATGAAAGAAATAATTGGTAAAAGCAAATCTAATTTTAACAAAATGCCTTCTAGAGTAATAATTAATGAAAGGGAATCAAATAACAAGCGAGATTGAATGAATTTAACAACTACTTTGCTAACATTGGTGCTGATCTTGCATCAAAAATTCAATGCACAAATAATACATTTAAAAGTTACTTAACAGGCTCACACTGCTCTTTAAATTTCAATGAAATAAATCAAGACGAACTTGAACCTCTTAAAACCTCTTAAAATCAAGTCCCGAGGGATCGATGACATCTCTTGCAAAGTATCAGATGTTTTTGAGGAGATACGTAATTCAATTTTCCAAGTATTTAATTAATCAGTTACAACAGGTATTGCACCTGATAAACTAAAAATATCTAAAATTATACCAATCTATAAATCAGGAGAAACCAATTC
The DNA here is from genome assembly GCF_022113875.1 of Hydra vulgaris. Lineage (NCBI taxonomy): Eukaryota > Metazoa > Cnidaria > Hydrozoa > Anthoathecata > Hydridae > Hydra > Hydra vulgaris. The sequence goes on along the minus strand of NC_061158.1, from coordinate 11,755,089 downwards.
TTTAAACAATTACAGACCAATCTCAATCCTTTTGGTATTCTCTAATAATCTATAATAAATTAAATGAATATTTAAAAACTAACAAAACTATCAATAAAGGTCAATATGATTTTCAAAAGCTGCACTCAACTGAGTATGCAATCTTTGACCTATCGAATAGGATAAGTAGATCATTAAAAAAAAAATTCAAACTAGGGATCTTTATTGACTTGTCAAAGGCATTTGACACAGTCAACCACGAAATTTTACTGAAAAAAATGAAAAACTATGGCGCAAAAAATCAAGCTTTAAATTGGTTTATAAACTACCTAAATAGCAGACAACAGTGCGTTATTATAGATAAAAATAGCAACTCAAATTTACTGAGAACAAAATATGGTGTACCCCAAGGTTCCATTCTTGCTCCTCTTTTGTTTCTTATTTATATAAACAATCTTCCAAACGCCTCTAATATCTTTAAAGCTATAATGTTTGCCGACGACACAAACTTATTTTACTCAGCAAAGACAATGGAAGACTTTTTTGAATAAACAAATGCTGAACTAAATAAAATTAATATGATTTAAATCCAACAAACTGTACATACTGTACATACAAAATACATACTATTTCACTCTAATCAACAAATTAATAAAATTCCCCTAAACCTACCAACACCTAATATAGAAAATATTACCATCAAAAGAGTTCTGTCAATTAGAACTCTTAAAATACAAAGTTTTAAGGAGTTCTAATTGACAAACATATCTCCTGGAAACCCCACATAAACTACATTAACACAAAAATATCAAAGAATATTGGTTTACTATACAAGGCAAGACCATTTTTGTCACAAAAAAAGTCTAAAACTTGTCTACTTTTCATTCATACATAGCTACCTGATGTATGCCAATATAGCATGGGGCAGTACCCACAAATCTAATTTAGAACCACTTTATCTACGTCAAAAACACGCTTCAAGACTAGTATACAACAAAAATAAATTTGCTCATGCTCAACCCTTATTGGAACAAATGAACGCACTAAATATATTTCAAATAAATATTTTTCAAAATATACTTTTCATGTTTAAATATAAACTAAATCTGGTTCCAAAACATTTTACCGCACACTTTTCTACAACAAAGCACACTTTTCTACAACAAAGTAAACCTTGTTGTGTTGTAAAAAGTAAAACTTTTTACAACACAACAAGGTTCTCAAAGTTCGCAATTACATATCGTGGTCCCTATTTATTTAACAAATTAGTTTCCAGAAACGAATCACTATTAAACCTAAACAAAGAACACTCTCTGAAAATAAAGCTAAAATCTACAATAGTCAAATTAAACAACTATATGGAATTTTTTTTAAATATTAATAAAAAAAAATTAAAAAAAAGTAGCTTAACTTTTAATACAAATCGATAATAAATAATAACAAGGTATACATGTACAACATACATATATACCAAGTATGCAACTGATTTTTATGTGTATTACACGTCCAAAAAAAGGTACTCGATGACAAGGCTGACTTAAATCTTCTGCAAGCTTGCTACAACTACTAACAAGTAATTATTCTTATCTTACACAAATTTCGTTTTTATCATATTTATACACAAGCATTAGTTTGAAATGTGGTAAATAAACTTATAGTCAGACATCTAAACACTTCTCCGAAAAATCAGCTAATTTATTTTTATATATTGTATTTTTTAATTTTAACTGGAATAATATAGAGGTATATTTATCGGATTGTTTTTACGCAGACGTTACTACATTGTTGTAATTGGTGTTTATTTTAATTGTGATTCAGAGTTGTATGCAACTATATTTTTGTTTACTTCGTATATTTCGAGCTTTATGTTTATGATATTTATGTTTGTATATCTTTACCTTTAATCTGTGATTGATTACTTGTAAATACTTTGTAGTTGCAAAATAAACAAGTAAAAAAAAATAAAAAAAAATCATTAACCATAAAGATTTTTAACCATAAAGACTCGACTAGTTGATAACATTAGAAAGTTAAAAAAGCAACGCAAAAATAGAACATTGGCATTGTTATTAGGTGAAACCTTTAATCCACCTGTGACAAATTTTTCTGATAATACAATCTATAAATGCTTGTTTCAAAAACTTTAATTAAAGGTGAGCTTAATATTATTAAAAAACATGAGATTATTAAAAAAAAGATAGAGTAAGTGAAAGAAGGGACAAGATGGCAAACGTTTTGAAAGGCCTGAGTTATTGCAAAACAATCAGTCATGATGCAATAATACTTTGCCATTATGTTTATGTTATCATAATTATTCATTGCCTGCATGAACTTTTAGTTTGCAATCAGAAAAATTTGAAATAAAAATTAAAATAAAAAGTTCATAAATTTGTCATCTGGTCACGTGACCAGGCAAGATAATTTATTATGCGATTTCTGCCTCCAATTTTATAAAATTTTAAAAACTACCAACTACTCTAACTAAAGTAACACAAAATAAACGCGTCGATAAAAATGCTCCTATAGAAGTTACACCCCGAAGGACATCGTCGATCATGAATAACCGAAACCAAAGTATTTTTTAAGCGCAAAAAGCAAACTTACGCGAATAAAATCCCGTTAATTTATTTAAAAAAATCATATAGCATTTTAAAATACAAGATGTTAATATATTTTCGTTTTCGCCCATTTTTAAGTTTTTTTGCTGAATTGTTATATGAAAATCTTGCCCCATTCGCCATTTTGCCCCGCTTTCCCCTACAATTTATTTACGTTAATATTACCTTAAAATTTAGTTAATTAAGTCAAAGAAAAAATCATTTAATGTGAGAAATTTAAATAAAAAAAGTAAAATACCGTGATGCTTAATTGGAAATAAAAAAGACAAATTAATTCCTTAAAAAAGAAACAAAATGTAAAATATCACAATTAAATTTTAACTTAAAAAAAGAAATAACGTTATTAAATTTAATTCTTAAAAGTTTAGATAAAAACATTTCTGATTTTAAAAAAGAAAAACTAAAGTTGCAAAAGTTGGTAATTTAAAAATTACTTTTCGAAATAAAAACAACTTTATTAATGAAAACAATTTATAATTATAAAATAATAGAAATTTCAAAAGTCTAGAAGAAGTTGCACCGTTCTATTGTAAGATGTAGAAGAAGTTGCAGCGTTCTATTGTAAGATGTAGAAGAAGTTGCAGCGTTCTATTGTAAGATGTAGAAGAAGTTGCAGCGTTCTATTGTAAGATGTAGAAGAAGTTGCACCGTTCTATTGTAAGATGTAGAAGAAGTTGCACCGTTCTATTGTAAGATGTAGAAGAAGTTGCACCGTTCTATTGTAAGATGTAGAAGAAGTTGCACCGTTCTATTGTAAGATGTAGAAGAAGTTGCAGCGTTCTATTGTAAGATGTAGAAGAAGTTGCACCGTTCTATTGTAAGATGTAGAAGAAGTTGCACCGTTCTATTGTAAGATGTAGAAGAAGTTGCACCGTTCTATTGTAAGATGTAGAAGAAGTTGCACCGTTCTTTAGGAAGATGTAGAAGAAGTTGCACCGTTCTATTGTAAGATGTAGAAGAAGTTGCACCGTTCTTTAGGAAGATGTAGAAGAAGTTGCACCGTTCTATTGTAAGATGCAGAAGAAGTTGCACCGTTCTATTGTAAGATGTAGAAGAAGTTGCACCGTTCTATTGTAAGATGTAGAAGAAGTTGCACAGTTCTTTAGGAAGATAAATATTTTAAAAGAAGAGAAACAAGAGCTTTATAAGTTTCTTTGTTAGATGATGAAGAAATAATAACTTTTGAAGATGGTATATATTGTGATGGCATTCAAAAAACCATCATGAAACTTCTTTCAATAAGAGTGAGTATGAACAGCGTCAGTAAACTCATTAAAGTGGTACTAACAAGCAAAAAAGAATATATCTAGAATGCCATTATCAGCTGTAAAACTCAGATTAATGCAGGAAGCTTCAATATTAAGTCAATTTCAAGTTACTGAGGCGATGCTTGAAAATAATTTTATTAACAAAAACGTTAACGTTAGCAATTGTTAGAAGGTGATATTTTTAAGAAGTACCATAAACATTATTAAAACTTTCAAACTACAACAAGTAGGAAAACATTTTGGTTTGTCAGAAGTGGTTGGTAGAGATGCAGCCACTGTCTTTCAGAACTTAACTAACATAATAAATGATATTTGTGATGTTGTTAGCAATTGTGCCTGGAAAAAGAAACCAATTTTTCCAAGTTGATAACATCAATTAAATTAACAATATCTTGATCCTGTTAATTCTATTTAACTCGTAATTAAAAGCATTAAGAGAAAAGCCCAATCGCACTTAATAATTGGGATTTACTTTCTTCAAATGTCAAAGACATTCGATCAAGTTTGACATTGTAACATTTTAACATGTCAAAGACATTTGATCAACATTTGACAAATGTCAAAGACGTATGAAAGATATGAGTAATTTTTTAACTAAACTACACAAAAAAAATTTAAAGCTTGTAATAACTTACTAAATTTAAATATAAGCTGAAGAAAAATTTTGTAATATGGAAGAATTATTAAAACTAAAAGTACTCCTTGTTTAACTTTTATTGCATCATCTTAGGTGTGGAATGTATCAAAAAACTTTTTTGTAAAACATAGGTAGAAGGAACCAAAAGAAGAAATTTGTCTATGGAAAAATTATATAAAAATCTTGTTATTGCCATTCAAACAAATTTAATACCAAACAAACATGTGGAAACCAATAAAAAAAGAATTGATGGGAAGATTTCAAGATACAAGGCTAAACAAATTAGTAGAGCAACAAAAAAAAATCATTCCTTATCAGAATCTATTAACAACCCATCCGGTTTTGTAGGTATTTCTATTCAACTTCGTGTTAGAAAAGAAACTCTTGAAGTATCTTGGGAACGTGTAAAAGTGTACAAATTGATTAAATAAATGGAAAACGAACAATATACGTTGAGTATGATAACAAACCTAATGAGCTATAATCATTTTCTTTATTTATTGATTCTGAAAAAAATAATCTTATTCTTTGCAGCATGAGATCTTTGGATCATGAGATTAGGATCATGAGATTAGGATCATGAGATTAGGATCATGAGATTAGGATCATGAGGTTTGCAGGATCGTGATTAAATATTTTTTTAAACTATGTTATAGTTTAAGCTTAACTTACTTTCTTTATAATTAAAATTAATAAAAACATGTTCTATTAATTTAATTATACTACATTTTAGTACAGCAATTTTTATCTTTTTCAATGGTAAGAATCATATTTAATGAGTTTGTATTTACCCATTTTGTTTAATTAAAGGGTATTTTTATATTATTTATCAATATTTTTTTATATTTATTGTTTATGCTTAATTACACGTTATTATAGATATGAAAAAAAAAAAAAAAATTAAATTAAAATATATATAAAAAAAAAGCTCAGTCAAAATTACATTTACTTTTACATGAACTGCCTATCAAGTAAAGAATCTAAAAATAGAGGGCTAACCTTAGGCAACATAGTAACTTACGGATGGAGTGCAAAGTCGTAAGTGCTTTTCTTTAAGAAAATTAGACAAGTTTTTACGTCTAACTTATAAAAGAAAAGGAAAACTTTGTTTAAGAAACACACATATGAGAACTTTCTGCTATCGACAAATTTGTTTACAAATACCGACAAAGTTGTGTACGTAAATATTAAGATAAATTTTTTTCAAGACAAAATGTTTAAGACATTCTATGCAAAATAAGATAATCTGTTAATTAAAGTAGAACGCAACTGAATAAAACAAATTAACGAGTTTTTCATTTATTTGAATATAATGAGAAGTGTCAAAACTAGTAAATTATTTCGAACTTAAACAGTAGACTCGACGAAATTAAATGGAATCTAAGATGTTACTTAAAATAAAAATTGTTGATAATGAGGTCTCAGAATCAAACATTAGAATGCTTAAATAGTAAAACAGATGTAGAAAAAAAAGAATGGCTTGATTGTTCAAGAACTAAAGTACTAATGATCAAAAACAAATATGAAAATAAAAAATCGTTAACTGAAGTATCTTTTTTATATATAAAGATAAATTATAGATAATATTTTATGCTATTTTTAGGTATTTTGATATTTTGAAACTGTATTTTTTGGATCCGAGTTTTTCACTTGATAGTTTATTAAAGAAAATTCAAATAAAATTAGTTCAAGTTTTTTTTTTTTTTTTTTTTTTTTTTTATAATTTAGCCGTACAAATATTTACAAGTTCCGTAATTTAAAATATTTAAAAATGGCAAGGACGAGAAGAAGACGGGGTTGTCTTATCACCAAGTCCCTTGTTTGTCTAGACATTTATATAAATACATGGTAACTAAAATGAAAATTAAAAAATTAAGAAAAAAGCAAAAAGTTACAAAGAAGTTTATATAAAATGCCAAATAGTTTAATAGTTCAAAGTTTTGAAAGATATTTTTTCGATTTTATTTTTTGAAAGAAAAATTTAAAAGTTCATTCAGAAAAACAAAAATATCAAAAAACAAAAAAACATGAAAAAAGTAAACGTAAAATTTAATTTACAATCTGCTCTTATAAAGTGTAATATATTAATTCCTCAAAAACAAATTACAAAATATTAATATAAAAAATTAAAACTCAAAAAAGATTACTTTTTTTATTTTTCCTCTCTCTCTCTTATTAAGAAAACTAATAAATTTATTTAAACTAATGAAATCTAAAAATGCTAAAAATCTTTATAAGTACTTTTTTTATAATATAACAGACTGTAATACCTATATAAAATAAAAGAATTTAGACCTTCCAGACAAATAAAGTATGCATTAGTAGATAGTTTTAATATATAATATTTTTATAGATAGATTTAAAAATAATTATCTGTTTGTTCATTATTTAAAAGTAATAGTTTTAGTTTTTGTTTAAACTGATCAAGAGTTTTGAGTGTTTTAATATCATTACTGATTATCTTATTCCATGCATTAGGTCCTCTAACAGTTATTGCAAACTTGGTGGAGTCGTATATAGTTTTGGGTTGAACAAAGTTGTTGTTAGAATATTTAGTTACGTATTTGTGTTGAATTTTATTAAATAATGGTTTGAAGATATTTGGTATTGAATTGTTATTAATTTTATACATAAAAATTAGAAGATGATATATATTTATTTGGTACACATTTAGTATTTTTAGATTGTAAAACAATGGTCTTGAATGTGAGAGGCGGTGTGCATTTGATAATAATCTAATTGCATGTTTTTGTTTGCTAAATAGCTTTTTTATCTTTGTTTTATTGGTGCTACACCAAGCAATGTTTGCATAATTAAGATAAGAATGTATAAATGAGTAATATATGTATTTCAAGCAGGATTGATCTAAGAATGGTTTTGCTTTATAGAGTAATACAATATTTTTAGAAATTTTATTTTCAATCATGTTTATGTGGTCTTTCCAATTTATGTTTTCATCTAGAATTACACCTAAAAATTTCATCGAACATTCTCTTTTTACGATGTAATCTCCAATAATAAGTTTTGGAAGTTCAAGAGGAATTTTTTCTTTTTTATGGAGGCGATGAAAAATAGTATATTTAGTTTTAGTTAAATTAATTGAAAGTTTGTTCATATTTAACCATTCGGTTAGTTTTAGGAGTTCAATGTTGACCGTTTTAAATAATGCTGTTATATCACTATGAGAATAAAATAAATTTGTGTCATCAGCAAATAAGATAGAATCTAGAATATTAGAGGCTTTGCTTAAATCATTAATATAAATTAAAAATAAGAGTGGTCCTAATATAGATCCTTGAGGAACGCCGCAAGTAATTGTCATATTGTTAGTTTTTTTATTGCCGAATGAAATATACTGTTTTCTATTAGATAAGTAGCTTTTAAACCAAGCTATGTTAATATTTTTGATACCGTAGTTCTCTAATTTTTTAATTAAAATACTATGATCAACTGTGTCGAACGCCTTACTTAGATCTATGAAAACACCTAAAGTGAACTTGTTTTTATCAAAAGCTTGAAAAATAATCTGAACAAGATGAAGAATTGCATGATCAGTAGAGTGCCCTGTTTTGAAGCCAAATTGTTTGTTATATAGAATATTATTTTTTTCTAAATATGAATATAATTTGTTATACATAATGCGTTCTAGTATTTTTGAGAAGCAAGGAAGAATGGAAATAGGTCTATAATTAGAAATATTAGTATTATCTCCAGATTTAAAAACTGGTATTACCCTTGCAATTTTAAGTTTTTTTGGAAAGATTCCTTGTTTAAACGAAAGATTAAATATATGCAAAAGGATTTTTTTAATATAGAAGATACATTTAATTATGACATTACTGCTAATGTTATCATCTCCTTGTGATTTGTTTAATTTTAATGAAAGAACAGCATCTAATAACTCTTTTTCGGTTAACTCCGCATTTTCCATTATTGATTTGCTAGGAGTCAAGTATTTCTCCTTGTTAAAATCACTGTGTTTTAGTTTGGATGCTAAATTTAGACCTGCGTTGACAAATACGTCATTAAACGTTTTAGCAATTAGAGATTCTTTTGTAATATCTTGATGATTGTAATTGAGCTTTTTTGGAAGACCATTTAACATAGTTGTTTTTTTTTCTAACATAGAACATAACATTTAACATAGTTAAATTCTTTCCCCATATTTTTGTTACAATTAACATATTAAATATTGAAACATTTAATGCTTTAATATTTAAAACATTTATAATCTTCAAAAATTGTTTAAAACATATTTTACTGTTAATTGATCATTTAGCGGTTCGTGTTTGCAAAACACCGAAAAAACTTATATTAAAGAAGTGTAAAAATAATACGGATTCACGTATTCGCAATAAAATATCGAGAAATAATTGTAATATATATTAATCAAATCATTTATCATCAAAGCATTTATCGGTAGTACTTATCTTATGGCAATATTGTTTGGGGTAGTAGAAACAAATCTTAACTCGAATGCCTCCTCAAGCAACAGAATTATGCAGCAATAATTGTTTATTTTTAAAATCACTTCTCAAATGCTAAACCTCTTCTAAGAAACACGAGGTCTCTTAATATTTATGAATTAAACATATTTAAAGTCACACAATTTATGTTCCAAATTCAGTTTAAAAAAACTCCAAAGGCTTTCGAAAATATTTTTCATAAAACATCAAACCGATACAAAACTCGATCGAGTATACAGTATACACGAAAGTTTGTAAAACCTTTCCGTATATCAAAACTTACTAAATTCTCCATTTCTTATCGTGTCCAATGCTAATGAATCATTTTACAAGCCTGAGCCGTAAATTTAGAGAAAGAAATACCGCTAAAAAATTCAAAAATAACAAGATTGAACTTATTGCCAATCAAAAATCTTTACTTGATTTTTTATAAAAATATACTTTTATCCTTTTTTTTTTGTTATGAACGGTTACTGATGATTAGATTTTTTTTTTCTTCAGGTTCTCCGGTCTTGTAACTAATATATACGATGAAATGAATTTGTATGTCAGAAATCACTTTAAAAATGGTTGCTGACAAAAATTAATAACGATAATTAATCTTACTTCTAATTAAATTTTAGTAAAAATTTGTTATTACATACTAACTTACGTATAAAAAAAGAAAAATTAAAAAAATAATTAAAAAAAGTTTTGATGCCAAAATATTTCTCTGAAACTCCAAATATAGAAAATATTAAAATATCCATATCTTTGGAACTAAATAAGCTAACGCGATGGTTGAAACCATTTTAAAAATGAAATATCTTAAATATTGCAATTCATTTAAAATAAACAAAATTTATGCTGGCTATAAATATGTCCAATATTCTCTTATCTAACTAAAGATATCAAATCTCTTATAACAACAACATTTAAACTGTTGTTTTGCGTTGTAGATAATTTTTTTTTTACTTTGTGTTACGTGAAATATTGTTTAAGAGATAAATGCGCACAAATAAAATTTATTTACGTATTAAGTTAAATTTCGTTTCCATAACGCTGTTTCTGACAACGCGCTGGAAACGAGCTGGTTTGTTTGAACTCAACTTTTATGCAACTGCAAGAATGCACATATTTTAGCTCAAGTCCAGATTTGTGCAAAAATCATTATTTGCGTTACGCATGCGTGCACAAATCTATTGTGAAAAAGTATAATGCAATGTAGCGTTACAAATAAACCAAGGTTTTGCACGGTTCTGCACAAAACTTTACAAACCTATTCAATTTGATGCATAGAAACACGTTGAACTGTCTTAAAGGCAGCGAGACTTAAGGGTTTTTTGATTAAAGCTTCGGAATGTTTATATAATTCCAACCTGAGCTTGCGCGTTGTGCAATGAGCTGGTTGAGATCATGGATATTTTCTGCTATACTTTCTTCAAGCGATGGGCCTTAATTGCACAAAGAAAAAGAAACGAACTGATATCTTCATCGCTTCGAATTATAAACTTTCACACAAGCTTTATTCAAAAAACGAAATCTGGAGACGAAGACAGCTGGCAAATATTTTTACAGTATTTGCTAGTTGCTTTTGTCCCCTGATTATTTATTAAAAATAAGTTTATGCGAGATGTTTTATATCTACTATTGGAGGATGTTAATCATACTCACCGCAAGAAGGTAGTTTTATTTTTAACAATTAAATACAATAACTACTCTGCAAATTTTTTTGCAAATCTATTTATAATGTATATACTTTTTAAATTAAAATTATTTGGAGTTGTGTCAGGTAATATACAACAACAACGTAACATAAGCGGTATAAATAGGATAGAATTTTGTTTATAATGTTATTGATGCATTATGCCATCTATATTTTATTATTATACTATATATATAAGCTTTAATTTATAAAAATGAATTTTTCTAAATCAATCATAAAATAGTTTAAAAATTATAAAAAGATATTATTTTAATAAGAATTATAAAATGATACCACTTTATTACAACGATAACAACTAGACAGCAACACGAGAGATGACAAATTATTATAACAACAATACAAAATAAAAACTATATTAAATTTTATAAATCATTATTTAAAATATTACAAAAAACCAAGAAAGCTATCTTCTACATCCTTAGCTTCTGCATTAGATAATTTAGTTAAAGGTAACCTGCATGGCCCACCATAAAACCCAGCCATATCCATCGCGTATTTTAAACCAGGAACATTATACTTTCTTGTTACCTAAAACAAATTAATTTGTAAAGGTTCTTAAAAGTAAAATTCTGTTAAACTTTTTACACCGCATAAAACTAATAAACAAAGCTAACTGCTTGATTTGGTGCTATGAGCGCTAATTGTAGGTCTCTTGCTTCTTCAAATTTACCAGCAAGTATTGAAGAATATAAGTCACAACATTCTTTTCCAAGGACATTTGCTAATGCGCATATACCACCAACTGCACCTACAAAAAAAAGGTTTAAAAACGGTTGACTTTAAATTTTTCATAATTATTCTCTTACAATGAACAAAAATTTTACTTTTACCAATTTGCATGGCAGGCATTAAAAAACTGGCTGACCCAGCAATGATTTGAAAATTTTCATGCTTTGTCATTTGTTTTACGTGCGCAATATTAGCAATCTATAACAAAAAAAAAAATGTTTTCAATTAATCAAAAAAAAAAAAATTTAAAATAATCAAAAACCCGTGTAAAGCAGATCTCCAGTAAAAATAATTTGCGTTGTTGAGAAATTTGTACTTGTTTTAATAAAGAAAATATTGAAACCAGTAAATAATTTATACTAAGTAGACATATTAGAAAAGTTATTCTGCAATGCCAGTGATCACAGATAACATTTTAATTTAGTTTAACATAGTTTCAATCAGTGCTTGATTAAGGGAGGGGTAGCTATAGCCCCGGGACCCACAACTTTAGGGGCCCTAAAAAAGTTTTAAGGACTTATTTTTCATTTTGAAGTCATCTTTTATGCTGTGGCACACAAAATAGGTCTCCAAAAAAAATAGGCCCGGGCCCCGAAAAGTCTCTCCGCCACTGGTTTCAATGATTACAGATATCATTTTCATACCATCATAAAAACCTTTTTCTGCACTTTTTGTTATCCATCTACTTTGAACGGTTTCTTATCAAGATTATCACCTTTGCCACTGGCAATAAACAATAGAGGTTGTTTTTTTGCTAATATTTTTTTTTTCTATATAAAAATTTTAAATTAAAAATTTTAATAAATTAAAACTTTTAATAAATTAAAAATTTTATTAAAATTTTCAATTTGTTAAAATTTTATCAAAATTTTAATCCTTGAGTACTACTATTGCTTGACCTATTACACCATTATATTTTTTAAAAATAAGATTTTAATCTTGTATAAACCTTTTTATAGTGATTTAAATATCCAATTTTATCTAATTTAATTTTAAATTTAATATTCTTAATATTCATGAAGTAGGTTTATTATAAACACCGTTTTATGTAGTAAGTTTAATAAAAAAACATTTGGATAGAAGATGAGTAAAAATGTGTTGCTTTTGCTTGGCGCGAAAATGCGAGTATGCATTTTCGTAATGCTTAAAAAAGTACACTAATGGTTGCAAAATATGAAGAATGAGCTAGAAGACATATATACGTATGCTATATAATAATAAATTCAAACCTTTAATGATTTCAAAGTGTACAGCAAACAGTGGCAAAAAAAGACACCATCAGTATTACAGAAGTTGTTCACAGTATAATTTATTTTAAAATTGTTACCAATAAGTTTAGTATCTTGCTTTGATTGCAACTAAGGCCTGTTTTATTCCATTTGTGCAACGGTTATTTCTTTTAAAACTTTCCTTTTTTAAAAATGAGATTCCAAAATAAAATTAACTACAAAAAACACTGAAGATAAATTATTCTGTTTTTAAACCTGCTTATGGTAGACAATGATTCTATATATATTTTTTTTACATAAATTTCAGGTTCGAATGTTAGTTAAATTTTCACAAGTGTGACCCAAAATATGTCATGACCCATATAACACACATAAGCTTTTTTTTTTTTTTTTAAAAAAAACAACAACTAAGGGCATATAATATAATATATATAAAATATGGCTCCTGAATATTTTAAAGGAGAAAAACTTTAAATCCCTAAAAAAATGCTTATTCACTTGATTATAATCAGAAGTTATTGTAAGCAATTCTTTTACCACATTGTTCAATAGATTCAATAACAATAGCAACTGAAATAAATTAGAAACCATAATTCAGATTAAATACAAGATAATGTTGCAACTGAAGTAAGCTTTTAACCTTTACAATGAGAAGTGTACTAGCAAACTTCTCTGGATCATCTTTAGCACGACTATAATTCTTTCCGTCACGAAAAAAAGAAATGGCTTAAACATATACTTTATTAAATATTTTAATTTATAATCATTGTCTGTCATCCAAACTGTAGAATATTTTTAAAATCATAGACAATGTACCAAGTTAATATGCTCTATAATTATGCCAAAGTTTAAATATATATATATATATATATATATATATATATATATATATATATATATATATATATATATACATATATATATATATATATATATATATATATATAAGCCCGCCGGGTCCTGTTATGACGCCTGGGGTCAAAATTTATCTAGCGCCCTGTCATATTGACCTAATCGAAAAAAGTTTAGGTACTGTCCAAATGCTAAGTTTATTTTTTAAAGTTTTGCGTTTTTGAATTCACTTTCAGAGGCCGAGGGGTAATTACAGTCGAGGAGGCTTCTATTTATTTTTTAAATAAATTTGAAATAAAGGTAAAGAAAGAAGCACAAGTTGACAAGTTATTGAACTTTATTATAATGTGAGTAACTGTAAATTTTAAATGTAATAGATATTTTAAATGCTTCATGAGAATTTGACTCTCCGGGCTTTATTTAAAGCAAAATTTGCAATGACCTCGTCGTAGCACAGACTTTTTGCTAGATCGTGCTCAATAGATATAACTAAGAGATTGGTAAGCCGGTCTTGACTCATTGTAGATCTTAGTGTTGTCTTGACTAGACCAAGCTTGCTGAAAGACCGCTCTCCTTCGGCGATGGAAACAGGAATTGTGTTAAAAATACATAATAAAATGCATGTTAATTACAAGATAGACTCTAGACCTTTTTGATAGATTCCATTTAATAGCTTCATTGAAGTGAGATATTCTTTTGGACCGAAAAGATTGGCACGTTTCAGAGTATCCAGATGACAGACTTCTAAAATAAGTTTGTCTTCATCTACGTCGTTCACATACATTTGCACCAAAGTTTTACATTTTTCCTCCAGGCAATTTCTTTTTCATCACTCGACCTACTATTAGATTCTGAGAGCCATAGGAAAGAAAAACTGTTAGTCATCTTTTCTGCAGCTTGAAATCTGTCTTTTATTTGTTGAATTAAAGTATCAAGAGGGGTATTGAATACGTTCACCTCAAACCGCTTTTCATCGTTTTCTAAGAAATGAACTTTCTTTCTTGCTTCTTTGTAAAAAGTTTTCCTCTTCTTTGTCATTTTTTGAACTAGTTTTGACTGAAACCCATAACTAGCTAGACCGGAGGCAACTAAATGTGCTTCATTAATTAACTCAGGCCAAGAAGATTTAAGTCTAGTAAGATCCTCGATAAGAATCTTCATAAGTTTCATCTCATCATCTAAAGTAATGGCATGTAGAAAGCTTGAGGATTTCTCTGAAGAATGATCGCTTGTACTCCTTTGTACACATCAGACATGTCGGCACCGTTGTCATATCCCTGACCTCAACAGTTCTTCAGATCGATGTCATTTTGATCCAAGACATCCATAATTAGCTTAGCAATATCCACACCTTTCTTTTTATTGAGACTTTTGACCCTAAGAAAGCGCTCCTTAACTACCCATTTTTTATCGATACCATAGTAGACAAAGCGGAGAACAAATGCAATTTGCTCAGTATGAGAGACGTCAGGCGTTCTGTCAACAAGAATGGAATAGTAAATTGCCATATGCGCCACTTTAATGATGGCACAGTGGACGATTCTTCCACACTCTTTTATAAAATTATTTTGAGAACTCCAGCCCAAATAATGGGAACAATTTGTTTACCTTCTTGTTGGCAGCGAGAAACCTCTTCTAGATGTAACTAAAGGGTTTCGTTGTGCTTTGCGAGCTCTAGAGTTGCAAGAAAAATGCCGTTATTGTCATCACCGATCATTTTTGATGAGCCTAAAACATCGATTTTAATTACACATATAAATCATGACTTTCTGTTTAATTATAGTAAAAATAAATTATTGCGTAAATATAAATATAAAAATTAATGTTCACAAATATACCTCTGAAGCTAAGGTTGCATGATGTTAAGAAGAGAGTTACATCTAAAATGCAATTTAAAATTTCACGGCACCTGGCTACCTTATTTTTTATAATTTTTTCTAAACTTGAATCAATCTCACATTGATTTTCCAAGCTTTCCAGCGCTGTTTTCTACTTAATGTAATAGTCTTGATGGTGAGGATTGTTTTGGTGGCTTTTTACTTTTTCAGCCAGCTTTCTCCAGTTTCCATTGATGTCACCATTCCAACGTAGAAGATGTGAATTATTACCAGCCCCGCAGGCTGGTTTGCTTCTGAAAAGTGAGCAGGGTAAGCAAAGAAATGATTTTGAAGTTGCACTCCAAACAAGTTAATCTCTGTTTATTTTCTCCCCATTACGAGTTACTTCGTGGAAAACTGATTCAGGAACCTTAATCTTGTTTGAGTCTTTCGGAAAAGATAAAGGATTTTTAGGAGGCCCCTGAAGAACAACTGCATAGCGTTCTACTTTGGACATATTTTCAGCCCACAAAGCAGGTGTTTGTAGTAATTTCCTCACTTATCTTATCTTTATTCTAATATTTTAAATAAAGATTTTAATAAGTATATAATTTTCACAAATTCACAAAAATAATTAAAAGAATCTTTGCGAAGCAAATTTTACCAAAATATTGTTTTCATTTTCAACTCTTGTTGCCAACATTGCCAACGTGCCACTCGAAGGAGGAAGTGGTTCTTCTGAGTTCAACAAAATTTCATAAGACTCATTTGCAAAGCTATCCTATAGAAAATATTCAAAAATGTCTTGATTTATATAATAATAGTATAATAGGAAAGATATGAAAAAAAAGGTTATGTTTAGATAAATGAACTTACTATTTCAAAAGCTTGACATGATTGAGAGGAATTTGTAGATATCAATCTGGAAACTGTAGGCCTATCCCCGTCATTTTTTTAAACTTGTATACCACAATCTTCGAGTGTACGTTTTTTTTTTTGCTCATTTGCTGTCATATTTGCCACATTTTTTCAGCCAGATTCTTTTTAATTAAAACTGAACATGTTTTGTTTTTAAGAAAGTTTTGAACTTGAATGAAAACTATTTTTATGATACTTAGTGAATCTAGATTAAATCTAAGAAACTCAATTATACAATGTACTTTAACCTTATTTATATATACAACCCTCGGAATTAGGAAAATTGAGGTCAGCAATAATTTGCCGACCTCAATCTTATAGAGGTCGGCATCAGGTCGTCTTACCATAAAGCATCAAAACGAGGTCGGCAAAACCAAATTTTTTTTGCAAACCGCAAACACATTTAGGTCTGCAGTTAAGTCAGCATTGCCAAATGCCGACCCTAATTCCGAGGGTTGTGTATATATATATATATATACATATATATATATATATATATACATATATATATATATATATATATATATATATATATATATATATATATATATATATATATATATATATATATATATATCAACAAAGCAGCTCTTACGAGTATTTTAATGCTGTATTGTTGAGTCAACAATACATTTAAAACTTATATTTTAAAATTAATTTTAAAAAAAGCAGTTGAAAGAGTTTTTCATTGAAGCCCTGTGTATCAATTTTATAAAAAAAAATTGTCATTTGAGCGCCCCTTCCTGATCCTGCGACCATGATCCTGCGCCCAGGTAAAAAAGACCCAGGGACCCCCCCCCATGCGGCGGCCCTGTATATGTATATATATATATATATATATATATATATATATATATATATATATATATATATATATATATATATACATATACATATATAGATAGAGAGAGAAAGAGAGAGCTTAAATTATACATACTTACACAAACATAACACTAATAATAATACTAAATATTATTACAGCAAATATTATTATACAGGGTAGCCACTCAAATTTGAAAGTGAAATTCTATGAATTTTCCATGACTCTTCATAAGCTTTTATGATAAATCACTAGAATAAAATATTTAGTACTTGCCATGTACTAAGCATTTGCAACTTGGTCATTATTTTCAATGAAAATTTAGGAATTCCATGACTTTTTCCATGACTAAATAAAATTCCATGATATTTCCATGATTTCCATGACCAGTGGCCACCCTGAATATAGTATTAATAGAAAATAAATATAAATATTGATAGTAAATAAATAAAAATATAAATTTATTAACTTGATGAGAATACCTTTTAAGGAGTCTCTGTACTGATGGTACATTGTGGACTGTGTTCTTTAACTATATTAGGGGATTTTTAACATAAGAGTTTTTTGATAAATATTCAAAGTTTTTATTTAAATATTCAAACTTTTTAGATAAAAGCTAAAAAAGTAATTTATTGCATTAACTTAAAGAAATTAAAACTTTTAATAAAACTTGGGGTCAGGTTCCTAATGTTCATTGATTAAAAAATTAGTACTAAAAAATATGCGTTTGGTCACATTTTGATTTTAAATAAAATCGATATGATGAAAAAATTGGAAAGGTTTTTAATGGTTTAATATATATAGGCAAAAATAAAAACAGTATAAAATGTTAATAACTTTATAACTAATCATAAGATTTTCAAACATATCATCAAAATATTTCTTCAGTTTTAAAAATATATGCTCATAAAATCTGCTAGTGTGCTAATTTGAGCCATGCATTTAACATGGCTTTAGAGGATGCAAATGATTTGGTTTGAGACACCGAGATTCAATCCCTCTAAAAAACAACTTATCACATCCATAAGCTGCTTTAGATATCTTATAAGAGAGAAGCTTTAAATAATTTTGTATATTCTTGTAATTTGTCTTAAGACCCTCCTCAAATAAATTGCCAGCCATAAATATCATTAGGAATATTAAGACCTTCCTCAAATAAATTGCCAGCCATAACTATCATTAGGAATATTAAGACCTTCCTGAAATAAATTGCCAGCCATAACTATCATTAGGAATATTAGGAGTGTAGTATTGTAATATAACTTGTAAAGTTTGCCAATTTTAATGTTAAGTTAATAAGAAACTATAAAAATATTTCATTTAAGAATATATTTGTATCTTTGTACATAAGAGTGCATAGATCTTTTATACTCGAAACTAATTCTTCAGAGAAAAAAAGAGTGCTTACAAAACATTATTTGATCAGATTTAGTTTGTGTAAATTTATGTAAATTTACAAAAAAATACAAAGTTAAAAAAAATACAAAAAAAATACAAAGTTAACAATTTATATATTATATATTCTATTAGGCACTTTATTTTGAAATGTGCCTATCACTTATATATTTATAATATCTATTTTTGAAGGTCTAATCCCAGATGCATGACTGGAAGCTAACATCACACCTCTTCATAAAAAAAGAATCTAAACTTGACGCATCAAACTACAGACCAATTTCATTAATATCTGCCTGCTGCAAACTCCTGGAACATATTGTAAAAGATTGTTTAAATGAGTATATATCTGCTAATAGTCTTTTATCTCAAAATCAGCACGGATTTGTTCCAAATAACTCACACATTAATAATTTACAGGAAACTGAAGATCAGATCTTATACTTAATGGCAAGAGGCTATAGTGTAGATGCTTTATATCTAAATTATGAAAAAGTGTTTGATACACCTCATGATGAGGTGTGTCAAACACTTTTTCTTTACAAAGAAATCTTATGCTCCACAAACTTTCTGGCTATGGTGTCTTTTATATGCTACTTAATTGGATAAAGTCTTTTCTTTCTAACAGAACACAGCAAGTTGTCATGGGTTCTGCTACTTCAGATTGGTTACCAGCCACTAGTGGTGTCCCAAAAGGATCTGTTTTAGAGCCTCTTCTATTTGTCTTATACATCAAAGAAATTACAGACCTAGTTAGCAATCCAATTAAGTTATATGCTGATGAGAGCAAAGTTACTTCACCAATTTGACCCCTGACAACCCAAATATGCTCCAGAACAACATAAATCAAATCACATCTTGAACTACAATCTGGCGCTTACGTCTTAACTACAAAAAGTGTTATCTTACACATTTTGTAGTTAAGATATACCTTAGACTTCATCAAAAATATCTTATACTTCAACAAAAACCCTAACCACCAATACTATAACTTGACTCCACAAGGAATGCAGATTCTCGATTCCTCTTACAACAAAAGAGATCTTGGCATTTGTATTTCACACAACCTCAAATGAAACATGCATGTCGAAATAATATCAGCAAAAACTAACTCTGTCCTGGGTCAAGTAAAGAAAGCTTTTATCTTTAAAAATGCACAAGTCTGGAAGAGACTTAAAACATTGCTTGTCAGACCTCATCTTGAGTATGCTGCTCCTGTACGGAATAATATGAAAAAGTTTAAAACCGCGCCAAAAAGAAATTCCGCTTCTTAGAGCGTTATCCAGCAAAATCAGATTACCACATCTTCATCTCACTTAAAAAAAAGACATAATCGAAGTGATTTAATCTACAACTTCAAGTTTATTAATAACTTAAAAAAATATTATTGGCTTAACCCTACAAATTGGTCATCCATATGATCAGATAATTCAAGGACACTCTCAGCGCCTCTTCAAAGAGTTCTTTAATGCATTTAACCTCAACAATAATTTAACGCAAGCCATCTCTACTAGACTTAATTTCTTCCCTAAATCAGTCGTTGGAATTTACTCCCACAAACTGTGATTAGTTCTTGTCATCTTAATGAGTTTAAAAATTGTATTGACAAATAGTTTGGTTAGTGATAACATTATAATTGTCTATCGAAATGCTGCTACAACTCATTGTCTACTGACAAGGAACTAAACAGTTGCTACCCCTTTCAAGCGAGAGAGAAAAAACAAAAAACATATTTATTTTGTGCTAAATTTAGCACTTTTATTTAGTTTAGACCTTTTGTTAATATTTTCTTGCCGCAGCTAATCATTATTATTATTACTTTTTATAAACATTATCAAATATATTATTTTTATATAACTATTATTAAATATTTTATTATTATACTTTGTATTTTCCAACAAAAACTTAAAATAGAAAAAAACTCAACAAAAATATTTAAAAAAAAAATGTCTAGTAACAATCAAAATATCAATCATAAAATATTCAGTTTTATTAAGTAGTTTTGAATTCGTAAATATTTAGCATTTTGTTACATTTTATGTAAATATATTACATAAGAAACATTTATTACTAAAAACATAAATAATATATTTTTTAGGTTTTGAATAATTTGAATAAAGCTTTTACCACTTTCGAGACAAAAACCTTACATTTCCTCCACTATCTTTTAGCCCATATATATTTGGGTGTTTTGCTAGTTCAAATATTGCATCCAATGGAAAGTCGATGCCAGTATTAGATGGTACATTATAGAGAAGTATTGGTATTGATGAATGGTTTGCAATCTAAAAAAAGCTATACACTTGATATCAATTTAATATAGTATTTTTCAATACTAGCAGGGAGCCATTCATAGAAAGCTTTCAAGCTACAAGTTAAAACTTTCAACAAATTTTATGAAAATTTTGAAAGATTTAGCCGCAGTTACTATAGTTATAACTAGATGATCATATAAAGTTTTTAAACACAAGAAATAAAATGAGATTTGAATCTAGCGCGTGACTCCATTGCAGCAGTTGTCATCTACAAAAATGAGTTAAACATCTGCCTACTTTCTTCATTGCGCACATTATAACATCTTAAAACATAAAAAAAAAAGAATTCAAACCTCTAGATTGATAGAATTTCAAAATAAAATTTTTTTTCAAATGTGGTTATTAAAAGCTGGGCCACTACTAAATTGATTTTATTCTTCAATCACCAAAAGTTTAGCGACATTTCTTGTATTATGTAAAGTTATAATTAGTGATAAAACATTAAAAACAGCATTGTGCTAACTAAATTTAAAAAACATCAAAACAACATCGAATAACTAATCAGACATAAAACGTTTACGTCTGAAGATGGTCTATACAAATTAGACCACAATATCACAAAAAAGAAAAAGAAAAATTAGTTAGTGAGATGCTGTTTTTGATGTTTTATAATTAATATATATTTAGACTGTTTTTGACACCGTCAACTGTAATTCTCCCCCCCCCTTTTTTTTTATAGCAAATATTGTTTTTTAAATTTCTACGGGAGGGGGGGGGGGAAGGAAGGGGGTAGAGGGGTTTACCACCGACAAAAACTTTTCCCTAGAACAGTCTGATATATATATATCAACATTCGGAATTACGAAAAAATGAGGTCGGCAATAATTTGCTGACCTCAATCTTTTAGAGTTTGGCATTAGGTCGCCAAAAAAAAATTAGATACAAAGGTCTTACCATAAAACATTTAAGCGATGTTGGCAATATTTTGCAAACCTCAAACACATTGAGGTCGACAGTTAGGTCAGAATTGCCAAATGGCGACCCTAATTCCAAGAGCTTTACATATATATATATATATATATATATATATATATATATATATAAAATAAGCATTAAAACAACGTATACAGTATCATACTATAGTATTATACTGTATCATACTATAGTTTAATACATATATGATGTTTTAACGTTTATAATATTATTAAACATACTATTAAAGATGTGTTAATGGTTATTATATATATACATATATATATATATATATATATATATATATATATATATATATATATATATATATATATATATTTATATATATATATATATATAGTATAATAAAATATTATGGCGCAGAAAAAAAAAATTATTGTATTACTATATGACTATAAAATGACAAATTTTCAAAATAACAAAAAAGCTCACCATTGTATAATGCTGAATCATGGCATTAGTATTCATTTTATTTTTAAAAAATGAGGGTGTTGCTATAAGTGCAACATCTGCACCAACATCAGCCATTTTGTTTGTTAGTTCAAGAGTTTCTCTTGTTCCTTAAAAAAAATTTATTAATTTTGGTATTAAAAATATGATATAGAAAATACTATGCTCAAATAGTGATTGACATCACCATTCCGTATTTTCATTTTACATCACCCCTAATTTCCATCTCTAATCACCATCTCCTAATAATAATAAAAAAACCCTGTAATATTTTTTTATAACCATATATCAAGTAAAAAAAAGTAAGCGATCAAGAACCTGCACAAGTGACACCATTAAATTAAAATGATTCAAATTCTTTTTAATACTTAATTAAAAAATTTTAACAAAAATGTTTATAAATAAAAAACTTTTTTGGTCTGAAAATTTTTTTATAAGTTAGAGAACCAAGATGCCCTTAACTTAAAACTAGAAATAGGAAACTTATAATTCCTAAATAATCAAATCTAAGAGAAAATTAAACAATTCTATGGATTAAACAATCAGATGTCGAAAAAAAAAAAAAAAAAAAGAAAAAGAATTTTATGGGTCAAAAAAGCAATTTAATGTATCAAAAAAGCTTATTTTTAAATACATTTCTTTTTATAAAAAATAACTATCCAACTTATTGAAAAGTTAAACAAAATTTTTTATAGATTACTGATTGCATCAAAACTTGCACAGAAAATATTGCAACATAGTGTAGTTCTTTTTAACAAAAGATTTATGTGGTTTGTTAGCTTAGATTAAAATGGTAAAAACAATGGCAATTCTTTTGAGTGATGTTGTAGGCCTTATATATATATGGCAGTTTTTTTATTATTATTTTTGATAAACTTAAAATTTTTTAAAATATTAAGAAACTATGTTTATTTTAATATATTTAATATTAAACTTTGTAACTTTTAAACATAGTTTTCTCACACATTTTGATACTATTTTTTTTAAACAATGCATTTAATGCTGCAACATTGCAAAAATAGTGTTGCATATATTGATTTAATTCAATGTTAAACATGCTATATTTCATCACTTGCATATTACAGAGAAATATATAATATACTGAAATATACATTCATTTATGTATATAAACTTACATGCCAACTAATAACAGTCCTATTTTATTTAGTTTTTTATGTTAAATACATGAATTAAATTTTAACTTAAAATAAAACTGAATAATCAACTTATTCAAATCAGAATTGGTTTGTAGGGGCTATTCTAGGATAATAATAAATTAGGTTCTGCCCTGGTTTGTCTAAAAAATTTTATTTTCATTAACCCTTCTGATTTAAGACATGATAAAAAAATTTAACAATTAAGTGAATTGAAGTAACTAAAAAACGCTTCAGTATTTCAAATTACTTTACAAGTCATTTTTAACTTTTTAAGTACCTAAACAGACTAAGTATACAACCAACAACAAACAAATATTTATTTATTGAAACTACAAATATTAATTGTAAAATTAAAAAGATAACAACAATTCTCCTTGAAAGCTAACAAAAATTTATTAGGTAAATTTTATTATTTTTCTATTTACTATTTCTGTGATGTTATTTTTTTAATGTTTTGTGTTAATAGACAGTTGACATCCCGTTGATGTTTCTTGGTGTTCGTTAAAAATGAATAATAGGTAGTTTAATTATTTTATGTTTTTAATCAACCATTAAAAGCAGAGACAAGATTTTACTATAAATACAATTTATTTATATCTTAGTTTGATTTGTTATCTAAATATTAATACTCCAGCTAACGTTCTATGTTGGATTATATTGCTTAATGTCATATTCTAAGTAGTTACTAGGCTTTTTTGAATGCTTATTATGTTTTCCCCTCTCTAACATAAAGATTAATTTTCCACTTAGTACGAGTCTTGTTAACTAATTACATTTCTCATCAAATAATTACATTTCTCCTCTAGATATCTATTATATAAATATAACATGAATTTTAAATTAAAAAAATATACTTTATGTTGTATCATTGTTTATGCAGCCTCATTAAAACCTGGCCTCAGCTATTTTTTATCAAATTAGACCCTAGCCCCAGTCAAATTTTAACCTTGGTCATGCATACTTAGTAGTATTTTTTATTTAAATAGCCATCATATATTCATTATATTCTGAGCTTGCTGGTTTTTATGATTTTATGAATTACTGGATGTGGAGGTTTTGAGCTTGAAACATCATTTGTAATTGCAATGCTTTTCTAAGAGTGGAAAATCACCATACATACACTCTTTAATTTCTAATCAGTTATAACATTTTATTATAACTATAGACACTTTCTTTAGTCCTAATATTTTACTGTCAACAAGTGTTACTTAATATTTCTAATTTATACTAGCTTGCTTAGTTTTTATACTATGAGTAGCAAAACTTTATTTTATAACATATTTTATCATAACATTTACTGACACAATAGTGCATCAGTCTAGCGTACTACGTTACATGAGAGCAATTCTTTCACTTATGTTTGATTATGTTAGCCATTTTACACCAGCTAGCATTAGGCATGACAACACATTGCTATCAGTTGCACAGAAAGCTAATAGCTCAATTTGCTTACTACAATTAACTACAATTTGCTCTTAGAATAACCTCTTCTATATCTACCTAAGTGGACAGCTATTTTAGTCACCTGTATGCAAACAATGTGTCATAGAAACAAAAAAAACATTTACAATAAACACCTTTTGGTAAACAAATATTACATTACAACTTCTCATCTGACTCACAACTCACAACTGATACAAAAAAAATGTAGCAGTCATGTCCTACAAAGAATAAAAAAGAATTAAAATAAATTTAAAGCTTTAACTAAATCTTTTTGCGTTTGCACAGGCTATCTTACTACAGAACTTGTTTTAAAGTGTAAACTGGCGTGCCATTTACGTATGCGCTAGGTCATTTTGCCACTTTTTATCATTGTTTAATATTTAAACAAGTCCAAATATATAGTTTAAGCAATAAGATAAAAAAGAAGTAATTAACGATATAAAAGCCATTTATGAAGTTTGGATGACGATTTTGTAAAAAAGTTAGCATAAAAATTATGTTTGATAATTGCGCTTTTCACAAAAGATTACATTTGCGAATATAATTAGTTAAGAAAATACAAAGAAAATTTTATTTTTATTATTATTATTAATATATATTATTATTAATATAACTTTTCCATGAATAATGGTTAGCAAAAAAAAAAAAAAAAAAAAAAGATGTTATACAACACTTTTATGAAGAAATCATATAAGAAAGATTTAAAAAACTTTTATTATCTTGCAACGGCAAGAATATTTATTTAGACAATATCTTATAACAAACAATAAAAATAATAATTACTGAATTAAAAAAAATAATTAGATAAAAAATAGTACACATTAAATTTTAGCGCCACTTTTGATATTTTATATTTGTTTTTTTCAAAAAAAATGAAAAAACATTAATTATTACAAACTTTAAACGACATCTTATAAAGAGTTTTTTTTTTTATAAAAAAAAAACTTCTTTTATGGATATAACTCTATTAATTTTTTTGTTTGAACTTACGCTTGAAGTAATCTCTTGCAATGTCTTTTTTGTTTGAACTTACGCTTGAAGTAATCTCTTGCAATGTCTTTGTTTATATTTTGTAAGTTTTATTTTGCAAAATGTTTTATTTTGCAAAAAGTTTTATTTTGCAACTAAAAATTATCAACACATTTGCCATTGAGCAACAGCAAAAAAAGAAGCGTGAAAAAAATGTTATTATTTATGGCATTAAAGAATCTGCAAAGTTATCAGTTGCTGATAAGCATATCGACGATAAGGTAACGGTTCAGAATATCTTAGTTACTATTTCATCTAATGCAAAACCAAAATCTGTCAAACGTATTAAATCTACGTCCTCTAAACCAGGACCAATTATCGTCGAACTTTCTGATGTCTCCGAAAGAAACCCATTATTAACAGCAGCAAAAAAATTGAAAAATTCAGATAATTATAAAAATATTTTTATAAGCCCAGATTTGACTGAGGCTGAAAGATATTTAAACTATCAGTTAAGAATGAAGCGTAATGAATTAAATAGTAATATCAATTTAAAAACATCGCCCTTTAGATACGGTATACGAAGCAGCAGAGTCGTCAAACTCAAAAATATACAAACCACTACATAAACATTACTACCCTTCTTCCACTCTTTTACCAGCAAACTTAAAATACAAAAGTAAAAATCTTCATAACAAAAAAACAAACTATAGCGTTAATTGTTATTATACTAATGCTACATCTCTCGACAATAAAATGGCCGATTTAATTTCAATATCTAGAACGTTTGATTATCACGTTATTGCTATCTCTGAAACATGGTTTCGAAATGACTCAGTACCTAATATCGATGGGTATAGCCTATATCGTAAAGATCGTCAAGACGGACGTCGAGGTGGCGGTGTAGCTATCTACATTACAGACGTATTTAACTCTCATGAAGTTAACCAATTTTATACAAATCTTCTCGAACAAGTCTGGGTATCTGTAAAATTTAACAACAAACATATACTTATCGGTTGTATATACAGACCAAATGATGCCAGTTTAATAAAATATGTCGCTGAATCCTTCAAATTAGCTCATAGTTTAATTAAAAAGCCCTATGATGACTGTTTGATTGTCGGTGACTTTAACTTCCCGAATATAAAGTGGTCTAACGATGGTATTGAATCTTTTAACCCAAACAATCCTACCGAGTATGATTTCTGGAATATTTTCCAAAACAGCCTTTTTACTCAACATATCACATTTCCTACTTTCCAGACTGATTATGGTTCCTCAAATAATATGTTGGACTTGTTATTTACCTACAACAGTAATTCTATTTTAAACTTGTCTCCTAGTACTATACTAGGTAACACCACTAAGGGTCATTTTAGTATCACTTGGAGATTCTTAGTTTCAGAACTGTTTACCGAAAGTGAATCTCAATCGTTTAATTACAAAAAAGGTGATTACGATTCAATATCTAACTTTATTGCATCAATCCACTGGGAGTTTTTATTCCTGCATAAAACTGCAGATCAAATGTTCAATATACTAATTTCTAACTATCGCACTGCTTGCACATATTTTATTCCCAAGATTAATAAAACAAAAAAAAAGTATGATCCTTGGGTTACCCCACATATTAAAAACCTGATCCGAGAAAAAAAATCCGCTTGGCATATAAACTGCTCTACCAAATGGGAGAATAGTGAGCTTAAAATAAAATACAATCGCCTTAATCGTTCAGTAAAAACTGAAATATTTAAAGCAAAAAAAGCACATGAAAAAGAAATAAGATCAAAATCCCAAAACAACCCAAAAATCGTTTACAAATATATCAACAAACAACTAAAAATTAAAGATAGAATTCGCTCTCTCAAAGATACTTCAGGCAGAATTATTGAAGCTCTTCCTGATATAGTTGATCTTCTGAACTCTAAATTCAAATCTATGTTTACACTTGAAAGCTCTGAAAATTTTCCTTTGCTAAATAAAAGTGGTATTCTTTCTGAATGCATTTATAATGAAAACTTGGATTTCTCTATCTCAGATATTATTCAGGAACTTGCCGATCTAAAGCCTTATAAATCCTTCGGATCTGACGGCTTGCATCACTTAATACTCAAGATATGTGCCAAAAGCTTTGCAATTCCATTAACAAAAATCTTTCATAAATCCTTTAATTCTGGAGTAGTACCCACTCAATGGAAATTAGCAAATATTAGTCCGATCTATAAAAAAAAGGGAGATAAATTACTTGCTGAAAACTATAGACCTATTTCACTAACATCTGTTGCCTGTAAAATCTTTGAAAAACTTGTAAAGAAAAAAATTTTAAAGCACATTAACGATAATAAAATGCTCTCTGCAAATCAACATGGCTTCCTTTATCATAAATCATGCGTAACTAACCTAATAGAAACTTTTGATATCATTTCGTCCTCCATAGCATCTCACCAATTTATTGATGTAATCTATCTTGACTTTGCCAAAGCGTTTGACTCTGTACCTCACAACAGACTTTTGTTAAAATTAAGATCTTTCGGAATAAACGGCAAACTCCTACAATGGATTAAATCTTTTTTAGTGGGCAGAAAGCAACGCGTTACAAATAACAATACCAGCTCTGCATGGGTTGATGTTCTCAGTGGTGTTCCTCAAGGTTCTGTTCTCGGCCCGCTCCTCTTCATTCTCTAACACAAATGATCTCGCAAAACTCACTGAAACTTCTGAGATATTTGCCGATGATACTAAACTTTTTTCTAAAACCTTATCGCAATCTAATTTTGTTGATCTGCAGGATCGTCTACGCTTGGTATACGAGTGGTCAAACACTTGGTTACTTAAGCTAAACACTTCAAAATGCTGCGTCATTCATTACGGTCGAAACAACCCCCATTACAATTACTTTCTTCAAAATAACCAAGGAATCAACCAATCTCTAAGAAGCTCTACTAAAGAACGTGATTTAGGAGTCATTTTTACATCTAACCTCAAGTGGAGCGCTCATATTCAAACAGTTGTCTCTAAATCCTTACAAATTCTCGGTATGCTGAAAAAGACATTCACTTTCATTGATGAAAAAATGGCTCTCAAAGTATAAAGTATTTATAAGACCACATCTTGAATATGGAGTGTCCATTTGGGCTCCTTTTTTTAAAAGCTGATATGGCTTTGGTTGAATCTGTTCAACGCAAAGCTACAAAATGGGCTTACAGCTTGAGGCATCTTCAATACTGCGAAAGGCTAAAAAGATTAAACCTACCATCACTTGAGTTTCGACGCCTTCGATGCGATTTAATCCAAATTTTTAAATTAATACATCGTTTTGATATAGTTAATGATAAATATCTACCAAAATATATTAACTCCGTGTCTCGTGGTCACCATTCTAAAATAAGGCGTGAGTATGTTTCTAAACTGTCTTCCAAGATATAATCATTTGTATAATAGATCAGCAAAATACTGGAACAATCTACCAGAGCAAATAACTTTGTACTCCACTGTACTTTCTTTCAAAAATAGACTAGACTCCTGGTTGTGGAAAAAGTTTGGAACAAATATTTATAAAACTGGTTGTTTATAGTGGGGTGTTTCCCCTGCTCGCTGTATGTGTACATTCTATGTAAATTTACGGCTACAACTATAATAATAACAAAAAAATAATAGAAAAAAGTTTAGAAAAAAAAATTTATAATATTTACAGCTTCATATAATCAACAGATGGTGTGATAACATCAAAAATATTCATAAAGTAAATGTTTAATTTTTTTTACTTAAGGCAAGTAAAAAAAACTTTAAATATTTTTAATAAAAGATACTTGGAAACTTAGATCTTTGTTCGTGGCACAAAAAAGTGCTGGTAAAGTAATTAACTTGAGTTTTTTTCTTTGCAAAAAATAAGATTTTTTCCTGATTAATAAATTTTTAAAAGTAAAAAATGATTATTTGTGAAGCTGCAATTTAAAGAAAAAAAAAAACTTTTAATTCATTTAAACAAATCTCAAGAAAAGAAAGAAATTAATTTATGTTAAATGATAAAAAAAAATGAAATATTAAATTTAACTATTTTTAAATAAAAAAAAAATCAAAACAAAATAGCCATTCCACAGTATGTACATT
>NC_061158.1:11672171-11724276 GCF_022113875.1 Hydra vulgaris | reverse complement strand
ATTATATGTATTAGAGTACATCTAAAAACAACTCTTTTTAAATTGTCTACTGCCACCCCCTAAATGTGTTCTATGTAATAAACTAATACTAAATTAAAATAATTTTTTGAATAAATTTTAAGGGTCACTCAAGACCCTTAATCTTCAAACAAGTCCCTAATATTTTGAAAAAAAAAGTTCTTCAAAAGTATATTATGTTGAATCTCGAAAGAAGTAAAATTTTATAAAAATTTCAAAAATAATAATCACTTTATATTAAGATAACTAGTTTGAATTTTATGACTTAAAAACTATCATCTTTTAACAAAAAATAAAAAATATATTTCCAAAGTTTTTTTTTTTAAAAGTATATTTTTCCAAAGCTTTTTGATTTTTTTTTTTTGTTCAAAATTTTTTAAAAATTAGAGTTAATTTATTACATAGAACACATTTAAGGGGTGGCAGTAGACGATTTCAAAGAGAGTTGTTTTTAAATGCACTCTAATATATATATATATATATATATATATATATATATATATATATATATATATATATATATATATATATATATATATATATATATATGTATGTATATATAATCCTTGAAATTAGGAAAGGTGAGGTCAGCAATAATTTGCTGACCTCACTTTTTCTAATTTCGAGGTTGACCTCACTTTTCCTAATTATCTAATCTTTTAGAGGTCGACAAAAAAAATTTGATACTAAGGTCCTACCATAAAACACAGAAACTTTTAAATCGGCAGTTAGGTTAGCATTGCCGAATGCCGACCCTAATTCCGAGGGCTATATATATATATATATATATATATATATATATATATATATATATATACATACAAATAGTATTGCATACTAAGGTAAGCAATCTGACGTCATACTGAAATAGCCTGCTGCTGTGGGCTTCAGTAGATACATCGACTGACAAATATCCTGACTCGCAATAGAGTGTTGCTACATTGACTGAGCATTAAGAATGGGGCAGCAATCGTTTCATTCATCATTCATCATTATTAGGTGAGTATGACATCATCATGCTCACCTAACTCAGCAGTATAAGATATATATATATATATATATATATATATATATATATATATATATATATATATATATATATATATATATATATAGAAATAAATTATGTATATACACATATATGTATGTATGTGTGTATATACACATATATACACACATACATACATATATACACACATATATACACATTTGCATACATATACCCACACATGTATACGCACATACACATACTACATTGCAATGTAGTTACTTTTATAACTTTTATAAAAGGCTATAGTTAAATGTAGAGAATCTTAAGAAATTAAAAAAGTATTAAAAATATATATGAGAGAGTATCTTTAATAAGAATATTAGCAGTAATATTTGCTTTTATTGATGTTATTATTCTAGTAGCTATCCAAATAGTGTGTTTTTAATTTACTGAGAAAAATATATAGAGATATTAAGTTTCCAGTTTTAAAAGAATAAGGGAGATTGTACCAAGCATTCATGCACTGATGTTCAATTAATTTACTTCCAAATTTTATTGTCCTAGTAGACAGTCTTTTATTTTTATTTCTTTTTTTTTGTATTCTTTTTTTTTTTAATTGTCCTGTAGACAGACTGTTTCTATTTTTATAGGTTCATCAGGAAGTTTCCTAATAAACCTACAGAAGGAGAAACAGCCTGTTGAAGAATAAATTAGATAAACTTTTATACTAATTTAATATATATATATATATATATATATATATATATATATATATATATATATATATATATATATATATATATATATATATATATATATATATATATGTATATAAATATATATATATCTCTTCTTAATTTTTCTTAATTTTTTTTAATCATCTAGGAAGTTTTTATTAAAGTGAATAAATTATACTTATTGCATATATATATATATATATATATATATATATATATATATATATATATATATAATATATATATATATATATATATATATATATATATATATATTTAAACAATTTTAAAATGTATTCTACAAAATAGAGTGCTCAATGTTCTTAAAAAAACAGAGCAATAATAAGTTAGTAGAAAATCAGTTAGCAAAATTTAACACTGTGTTTCATCAATAAAGACTCATCAGAAATGCATTTCTGATGAGTCTTTATTGATGAAACACAGATTGATTATATTAAAAACAGAAATAAGATTCTGCTTTTAATATAATTATTTTCTCCTTAATTCTCCTTACTTTTTCTTTTAAAAAATTGTTGTTCGCATCCAAATTTTCTTAAATATTAGGAAAATATATCCTTAAAATACTTACTTTTAGCCTCAGTTTTATTATTGAGAACCCTGTATATATATATATATATATATATATATATATATATATATATATATATATATATATATATATATATATATATATATATATATATATATATATATATATATATATATATATATATATATATTTGATATAATTTTATAGTGTATATATAAGTTATGTATACACTATAAAATTATATCAATTTATATTAGTAACTTTCTTTTACATACTTCATAGTTTACATGATATATAAAAAATATCACATACTCGTGTAAATTTGTTGAACTTCAACAAATTTACACGAGAAAGAGATTATAAAGTAGGAAATATGTAACAAATATTTAATAATATTATAACAATAATTTTATATTAAAATAACTAATTTTTAAATTGAAAATAACGTTTCTGTGTAATTGGTTAATACAAATTTTATTACTGGTTCATTTTTATGAAATACAAAATTAAATATATGTAAATTTAATTGTATATTATTAAAGTATACAGTGTTGTAATTTCAAAATAATATACGAAAAAATACGGTATAACAGACAATATTTTTTAAATTAACAATCCATATTTTGTTTTTTATTATTTTAAATTATTATTAAAAAGAATAGCGAATGACCCACTTTAGTTTTCGCGTAGTTAAAAGTTGTATAAACAATAAACATTATTGTTATTATTATTTATTATTATTATTTAAACTCAATTACATAACTTGGATGACAAAAAGCACGCCGAAGAGCAGGCCGATCCATCGGCGTAGTAACATCTCTATGTTTTTATCAAGAAAATTGTAATCTAAAAAAAAAAGTAATCTAATGAGATTTGGAAATGGTCTATAACAGCCATTAAAGCGCAAGGGCGGATGCAGCATTCTTTTGGTCTTTAGAATGACTTTAACACCTTAAAACATTAAGATAACCTAACTTCGAGACATGGAGCAAATCCCAAACATTTCCATGTTAATACTTATTTCAAATAAAATATTTTTTTTAATATTTCATAACTAAATTTATATTTATAAACCGACGGTACGGATTTTGAAGTGGGGTGGCACAATCATTAATTTCTAGAAAAAGTCCACTATATCTAGGGTTGCCAGACGTCCGGCTTTTACGGAGGAGAATACAGCGCCAAACTTGTAAAAGTAACTTTTTTTTACTGTGCTTTTTTTTGTAAAAGCTGGACGTCTGGCAACCCTAACTATATCTAATTAATTTCTTAAAAAAAATAAAAAATAGGCTTTTTAGAAAAAAAGTGGGGTAGGAGGGGAAGTGCCCCTGGCCCTCCCTTCCCCGGTGTCGTCGGCTATGTCATATAAGACCTAAATCCTCTCAATTTGAGGGAACTACGCTTTTTTTTTAATTTTGCACTTGCTGAATATTATCTGAAGCTTTAC
This sequence comes from Hydra vulgaris, assembly GCF_022113875.1. Classification (NCBI taxonomy): domain Eukaryota; kingdom Metazoa; phylum Cnidaria; class Hydrozoa; order Anthoathecata; family Hydridae; genus Hydra; species Hydra vulgaris. The sequence continues at coordinate 11,720,533 of NC_061158.1, read as the reverse complement.
TAAGTTCTATCTTGCGTTTTTTTATTATTTTGACTTTTTAGAATCATCATTTTGATTTAGTTTTCATTCAATTCAGTGTCAAAGTACATTCAGATGTACTTTGACATTGTCTTTTAACTTTCAAATGTTTACTTTTTTTGTGTGTGTGTGTGTGTGTGTGTGTGTGTGTGTATGTGTATATTTTAAGATCGTTGTAAAACAATTTTCTGATTGCTTTTGAGTTGATTTGTAAAGTATAGTACCATTTCATATGTTTGAGCAAAGTCGCTTTAATTTTAATTAATTAGTTTTGCAAATATATTTACAAAACTAATTAATTAAAATAACAAACACTGGTTCGTTTCCATTTGATATATCAAATGGAAACAAACCAATGTTTAGAAATCGAGTGATTATTTGTATTTATGTACCGAAAATGCGTTACCAAAACAAAAATGTTTTGCTTATGGTTTAATAAAACTTTCTTTTGTTCTTGATTATGAAGCTGCATAAAACTCTTTTATTTCTACCTAACTTGTTTGAAGTGAAAATACACACCTACGTCCAACGATTGAATTATGTAAGTATGTGAGACAGATAAGCCGGTAAACACATTAGCCTGATGTTATTGTCAAAGAAAATACGTGTAACATTTGAACAAGTGTAATGTGTCCAGGGCCGGCGCGAGTAGGTGTCACGTGGGGGGTGCCATAACAACTTTTGTCGACTAAAAAAAAAAAAAAAAGGTCCTCGTTTTCCGAAATTTGCCGACTGTCATGACGACATTTGCCGACTGTCTAACCTATATCAAAAGGATCGACATTTGCCGACTAACTAGTCTAAAAGATTCCAATTTGCCGACTAAGGGTCCAGTTTGCCGACTAAAAATCATTGATGGGGGGGGATGTCACACCCCTATCGCGCCGGCCTTGAATGTGTCCTATCAAATTAAAATTTGAAGCTAATTTAACTTCTAGTATTATTATTTTACTGATTTATTTAATAATCCCCACGGTCGTTTAGATGTGGAAAGCTTTTATACACAATAGGGTGTCCCAAAAACACACTTTTTTAAAATTCTAATGTGCTCTTAACTGATCCCCATTCTTTTGGTCTTAAATAGCAACCAAAATCTTTTTTTTAATATTTTAATGACTAGAAGTGATAGATGTAAATTCTGAGTTTTACGGTTTTGTACACATGTGTATTGTTAGCGATTGATATAATTCCCTCTGGACAATATTATTAGTTGGTATAAATACCCATGGATTGGTTCACAAACAACTCTATTTAGAAATTTTTTTTTAAGGAAAAAATTTCTAAATAGAATTATTTGTGCATGAAGGAATTCTAATTTGTGCACAAAAAAATTCTTGCCTTGATAAGCAATCAAAGTTAGAGAAAGATTTTCTCACAGATACTAAAACTAGTTAAAAATAAATAGTTTTCCTAAAGATTAGCAATCTTAATCAAATAAACAAACCGGCGCCGGTTAGTTTGCCGGGCAATTGGTAAAATGTTATAGAAACCGTTTTTTTTTTTAAAGAAACCAGGTCAAAATGCTTGAGCAGGGTCTAAATCTTATTGAATTATAATGAGATTAAGCTTAAAATGATCATAAAGATCTACAAAATTAAATAAAAAATAGTGCCTTTTAATTTTAATTTTTTAAGGGTGTTTAAACTGTCATAATATGAATTTTTGTAGTGAAAATTTGATCTTTGAACCCGTTGAGCGGGGTCGAAAATTTGTGCAAATTAGTTTAACTTTCGTTTTTATTGATCATAAAGTACACCCACAGCATATGGAAAACAGTGCCTTTTAATTTTCAAAAATGAGGGGCGTTTAGCCTACCTACCCTAATATATATATATATATATATATATATATATATATATATATATATATATATATATATATATATATATATATATATATATATATATATATATATATATATATATATATATATATATATATATATATATATATATATATATATTTCTGAGTCTTTATCTTTCTTATGAGTCTTTATTGATGAAACACAGTGTAAAATGAAAAAAAAAATTTTGTTGAGTGATTTTCTACTAATTTATTATTGCTCTGTTCTTTTAAGAACATTGAGCACTCTATTTTGTAGAATACACTTTAAAACTGTTTAAATATATATATATATATATATATATATATATATATATATATATATATATATATATATATATATATATATATATATATATATATATCTTTAAAAAAAGATTGAATTTAAAGCTAAACTGTTTTACTTTACTCTCTGATTACTTTTTATAAAAAACGTTTTATCCCAAAAAGTTACAGTATTTCCAATAAAATTCTAAAAACTAGGAGACTGTTTACTCATTTTTTACAATAAAGGTTCTTAATCTTTAAAGTCTTGTTAAACTTAACAAGACTACACACTGAAAACTGTGTTAAATTAAGTTTGTTGCATTTTAAAAAAAAAACTTAGATATGGTGCCAGCTATAAGAGATTTCATATTTGGAAAAATTAAAAAAAATATCTCATCGAGAACTACATAATGTAACAAAGTTCTTATCCGCTTCGACGTTTTGACGTAACATTGATAGGTTTTTTTTGTTTATACTTACTTTCATATTTTTTTGATGTAAGCTTATTTTGATATAAGCTTTTCCCTGAGTCAATATGTTGTATCAATCTACTCTAATATTGTAAGGATAAGTACATATACCTCTTTTTTATATATTGAAAAGATATTTAGGAAGTACGATAATACTAAAACAATACAACTCTTTACTAAAAATGTTTTTAAACTTACAACTACAATGCAATTCTTTATTATAAATTCTTTCCTCAAGATTAAAAGTGCTTTGATAATTGTAATTTCTTTGAATGCCTAATTTCATCTTTTCTGACTAAAGACCATACAATCTCCCATCATTGCAGTACCCTTTATCCTCAATATCTATTTTCCATTTTTGAAGTGCCCTAATAAAATATCTAACCATACTCCTCACTGATATTACCCATATTTTTGGGGAAGAAATTTACGACACAAATATAAGTGTGTAAGCAACTTATGAATCATTATGGATACACGACAACCCAATATTTTGAATTTTTTATTAAATTTTGCAACTAGTTATTTTATTTCTTAGGAAAAAATCTAAACATAGTATAAGTATAAATTTTAATTTATCCAAAGCAAAACTACGCATGCTCACGTGGATATTTTTCCCTACTCTTATCTGATCCTATAAAAAAACGGATAAGTGGAAACTAACCTTAAAACGTTTCTATTAATTGATATGATCCAAAGTTATAATAGTGATTATTTACTACTACACCTTTTCAAGATGTAACAGAGAACTTGAAAGTTTTAAATAAGAAAAATGTAAGATGTAATTTAGAACATGAAAGATGTAATAAAGAAACATAAGATTTAATTTAGAAGACGAAAGTTGTAAATAAGAAATCGTGAGATGTAATTGAGAAAAGGTTACAATATTGATTATCAGAAAGAAGTTCTTTGTATTTTTAATTTTGTTGCCTTAGTTTACCTATTAATTTTAGGTTGGATCCTAATTTGGCCAAGGTGACCATATGGGTTGGTTTTCAATAAATAACAATATATTATCAATAAAATAAAAAAGTAATGAAAAAAGGCATTTGCAGTTTTGGCGGTAACTACACCTCTATCAATGAAATTGAAATTTCTGCTGCAGACCCAATTGTGTGTTGTCTTAGATTTGACACCTAAAGTTTGCACCTGAGTTACCCAATCGTCATAACGCTCAGCACATTCAATAACTCTTCTTCTATCATTCGATGAAGATAAAATATAATGCTTTCTTTCAATTTGTTCACTTGTATGTATTTCATCTCTACAAATTGAACAAGGTGGTTCTGGTTATTACAGAAATGGATGTAAACAAATTTGGTGAAATAAATGCTCGCTCGGATTAAATTTAATAACAGACTTTCTGTTCAGAGTGTATTGACAAATAATACAACCATCTTTAAATTCCATTACTGTATTACTGTATTGCTGGTGCAAACAAATGCTAAACTTGATATTATTAACTTATTAAAATGCATGTCCAAGAAGATTTTTATTATGACCTTTAAGCTTACATTGTGAATTCACAATTACAAATAATGTATTTTTATTTACATATTACGATTTCCAATTTACAAATTTTGTTTTTCTAATTACATAGTGCGATTTCTTATTTATATTTTGGGTTTCACAATTACATATTAAAATTTCCTAATTACATGTTGTGTTTTTTAATTACATTTTGCGACTTCTATATTACATGTTTTATTTCTCAATTACATCTTACTTTTCGTAATTGCAACTTTCAAGTTCTCAATTACATCTTGAAAAGGTATAGACGTACAACGAATATAAACACGGTACAAAAATTTTAAACACGGTAAGGTAATAATAAAAAAGGTACGGGATAAATGCAAACCTAAGTTTTGAGGTAACTCTTTATTCCCAAAAGAAATTTAAAATTGCTAAAATACAAAATGTAAAAAACGAAATTAAATAAAATACTTTTTATAAACGTCAAAAAATGATTTCTCTAAAAAACTCTAAACAAACGGTTTCATAGCAACAAATACAACACCTTCAGAAGTGTGTTTAACAGATCCGCTTTTATATACTTCAAACTTCACTTTTGTACATGATTCGCGATAGATAGTTTCGAAATCATATTTTCCACCATAAAGTGCAGTGACCCAACGAAGAAAGTTGTTCACCGATCCCATATCAACTTCTTTATAGCGTTTATCGTACTTTAGAAGGAGAAATCCTGCCTCTATCAACATTGCATGCAACTTAAAAGGATCTTCTCGATAGTAACTGTCTAATACCTTTTCTTGGTTTTCTTTTGTTAAAAGCGATATAGCTAAATCAAGATTTTTTGATGTCTTAAATGATATGTTCCCTATAAATAACCCACCCGGCTTTAAAGAACTGTAAATTCGTTTAAAAGTAGCTACTTTTTCGTTTGTGGGAATCCAGTGCAAGACAGCATTGGATAATGCATAATCAAATAAGTTGTTTTCATCGATAGGAAAATTAATACTTTTTGCAGAAATAAACTTTAAATTATCATAGTTTATGAATTCTTTTTTGGCCACTTTAATTCTGTCTATATCAGGGTCTACTCCAACAACTTTACCAGTCGAACCAACCTAAATTAAAAATTATAAAATAGCTTTAAAAATAAAAGGAAAAAAAAATTATTAGAAAATAATAGAGGCAGCTAACTATATCGGCAATTATTGCAGTCAAATTTCCACAACCGCATCCAATGTCTAAAACATGATCACCGTATTTAATATCGACTAATTTTAAAAGATCTTCGCCATACGATTGCTGCACGTGTAAAGACTTTTGTAAGTAAAGTTTTGCAGATGTTCCTCCGTCCATCCTACAATTCATAAATAAGAAAAATTCTTGATCATTAATTTCATTATATTTAAATAATTAAATTAAATTAAATATTGAATTATTTATAAGAATAATTTAAAAACCAACAATCAATATTTACGAAATAATTCTCTTGTAACAATCTTCATTCTTATAATGTATGTATTTATTTGTAACCATCGTAACAATCAAGTTTTCTTGCGCAATATCTAATTTCCAAATTGCAATTTTGTTTAAATGAATGCTAGAAATACATTTGCGGAAAGATAAAAGACGACTATGTAAAATACTTTTTAATTGTTAATGATATATAAAACGTTTGCATGGTGCCATCGTGAATTGTACATCACCAATTACCGTTTATGACAAGATGCAAAATTATGCAATATGAGTCATGTTTTTATGATTAATCTAATTAATCAATCAAAAAAAATTCTATAAACTATATTATATAGACAATAAACTAAATAATTATTTATATTTAAGTAAGTTAAATTAAACAAAAGGTAATGAGAACTTTCTCTATTTTCTTTATATATATTTTTTTTATTAATAAGTTTAAAAATAAGTTACAAATTTTAAACTGAATTTTAACTGGATTAAGACAACTTATTTTAACTATAAGATAAAAAAAAAGCAACTAAAAAAAATATTTTAGAAAGTAGGGTAGAGCGGGGCATAAAGGGACGCTTAAGAAACAAATGCTAGTTTAGGATAAACTAATCGTTGTTAAAACTGTTTTTTATAAATTTACTAAAATTCATCGATATAAGAGAATGAAAAAAAAAAAGAAAAAAAAAATTCTAAAAATAAGTTAGACAACCAAAGTAACGAAACTCTAGACTAGAAAAACTTTTACATTTTGCAAGTGGGTGGGGCAAATCGGGACAGATAAAAAACAACAGTTATTTGTCAATTGTACAGCTCAAAAAATGATGAAAAATGAAGGTTATTTATCGTCTAAATATGTTCAGACATTAAATTCTTAAAAAAGTAACATACCTATAAAAACTACCTGCCCTAACACCCATACACCCATACATTATTTCAATTAAACCAAGAAAAAAAATGCGATTCCGAAAGTTAAAATCAACAAAAAGCAGTTGCTGAAACTAAGTGGAGTCGATTGTGTTAGAAATTCAAAAATCGTAAACCAATTATTGACGATTAGTCTTATATATAGAGTTGATATTGAGCTTATACAGAATTTAACACAGTCTATACCAGGCTTAGTTAATAAAGTCAGTAGATTGAATTGAAAATAACAGTATATATATATATATATATATATATATATATATATATATATATATATATATATATATATATATATATATATATATATATATATATATATATATATATATATATATATATATATATATATATATATATACAAATGTTCAATATTTTCTAGATACTCTTATAGAATATAACCTAATACCAACAATAAACAAGTCAACGAGAATAACTAAGACCTCATCGTCACTACTTGATAATATAATTACTAACAATTTTCAAAACTGCCGTTTAGGAACAGGCATAATTAAAACTGATTTAACTGATCACTTTCCAATATTCTTAATTACTGATAACATAACCCTAAATAATGTCCCTTCAAACACTACAATCTTAACACGACAGATCAATGAAAACTCCTTATTGTATTTTCGAACTCTTTTAACAAAAATATCAATTTAAATGTTATTTTACAATCCCATGAAGTCAATACTGCATATGAGCTATTTTTAGCGCAATACTGCATATGAGTTATATTTAGCGCAGTTCTGTAAACAGTATGATATAGCATTTCCTGTTAAAAAAATTGTTATAAAATCCAAGTCTCTTTTAAACCCCTGGATGAACAAGGAATTAATAAAATCATCAAAAAAAAAAACTTTATGATAAATATTTAAGACATAAAAAATATAAAAATGAAGTAAACTACAAAAACTATAAAAGCTTATTTGAAAAAAACAAAAAACACTCAAAAAAAATTTATTATACAAAGTTGTTGGAAAAAACAAACGGCGACACTAAAAAACATGGAATATAATTGATAAAAAAATAATTGGTAAAAATAAATGTGAAAAAAATAATCTCCCACAAAAGCTTTTAATTGATAAGGAAATGATTTACGATATAAAAAAAATAGCTAACGAACTCAACTCATTTTTTCTCGAAGTAGCGCCGAACTTGGCGAGTAAAATTCCGTCAAGTACCACAAATTTTGAATCTTACATTAAATCATGTAATTCTATTATGGAAGAATCTAATTTAAATCTAAGCGAAATAAGGAATGATTTTAACAGTCTTAAAAGTAATAAAAGTGCGGGTATTGACAAAATTAGTGTGAATGTTGTTAAGTCAGTCTTTGATATCATTGAACCGTCATTATTTCATATTTTTGATCTTTCAATAAAGCTTGGTATTGTGCTGAAAAAACTTAAAATTGCCATAATCACTCCCATTTTTAAATTTGGTGACGAAACTAATATTAACAACTACAGACCTATTTCCGTTTTACCCTGCTTCTTAAAATTATTGGAACGAGTTATGTACAACAGACTTTACAACTATTTGATGTTAAACAGTTTGCTGTACAGTAAACAATTTGGATTTTAAAAAGATAATTTAACAAACCATGCTATAATCGAACTAGTTAATCATGTATCGGATGCATTCAATAATGACTGTTTTACTCTTGGAGTTTTTATTGATCTATCGAAAGCCTTTGACACTGTTAACCATAAGATACTTATAAAAAAACTAGAACTATATGGAATAAAGGATAAAAATTTACATTGGTTTGAAGACTACCTAGCGAACAGGTCACAATGTATTATTTATAATAAAAAAGAAAAAGAAAAACATATTACATGTGATGTGCCCCAAGGGCCATTATTATTTTTATTGCATATAAATGATTTATACTTAGCATCAAATATTTTAAATGTTATATTCTTTGCAGATGACTCCAACCTTTTTTATTCCAACAAAGATATAAAAGCTCTCTTTAATATATTTAATGAAGAACTATTAAAAATAAACGATTGGTTTACAAGCAATAGGCTTTCGTTAAATGTAGAAAAAACTAAATTTATTTTATTTTCCAAACCTAGTAAAGGTGATGATGTTCCTCTAAAATTACCCAATCTCCTAATCAATAAAACATTTATTAAAAGGGAACCAATCGTTAATTTTCTAGGAGTAATAATAGATGAAAATTTGTCATGGAAACCACATATAAAATATATAGAAAATAAAATACCAAGAAATATTTATATATTATATAAAACTAAATCATATTTTAACACCTCTTCTCTAAAAAAATATACTTTTCATTTATTCATAGTTTTATCTCTTACTGCAATATTGTATGGGGTAGTACTAACTATGGTAAGTTGAAAAAACTTCATAGTAAGCAAAAACATGCATGCAGGATTGTATTTGGTGCCCACAGAACTTTTCAATATGAACCTCTTTTAAGGATGGTCGGTGCCCTAAGTGTTTATAAACTTAATATACACCAAGTTTTACAATTCATGTTTAAAACTAAAAATGAACTCTCTCCTATTGTAATTCAGTCTTACTTTAGTGAAATCTCGCACAAGTATCCTACTAAATTTTCAATTAATAACTTTATTGTTCCAAAAACTAATTCAAAACTAATCTTACAAAATCCAATACCGCGGACCGTTTCTATGGAAACATTTTTCAAAGTTTAATGTTCATTACATCTCTTTGGAAAAACTTAGAAAATAATCTAAGAATCTCTTATTACAATAAGACTTTGATTTAAAATATCTCTTTTAAAAATAATACACAAATAATATAAATTATCCAAAAAAATAGTTATTGAGACTACTTCTCTTTTGTTGCAATTTTAATCTAATTTAATTTTTTGTTGAAAAATTTTAATACTTTTAAATTATTATTAATCTTTGATATAATGCGTTATATTTCAACACTTATATTTATATTATGTTATTAGTTATATTGTAACTAATTATGTACTAGTTATGTACTTAGCTACTCTTCATTTTTTATATTAACTGACGATTTTTTAGTGTAAATTTTATGATGGGGCTTGATGATAAGACAATTTATGTCTTCTGCTTGCTCCAGTTCTCTTATTAACACGATTTATTTTATTGTAAATTTTAATATATGACAAAACTCTTTGCTTAAATATATATATATATATATATATATATATATATATATATATATATATATATATATATATATATATATATATATATATATATATATATATATATATATATATATGGAATAGCGGACTTACCAGTACCCGTATTCTGGTCATTCTAAGTCTATTCCACTTCAACCATTTTAATAATTTCGCTTTATTTCAATAGTTTTTAAAAAAGACTAAAATATTAAAAACTTTGTTTTGAGTTAACGATTTATGTTTAATACTTTATACAAAACTTCTACAAAAAACAAAGAACACAAAAAAAAGCGGGAAGGGGCTTGATTATTATTTTCTTTATTAAGTTTCTATTAATCTTTTTCAGACCATCTGCAGCTTATTAGGTCTCTTGCTCCGTTAACTTTGAAGAAAGTTAAAGTTGGCATATAAAATATGCCAACTTTAATGTCATATTTTATATGCCATTTTTAATGGCAAATAAACGCGCAAGCTAATTACTTAAGCACATTAACAACATAACTTATTTATCATGAACAATACTTACTTAATTATAAACACATAAACTTTATATGCTTATAATTATCTCTATCATGACATATGTGCGAAAATTTTCCAATGGTGTTTTCATGTTTTTAGAAATTTTAAAAAGCTTTTTAAAAAACTCTCTCCCTTTCGTTTATTACAGTATGTAATGTTTTTATTTATGTTATGCATATAATACCCATAGTATTTTTTTAATGTTTTTTTTTTTATTCTAAAAAATTAGAAAGAAATTAAAAAAATATATTTTTAGCAAAAGGATTTTAAGCCACACGAAACACTTCAACCACTTTAGCATGCTTTATCATCTTTTAAAACTGTTTATAAACCAAAGACTTATTAAACCTTATAAAAGATTTATAGCATTTAAATGGTATAAATCAAAATTAAAAAGATATATATATATATAGAAATGAAATTTTCAAGTAAAAATAAATCTGTAAAATTTGATATAATTTAAATAACTTGAAGTTAACAGGTTATTTGCATAGGCTTTCGTTCACATAGATAAAATACAAAAGATAAAATACAAATCATTTCGGATAGTGGTTTTAAAAAAATGCCTAATAGTATTGTAAAAAAAAAAAAGATATTTTTATTAACATATTTATTAACAATTGAGCAAAACATAAAAATTTTCAATAGTTTTCAATTGTATGACTATATTGAACAAACACGTCATCTAATTAATCTAAAAAAACTAATCGAATTAATCACATTTATAAACTGCAAATCAATTTATTTATGCATAATAAGTTATTATTATGCATTTTTTTCAAATATTTTGTTATGTATATAATAATAATAATAATAATAATAATAATAATAATAATAATATATAAATAACATAACATATATAATATATACATATATAACATAACATATATAATAAATAAAATAATATAAATAACATAACAAAATATTTGAAAAAAAGTTTTATTTACAAAACTTTAAATTTTCTTATTGCCTTTAATTATGTATTTTAACTAATTAATTTATTTAATTAAAAATTATAATGTTAATAAAATGGTTTATTTTATATATGAAGTTGAAATTTTTAATTATGTTATTAATAAAAACATACTTTTCAAACCCCCTAATTGGTTATGATTGCCGCGTGGCAAGTTTAAATCATAGGCTTGCCTTTTTTTTGTTTAATATTTGTAATTTAAAATGCAAAACAAATTCTTTCAAACCAAACTTATTTCTTCAAAATGTTTTACAAACTATTTTAGAAAAAAAATTTGATTGATAATTTTAAAAAGTTGATTGATAATATTTTCACAACAGATATTTATAATAAAAAATTGCAAAAAGGAATTATAAAAACCGACATATCCGATCGTTTCCCCATTTTTCTAACAATCCATACTGTATCCTCTAATAACCCCAAAAGTCAAAATATCATAAAAAATATAATATGTGTTTGAAAAAATTTGTAAAAAACTAAAAAAAAAAATTATTATTCAAATTTAATTAGTAAATTTAAAAAAAACTTGGAGAACTCAAAAAAAACTTGGAGAACGTTGAAAGAAACAAAAAACAAATTTAAACTCCTATCCTAAAGTAATTAAAATAAATAAAACAAATATATATGAGCCAAACGAATTGCAAACGAGTTTAATAAATATTTCATTGATAAGGAACTAAATTGGCAAGTAAGATTCCTATTACGGAAAAAAATTTTAGTGATTTCCTAGAGCCTATAAATAATTCGCCTTTTATAGATAATTTAAATTCTGACTTAACTTTTGATAAGTTTGGAAAACTTACAAACCTTTTAAAAGAAACAAAGCTACGGGTGCGGACGAAATAAATGGCAACATAGTCATAGATTGCTTTGAAAACTTAAAATGTATTCTTTATTAAGTCTTCAGGGCATCTATACAGCCAGGTGTATGCCCAGACCTATTAAAAATAGCTAAAGTTACTCCTATATACAAAAACGGAAAAAAATCAAATATTTCTATATATTGCCCTATCTCAGTTCTTTTAACTTTTTCAAAAATTTTAGAAAGATTTATATTTGCGATAGTCGCGAGTTAAACGTCATTGTAGTCGGTCTTAACAAGTCTAGCTCAGTAAACGATAAAAAGCTTGTTGAGGATTTTTTTTTAGCGATGGGATTGAAGGATGCTACTGGTATTGTACGTGTTAACCGCATCGAAACAAGTAAAAATAAAGTAAAGATGTCAAACTCGAATATTATCCAGGTCTAATCTTTCATCTCGTATTTCAACAGTATTTCACCTGAAATACTCAAAACATGCGCCCATCACAAGCAAGAGGCATACAAGGGTGTCTACGTTTGCAAAGACCAAACACCAGAGCAACAAACTGAGTTTAACGCTACTCACACATAGCTCAAGAAGCTAAATGACGAACTTGCTGCTGCTAACGTTCTAGATAAACCGTTTCGGAATGTTATACATCAAAGGACAGGTCGCATCAGTTGCATCAATGTCATCGAATCAACGTCCAACCAGTGCTATGTGTTTGCATCCCCAGCCAGAGCCCTGGAGGACTACGGCAGTCGAACAGCCGCTCCTAAATCAGAAATCTTTACTGCTATCTAGACGTCCTAGACCGATAACTAAAGTAAAAATAAAACCAATCCAGCTGAACTCTTCCACTGTTCCACCTAGCCACCTACGCTACTAGGGAAACAACCCATGCTCACTCAATAATGACAAACGCCAAGAGCTGAAAGCCAGACTCTCTGCTCCGCCTAAATCTAGTTGGCCACAAGTCATATTTTTTGCGGAAACTTGGTTCACAGATTTCTCAGACGTTGCCATACCCGGATACCAACCTCATTGCAAAGAAAGAGAAAATAGGGGTGGTGGAGTTGCCATTTACACAAAAGACAATATTATAGTCAATGAAGTTAATTCTACTCAGCTCAACTCAACATCAATTGAGCAAATTCGGCGAAAAATAAAAATGGGCGAAGAATCGTTTCTCTTTGGCTGCATATATCGTCCTCACAACCTTAATGATCAGGTTCTTACTAAGTGTATCGCATCTGCCAAATATAAACTTCTTGACAATGCTACTATATGGAGATTTCAATTTCAGCCATACATTTTATGAGTCTATCAAAGTTAACGGTGGCATTGCAACAGTTGCCTATATGAGAGATGAGCGTCAAGGCGATATCAGGTTTAAAAAGTGCCTTGATGAATGTCATCAACTCATTTTATCACATTCCCAATGTACCGCAGTAGCCGACATGTCGAGCCCACTGGCACACTTGATCTGATAATAACAAATGAGCAAGACCGTGCCAAATTCATCGAACAAGGTGATTCTCTCGGTAACACTACAATGGGCCAGGCACACTGCTTCATTGAAAGTCAACTCGCTGTTGTAGGCCCTGACAACTTTTCTACTTTGCCATTACAACCTCGACTTATTTGGAGCCGAGCAAAATACGCAGTAATATTCTCGCACGTTGCAGCTGTTGATTGGGAAACAGAATTCACTGGTCTAAATGCAAACGATAGCTACCATCTCCTAGTAAACGTGTATAATGAAAATATCAATCTATACATCCCATCAAGAACTACTCCCTTCACTAAAAAACAGGAGCAATGGGTCACACCAGATCTTATTAAGGCAGTCAAAGCTAAACGCACCTCTGGTGCCAAGTTTATTAATGTAGGTCGCTATGCGCACCAATTACTCAAAGAATCACATCGCACCGCATGCAAAAACATTACTAAAATAGTAAAATCTGCCAGGATTAATTACGAAGAAAAAATCGCCAGTGAGTACAAAACAACCCTAAACGCTTACATGCACATGTACAAAGCAAACAGAGCAGCCATGCAGTAAACGTCATATACACACACTTTGCAAAGACGTTTGACGAAGTGCCACACAAACGCCTTCTTCATAAACTAAGAGCCTACGGTATTCAAGGCACGCTTTTAGACTGGATCTCAGCTTGGTTACGCGACCGAAGTCAACCATTGGTCATCAACGGCATCACATCTGAATGGCAAAGGGTCACTAGTGGCGTGCCTCAAGGCTCGGTCTTAGGCCCATTGCTCTTCGTAATTTTTATTAATGACCAGGCGGACAGAATTAGTTATCATATGAAACTGTATGCTGACGACAGTAAAATTATTGGCATAGCTAAAAACGAGTCGGATAGTATCATCCTCCAAGCCGAAATTGACAGAGCAGTGGAATGGTTACATATTTGGCTTATGGATTTCAACATTGAGAAATGCAAAGTAATGCATGTTGGCCGCACTTGTAACAAGTCGACGAACAATTACTCAATGGCCAACGTTGATGGCACGCGTTATCCACTCGAAAAGACTGTAGTCGAACGAGACAAGTAGAGTCAGTTGCATCGATTGCGAATAGAATGCTAGGGCGACTCAAAAAGACATTTTGGAGTTGCAGTTTTTATTTATGGCGCACATTGTATCTTATTTACATTCGCCCCCACCTCGAGTTTGCTCGAGGTGGGGGCGAATGTAAATAAGATACAATGGTCGCCGCATTTTAAGTCCAACACTGTTATCCTCGAACAAGTCTAACATCAAGCAACAAAAACAATATCATCTATTAAATACCTATCCTATAAAAATCGACTCCAACAGCTCGGTCTAACAACACTTGAAGAACACCGTAATAAAGCAGACCTAATCAAACAATTTAAAATCACGCGTCAATTCAAACTTGTCAGTTTTTTCGCTCCACAAAAACTTTCAAACAGTAAAGCCAAGTATATTTTGAGAGGGCATAATCAAAAACTAGAACGCCAACTTGTACGAAATTGTGAAGAACGACAAAACATTTTTTTAAATAGAGTTGTTGTCCCATGGAATGCGCTTTCCCAAACAGTAATGAACGCTCCATCTATCCATGCTTTCAAAAACAGTGTAACAAAGTAACTTTTAGAGACACAACTGCTGCTTTGTTTGTAGCTTTTGTGTTTTTATTTTCGTCAGCATAGAGGGGCCTGGTGTAGCACCTCTTCATCAAACTTTAAACAGACTTATTGTATTTTTTTTTGATCACTGAATAATAATAATAATAGTAATAATAATAATAATATTAATAATAATAATAATAATAACAATAATAGCAATAATAATAATAATAATAATAATAATAATAATAGCAATAATAACAATAATAATAATAATATACAATAGAACATACAATTACCTTAATTTAAAATTAATATAAATAAACTTCTATATTAAAATCAATTCGGTTTTAAAAAAAACTGCTCAATTGAACAAGCCATTATACAGTTCATTCGTGAAATCTCTAATTCATTTGGTAGATCACAATATATACTAGGTATTTTCATTGACCTATCAAAAGCATTCGACACGGTCAACCACAAAATTCTACTCAAAAAACTCGAATTTTACGGAATTAATGGCAAATTAATAATATGATATAAAAGTTACTTGACAAATAGAAAACAATTTGTTTTCTATGGAGATTATTTTCAAAATAAAAAATTAATTGACATAAAATGTGGTGTTCTATTCTAGGCCCAGTTTTGTTTTTAGTCTATATAAATGATTTAAATAAAGCTTCTTATCTTACGAGTATCATTTTTGCGGACATTACTAATTTATTTCTGTCAAACAGTGACATTTATGAGCTTTTTCAAATATAAATAAAGAACCCAATCACATCTCTAACTGGCTTAAGTGCAACAAGTTAACTCTAAACATTGACAAAACGAAACAAATCCTTTTCCACTCCCTCGCAAAAAAGTGTTTTTTACCAAATAACTTACCTAAACTTTTTATTGATCGGTCACAAGATTTTTAGGCATTGACATCGATGAAAAAATTACACGGAAGGATTATAACGATTTTATTTCTACTAAATTGACCAAAAGTATTGGAATTCTTTATAAGGTCAGATACTATCTAAGTCAACAAAATTTAATTCAACTCTACTATTCATTTATTCATAGCTATATAAATTATGCAAATATTGTTTGGGGAAGTACCTCTAAAAGTAAGTTACGAAATCTCTACCATCGTCAGAAACACGCGTTTAAATGTTTTGAAAATCGTTTTTCTCATTAAAGCGTTAAAACACTTATTGTTTACAAACTTAATGTCTATAATATTTTATGTTTCGTTATAAAAGTGAAAAACCATTGTCCATTTTTAAAGATTTTTTTACCCATAAAGCTATAAACAAATATACTTTACGAAATAATAATTTATTAATTGAACCTTTTTGTCAAACAAAGTTTAATCAATTTTGCTACACTATCGAGCACCTTATATATGGAACAAAATTGTTGTTCCAAATTTTGATTTGTCAATTTCGTTTTCCGTTTTTTAAAACTAAATTAAAAAACTATATTCTTTCTACTGGTAATGTATATAAATATTTTTGAAATGTAAAATTATTTTCAATCTGGATAATTTGTAAAATTATTTTCAGTTTTTGTTTCTTCTACATTGTTAATAGTTAATAGATCAATTGTATTTTTATTTTATTATATATACACATTTGATATATTTTATATGGTTCTGGGGACAAGATCTTTTGGATCTTCTTTCAGATACCAAGTTTATATATTGTTATATTACAATTAATAATTGTAAACTAAAATATTTAAAAAAAAAAAAAAAAATTTGAGCCACTAATTACTTTAATAAAACTGTCGGCTTACGATTAGTTTACATTGAATTATAGCAAGTTATGTCAAGTTGCTCCAAACAGTTTTTCAAAATTAGATAAATTATTCTAAAATTAGTAAGTATGAAATATCATAAAGTTTATTTTATAAGTTAATTAAAGTAAAATGAAAATCAAAGTTTTAGTTGTAACATTTTGTTAATTTTTTTTAAGTCTCTTCCCAGTGGGCACACGACGTTATTTCAACGTTGATTTACGGTTGATTTTTAGTCGCGACGTCGTATAACCAAAAATCAACATTGTATCAACGTTGAAAATTTGTTTAAAACTATCAAAATAAAATCGACGTTGATTCCACGTTAATTCAACATCTATATTACGAGTTTGACCGTTCGTATTGCATTTTGAGAACTCAAATACGCATGCGTGATTTTAGATATTTTAGATATTTATAAGGCCTTCTGTCGTCTTATTATAAGGTTTTAAATTTAACAATTTAATAATATCATATGGCTTGACTTGTGATGCAGTTAGTTCGATAAATATTAAAGAGATATTTTTTTATGACGGTAATATTTCATGGGTGTGGATTACATGGTATATGTGTATATGTGTGTGTATATATATATATATATATTTATATATATATATATATATATATATATATATATATATATATATATATATATATATATATATATATATATATATATATATATGTATATATATATATATATATATATATATATATATATATATATATATATATATATATATACACTCAAAATTTAATTTTAATATTGCATTAAACCTTAAAGTTAATATGCATATATAAAACAACACTATACGGATTAAAAAAAAAAAAAATTAAAAAAAAAAATCTTTTATTTACTTAACTTTCTTGTTTACTTTTATTTACTTAACTTTTAACTGTTTGTAAATGTCCCTCACTATTGTATATATATATATGCAGTTATTAAGTGGAAATATATTGATTGATTGATTACAAGTAGACTTTCCTTGAATTTTTTTTACAGTTTTTCAAGTAAGTTTTTTTTTAGAGTTTGATTAATTGGTTTTACTATGTATGTTAGTATATTTAACTATACTAATTTTATATTATATAAATATAAAATATATTTTTTCATATATATATATATATATATATATATATATATATATATATATATATATATATATATATATATATATATATATATATATATATATATATATATATATATATATATATGTTTTATATATTTCTATTTTTACTATTTCTTTTCCTGAAATATTTCCATTTTACTATTTCCTTTCCTGAAATATTTCCATTTTTACTTTCCATATTTTGACCGTTTTAAGTAACGGTTAGATTTATTTCTTATTTTTTAAAGGTTTCGCTATTCTTGATTGATTTTTTTCCTCCTAATACCCCTATTTAGACACCTTCTGAAGCAAAACCGGTTTTAAAATTACCAAATTATACCAATATTGCCATTTTTGACGAAATTAAGACAAATTCTCTCCAACTTTAGATGCCTTGCTGCGAACCTAAAACATTCTAGTTCCATTAAAACCTTAATTCATTCATTCTAGAAACTTTTTCTTGCTGTTTTTAGTTTCACTAGACCATACCTAACCAGAAAATAATTTTTTTATTTTTTGTATTTTGATTAAGCTAACTAAAATTCAATGGACTAAATGATAAACTCAAAGTTGACTAAATGATAAACTCAAAGTTGACTAAATGATAAACTCAAAGTTGACTAAATGATAAACTCAAAGTTGACTAAATGATAAACTCAAAGTTGACTAAATGATAAACTCAAAGTTGACTAAATGATAAACTCAAAGTTGACTAAATGATAAACTCAAAGTCGATAAAAGCTTGCTAAAAATTAACAAAGCACCAGGAATCGATGAGATTTGTAGCAATGTCGTAATGAGTATCTTTTCAGTAATAAACAAACCCATATTCAAAGTTTTTAAATCTTTAGTTATAACAGGAATAATCAATTTAAATAAAAAAAAAATAAAGGTTGTACCAATATTAACTATAATTATTTTCATTAATTAATTTCCGACCCATTTCAATCTGAGCTGTCTTTTCTAAACTTTTTAAACAGTTTACAATAAATTATATAAATACCTAACCAGTAACAATTTTTTAAATGATGAAAAGATTAAAGATTACCAAGAATAATGTTTTGTGAGTGCCAAAATAGTGGTATTTTGGTATGAGTACAAATGTGAATAATAGTTAATAATTGAACCCGTCATTTCGAAAAGGGCACAAGTCCATTTATTCAAACTTTTCAGGATCAACAAAAATAACTTTATTAGAAAAAAAGTCTATGGTGCTAAAGAAACTAAAGATAACAGTAGATATATAAAAGTTATACATAAGTTTTTAGAGTTTTATTTGTTATAAAAAAATAATATATAACACATTTGTTTCTAATTTAAATTTATGGACTTATGTCTTTTTTGGAATGAACGCTTTTTTGTATATAAAAAACCAAAGGTTATCAGAATAATTATGACTTAATATTATGCAAAAACATTTATTGTTCAATCATTTCTCGGAATTCATTGTTTGCCGAAGTTGTTGGCGAAGCAAAAACCTTTGTATAGAAGTTTTGGTACTCTTCTATTGAATATTGAATATATTTTTTCATATTTTTTTCAAATCTGATATATTTTTTTCATTGATAGGTAATTTTCCAACATATGCAGGAGTACTACTTATTGGTAAGGTTGACTGGGTACCCACTCTTCGTAATAGCTGGAAATTATAACTGACTAAGCAATCTATGGATTCACATGTTTTCACTAAACCTGCTGTGGTATTAGAGAATGTGAAATGTGAAATTTTAGAAATACCAAAAGTAAGTTTTTTGTCCTTGGGTACTCCTTTTTTATAGGAATCCACAGATAGCACAAGTTTCTTATAATGGTTTAGCCACCATTTTTTTACATCGTTGGTGTGTAAATCCGATCATTTTTTTGAATGTCGTTTTGCTGTTCCAAACATTCTATCGTTTGGCAAGAATGAGTGACCTCTTTTTGGTATGTAATATTGTATCTCATTTATATTGCTATCTAGTTCAGCTACCAGTGATGAAAGTATTCGGACCGTGGCATGATTTCTGTTTTGGCCTGCACAACCATCAGAAAATAGGTGCAGTTCTTTGGCTTTGTTGTCAATATTTTTAAAAATATAATTCAGCACAAAGATACATACTTCGCTCACGTACTTTTGTTAATGTATCTCTAGGTAATGTGTTGCATCGTGATCACAGAGATTTACCTCTGTAATCTATAGGCTGCTCTTTTTTTTTAATAAAATGCATAAATGTCTAACTTGTGTCATAGAAATTCCATGCATACAGCAAAAAGATTTCTTGCGTACTTTTCTTCTCACACCTTCAATCTAAATGTGATAAATAAAAGAAAATTCTTTTTTCTTAGGTTCTTTAGATCTAAACCATCTTCCCTCTTTTCAATCAATGACTGCAAGTATGTATTCTTGAGCATTTTTACAATCAAATTTGTTAACAAACTGAATTGTACTTTCTATAAAATCTTCAGATACAAGCTCCATACACTTTGAATTACATCTGTAAATAAATAGAATTATTGAGGTAATACTGTAATAATTATATATCAAGATGTTTTACCTCCAATTATTGGTGGTAAAACATGAGTAAATAAGCATAAATTTGAGAACGAATATAGTCATACTCTAAAGAACAAAAAACTAACCTACAAGAAGCACCCGTTTGACTTGGTGCCACATCATTTCCTTTGTGGTTTTTAAAAGTTTCTCCAGCAATTTTGGCTTTTTTTATTTTTTTGTGTTTATAATTTCCACTGTTTCTTATACCAGACACTCTTTTTCTAGATCTATATGCATTTTCAGGAAGTTCACGATTTTCCATTTTTGTTACAAAAAAAGTGAAATTACGTCACTACAGTTGCGCTTTGTTTCACTTGAAAAAGGCATAAGTCCGGGACTTGTGCCATTTTCAAACAGACTTTAATTTTCATTTGCATTTAAAGTTGACTTGTGGCATATGAAAATGTTTCTCCTTCAAAGGGAATATGTAAAACACTTGAATAAATAAAATTGCATTAAAAAGTGAAATTTGAAAAAAGTGTGACTTGTGCCCTTTTCGAAATGACGGGTTCAATTACATATGGATGCTTATACAAGATACTTATATAGGAGATGTTGGCAGGCGAAGAAATGTAATGTGTATGCAATTTTTTGAATGATAAAAAATCCCGATTTCAAGAGCAATACTCAAACGAACATTAGGGAGTATAAAACGAACATTAGAGAGTATCAAACGAACATTAGAGAGTATCAAATGAACATTAGGGAGTATCAAACAAACATTAGGGAGTATCAAAAAACAATTTTCAAAATTTTAAATTTATTCTATTTAATAATTCTAAATGTATTCTATATAATAAAATTACAATGAAAATAAAAAAATTTTGAATAGAAAATATTTTTAGAGTTGCCTCAAAACAATTGAACATTTACAGGGTAAATAGTTCAAAATAGTTTGAAAAAATTAATACTTTTTGACTTTAAAAGTCAACCTGTTGCAAAAGCAAAATTATAAACAAGTTTCGAAAATATAATTGTTTTATAGAAAAATTATTGTTTTTAATTTTATTGCATAAATATAGAAAATTTGCAATTTCACAAGTTTTTGTTTTTGATTTTATTGCATAAATATAAAAAATTTGCAATTTCACAAGTTTTTAGTCATATATTTTATTTAAATATGTTTTATTATAAAAAAATTATTAGTTTTGAAAATTTCATATAACTTCGCTTTTTTTGAGTACAGTTTGATCTATATTTAAAGAACTATTTTTTTAAAATATTTATAAAATCATCGAAAAAATAAACGCAATTAAAATTCTTGGGAAACTTATTGAAAAGAATATATCATAGAAAGCGCACATAGACCTTATAAAAATAAGAAACAACTTTTGTATGCTTTACACTGCTAGACCAATGTTATTCCGAGAAATTTTAAAGCATCTTTATTTCTCTTTCAAACAAACCTATTATACGTATGATAACATAGCATGGGCAAGTATACATAGAATAATGGCACTCTATCAATATTAAAAATCATGCTGCCAGAATCAGTGGCGGATTAAGACTTCTTGGGACCCGGGGCTATTTTTGTTTTTGGAGGCCTTTTTATGGGCCAGAGCCTAAAAATGACTAAAAAAAAAAAAAAAGTTCTCTAAAATTTTTGGGGGCTCCTAAATTTGAGGGGCCTAGCTCTATAGTACCCCTAGCTCCCCCTTGATCCGGCACTGGCCAGAATAGTCCTTGACAAAGATAAATTTACTATACCTTTACTAAAACTTCTTAATACATTAAATGTTTAAAAAATTAACATCTATTAAAACTTGTTAAACTTGGGCTTTAAAAAAAGTTTTTTAAATGCAATAGAAACAGATATGGCACTCGAGAAATAGGAAATTTTAATGTAACATATAAAAAAAGTTTGAGCTGCAACTTGTTTATGTGTTTAGTTGTCTAGTGTTTGGTAGCATGTGCGAGGTACTGCACATTAGGGTGTCCCAAATTTATACTTTTTTTTTAATTTCTATGTGCACGCAATTTTTTCCCATTCTTTAGTGTCCCCTGATTGCAAATATATAAAAAAAACATTGTCAGACCACAATTTCAGCAATATGTAAAATTCCATTTTTTGTTAAAAACCAAAATTTTACACATTTTCCTAATAAAAATACTAAAGTGTGTCAAAAAATGTATATTTCAAGAATAATAATATATATATTTTTTAACTGGGACTTGGAAAGATCTTTTTTAAGCTTCTTTCAATTGTACCTGGCCACCAGCATTAATTTTTGTTGCATATTGTCAGATTTATATCCACCTACAAAGTCCTGAATGAGGCGTATGTTTCTTTCAGCACAATCGTTGACGCAAGTCAAATTTTTAACAAATTTTTTGAATAAATCTAATGACTTTGGGGCTTTTTCCATCCTTCACAGCTCTACTTCACCATCAGGGACTTCTGCGATTTTTAACAGAAGTCAAATTTCTGGACCTACCAGTTCCCAAAGCTCAGTCGACTCTGATATGATTGGTAGCTCAGGTTTTCCAATCTTGAACTTGTCAGGAACATCGAACTGAACTAATCTATCCAACATCTCTTTTTTCACTTCCTGCTCTACATCATCATCAGCCAGAGATAGCAGCACCAACTGCTCAGTCAAGTACCAGGTATGTCTTTGCATACTAGCAACCAATGCTGAACCAAGATTGGTATATTTTTCTTTGATACAAAAAGCATTCTTAAAAGCTGCAAGATCATTTGAGGGTGAACTTCCAACCAAGTACGACTTTAGAAACCAAGGTGCATACCAGACAGATGTGAAAAAGACTGCTGTCTCTATCATCTTTTTTTTCCACTTTGCTCATAGACTTCTCCTCCCAGATAGAAAACAAAAAGCTCGCATAGTTTCCTGTAATCATTCCTCACAAAAGTTTTTGAGACAAGGGCCTCTTTTCCAAACTCCAGAGCTTTCTTAGCAATTTCATAAAGAGGTGACTCAACCTGAAGCGCACTCCAATCAGACCTAACTAGATCTATCATCTTGTCAACCTTTTTTTTTTGAAAAAACACAAATTATTCTGGAGTTTGACAAACAGCTCTTTTCTTGGGCCCTTCGTCTTCTCTCCAGTCAAAGCCTCCATAAAGTGTGAGATGTGTATTTCTAGCATATGTCTTCTACAGAGAAACCATATAAATGGGATATTAAGAATGGAACTAAGGATAACAACAGCTCCGGAGTGTAATCCAGTATTGGATGCAGTAGTGTCACAGCAAACAGAAAATATTTGATCTACAATGTCATAGTATTCTAGCAAATTCAAAATTGCTTCAGCCTGGTCATTACCTTTAGAACTTGGTGTCTGAACAACACCTAGCAGTATGCCATCTGTGACATCCATATCAGGGGATGTAACACTAACCGCTATTCTTTCTACAGAAACAGCTATTTTTAAATCTTCTTCAATCTGTTTTATCCTTTTTCCATCAAAATGAACACATAGCTTTTTTCCCTTCAGAGTAGTTATAATTTCTTGCCTGAACTTATCTCATAATATCTCAATTTTATTGAATCTTTTTCTATGAACGGTACTTCTTGATAGATTAATATCTTCTAGATTTACACCAGCTTTATTGCAAATAGAAGCTACTAATGAAGTTTGTGGGCGTATACCTACTCTGAATCGGGCAGAAACTGCAGCAGTACAGTCTACCAGATCTTCAGCACTTATACTTATCATTATCTTAGATTTAGTAGAATGACTGAATCTATTAGGTAATTTTTCATCATCTGAAGAATCTAAACTAAGTTCCGATTCAGAATCATTTCCAAATGAATAAAAAAAAGCTCCAAGTTTGTTGGATTTTACTGCATTAATTGTGATACTACTTTTATCTCTTGCTTCCTCCATCCTCTTGAGCCGAATATTTTTATTTTTAACTGAATTTTGTAATACTTTATCCAACTCTTCTGTAATATACATGTTTCGCTCTCTTTTTTGATCTAGATAAAACCTAATATCCTCCTTCTTAGCATTCTCCGAACAAAAACGATCCTGATTTACTTTTTGTTCAAAATTTGCCAATGAAATGTCAAAGAGTGTATTACTCTCCTCTAAAAACTCATTCTGTATTTTAGAGAAGTTGCCATCGCTAGAGTTCCAATTCAATGATTTGAGATGATGCAGATTTATGTACTTACTATGGAGCTTCAGTATTTTATCTCTGACAATGGATCCACTAATGATAAAATCTTGAAACCCTGCTTTCTTCCAAGCGTCTATTACAGCGGATGCAACACATCATTGTTCAGAATTCTTGCAGAAACTATCTTTGCAGATCAAATCCCTGTTCTCGTGCTTTTGAGGGCAGGCTACTATCGAATTTGTAGATTGAAATCATATTGATCTAAAATAAAAATAGACAAGTATTTATCATTATGGTTTTTTTGTTCTCACATAAAATTTTTGCCTCATTGTGTCTCATTTTAAATGTTAGGGGGGAGATAAATTAGATTAAATATGTATTGCATAAAATAGATCATTTTTAAATTTTATCATTGTTTTATAGTATATTTATATATAAAATAATAATTATTTGTTCTACCTAGGAGATTTTAGAAACTGAATGTATCTCAGGATATTTCCGATGGTTGCCAGCTGGTTTATTGGAAGCTTATTGATTGTGTACTTTAGAAGAAACAACAGCCTTCTTGGATTCGTTGACATGCTGTACTTTCTCTTCTCAGCCTTTATTTTTTTGTTTTTTTGAGTACGACCCATTTTATTTAATACTTTTATTATTAGTTAATGCTAAAATAAAATTTTTAAAAATTTTTTCTTGTGTCCCCCTAAAAAAATTACATTTAACTATACAATTTTCAAGTAAATAAATGTATATTGAAGGTATTCATAACTATGACATAGTTATATGTGAAAAAACAAGTTCATATTTAACTTCTAATTATTACTATAAGCGCTTAAAATCAAAAGAATAGACAAAATCCTGTTAAAACAAAATATATACATATATATATATACATAAAACACAAAGGTTCCTCAACTAGTCATCATTATCAACCCCCTCTGTAAATCATGCTCGAATGAACCTTCTGTACCAAATAGGCCAGATAGACTTATTCTTATATAGTCTAAAAACATTGGTTTTCTAAATTCTCTAGGGTAACGAACATTAAAAAAGTAAAATTGTTGGAATCTAAAAAAAGGTAAAAAAAAGCTCAAATTTTATCAAAAATTAAGAAATTGAGATTTTACATATAGCTGAAATTGACCTCAGAAAAACTTTTCAGCCATATATATGAACTCAGTAGACATAAAGGAATGGGAAAAACATGCGTGCAAAAAAAATTTTTTTTTGGGACACCCTACTGCACATGCTACCAAGCACTAGACAGCTTAACAAATAAAAGTGAATCGTAAACCCAAATTAACATTGTTAATAGTTATTTATGATCTCTGTTTCTATATTTCAAAAAAACAATATTTACATATCTCCAGTTTATATATATGCACAATACCACAAAAAACGGTTATAACACCACACATACTTACAACGCCTTAATAAATAGTTTTTCGCGTGCGCGTTTGACAGTGGGTTTAAATAACTAAGTTAAATAAATTGTGTAGTTGTAAGGAAACTCGCAGAAGACTTAAAAAAGTTTGTTCATCAAGTACTTTTAGAATATAAAATTAACTAAAATTTTAAAAGGCAACTTTATAAAACATAAATTACCACTTTAAGGTCTACTATGCAGTAGTATTTTACTATGTAAAGTTGTTAACTTTTTTCTTCTTTTTTTTTTTTAATTTTTTAATTTTTTTATATTATTATTATTTATCCTTTTACGCTTAATACATATCGATAAAATTGTTTTTGCCAATTATGTTAAAATTGTTATTGCCAATTATATCTTTTAACCCAAACAATCCTACCGAGTATGATTTCTGGAATATTTTCCAAAACAGCCTTTTTACGCAACATATCACATTTCCTATTTTCCAGATTGATTATGGTTCCTCAAATAATATGTTGGACTTGTTATTTACCTACAACAGTAATTCTATTTTAAACTTGTCTCCTAGTACTATACTAGGTAATAACACTAAGGGTCATTTTAGTATCACTTGGAGATTTTTAGTTTCAGAACTGTTCACCGAAAGTGAATCTCAATCGTTTAATTACAAAAAAGGTGATTACGATTCAATATCTAACTTTATTGCATCAATCCACTGGGAGTTTTTATTTCTGCATAAAACTGCAGATCAAATGTTCAATATACTAACTTCTAACTATCGCACTGCTTGCACATACTTTATTCCCAAGGTTAATAAAACAAAAAAAAAGTATGATCCTTAGGTTACCCCACATATTAAAAACCTGATCCGAGCAAAAAAATCCGCTTGGCATATTAACTGCTCTACCAAAGAGGAGAATAGTGAGCTTAAAATAAAATACAATCAACTTAATCGTTCAGTAAAAGCTGAAATATTTAAAGCAAAAAAAGCACATGAAAAAGAAATAAGATCAAATTCCCAAAACAACCCAAAACTCGTTTACAAATATATCAACAAAAAACTAAAAATTAAAGATCGAAATCGCTCTCTAAAAGATACTTCTGGCAGAATTATTGAAACTCTTAATGATATAGTTGATTTTCTGAACTCTCAATTTGAATCTATGTTTATACTTGAAAGCTCTGAAAATTTTCCTTTGCTAAATAAAAGTGGTATTCATTCTGAATGCATTTATAATGAAAACTTGGATTTCTCTATCCCAGATATTATTTAGGAACTTGCTAATCTAAACCCTTATAAATCCTTCGGATTTGGCGGCCTGCATCCCTTAATACTCAAGATATGTGCCAAAAGCTTTGCAATTCCATTAACAAAAATCTTTCATGAATCCTTCAATTCTGGAGTAGTACCCAGTCAATGGAAATTAGCAAATATTAGTCCGATCTATAAAAAAAAGGGAAACAAATTACTTGCTGAAAACTATAGACCTATTTCACTAACATCTATTGCCTGTAAAGTCTTCGAAAAACTTGTAAAGAACAAAATTTTAAAGCACATTAACGGTAATAAAATGCTCTCTGCAAATCAACATGGCTTCCTTTATCATAAATCATGCGTAACTAACCTAATAGAAACTTTTGATATCATTTCTTCCTCCATAGCATCCCAGAAATTTATTGATGTAATCTATCTTGACTTTGGTAAAGCGTTTGATCTTGTACTTTACAACAGACTTTTGTTAAAGTTAAGATCTTTCGAAATAAACGACAAACTCCTACAATAGATTAAATCCTTTTTAGTGGGCAGAAAGCAACGCGTTAAAATAAACTATACCAACTCTGCATGGGTTGATGTTCTCAGTGGTGTTCCTCAAGGTTCTGTTCTCGGCCCGCTCCTCTTCATTCTCTACACAAATGATCTTGCAAAACTCACTGAAACTTCTGAGATATTTGCCGATGATACTAAACTTTTTTCTAAAACCTTATCGCAATCTAATTTTGTTGATCTGCAGGATCGCCTACGCTTGGTATACGAGTGGTCAAACACTTGGTTACTTAAGTTAAACACCTCAAAATGCTGCGTCATTCATTACGGTCGAAACAACCCCCATTACAATTACTTTCTGCAAAATAACGAAGGAATCAACCAATGTCTAAGAGGCTCTAATAAAGAACGTGGTTTAGGAGTCATTTTTACATCTAACCTCAAGTGGAGTGCTCATATTCAAACAGTTGTCTCTAAGTCCTTACAAATTCTTGGTATGCTGAAAAAGACATTCACTTTCATTGATGAAAAAATGGCTCTCAAATTATATAAAGTATTCATAAGACCACACCTTGAATATGGAGTGTCCATTTGCTCCTTATTTAAAAGCTGATATGGCTTTGATTGAATCTGTTCAACGCAAAGCAACAAAATAGGCTTACAGCTCGAGGCATCTTCAATACTGCAAAAGGCTAAAAAGATTAAATCTACCATCACTTGAGTTTCGACGCCTTCGATGCGATTTAATCCAAATTTTTAAACTAATACATCATTTTGATATAGTTAATGATAAATATCTACCAAAATATATTAACTCCATGTCTCGTGGTCACCATTCTAAAATAAGGCGTGAGTATGTTCCAAACTGTCTTCCAAGATATAATCATTTGTATATAATAGATCAGCAAAATACTGGTACAAACTACCAGAGCAAATAACTTTGTACTCCACTGTACTTTCTTTCAAAAATAGACTAGACTCCTGGTTGTGGAATAAGTTTGGAACAAATATTTATAAAACTGGTTGTTTATAGTGGGGTGTTTTCCCTGCTCGCTGTATGTGTACATTCTATGTAAATTTACGGCTACAACTATAATAATAATAATAATAATAATAATAATAATAATAATAATAATAATAATAATAATAATCGTGATCTCCGCAATTGCTACAAAATAGCGCAATTGCTGTTGCGCAAATGCTTGAATTTTCCGCAATTGCTTCTAAATTGCGCAAACACTCCATTTATGCGCAAATGCTACTTGCGCAAATGTTTCTAAATTGCGAATATGTTTCCTAGAAGCTATAATTCTGTTGCGCATTTGTTTCCAAAATGCGAAATATCTTCCTAAATGTTGATTTGCTGATTAGATCAAGTTTTTGAAAAATAAGTTAATAAAAAAAATAAAACGCCAAATAATAAAAAATAAATAAATAATTGATATACAATGTTATGTTTAGCAAAACTTAAAATTTTATACTAGCCTAACAGTTTTTATCTAAAACTTTGATTTATAAGTGACTTTTAGGCTTATTAAGTTTATAAATTAGTTTATGGTCATTAATAAAATTATTAATATTGGTTAAAACAATTTAAACTCCTTTTTTTCAAAAATCTTTGAGTGATTGATTATTTACATGACTTTTTGCAACAAAAAGACACTTTATCCGGTATGTAGAAGTTTACTTATAACAACGTAGCATTTAAGAATGTTTTTCATATAACAATAAGTAATTTTTGATACAAAATACAAATAATTGATTAAAATATTTAGCGAAGAGATCGATTTAATACGCCTCTTTGGGAAACCTTATGCAACAATGAAGATCCTTCGATTGGTTTTAGAAAGGTTTTTATGAATAGTGATATAGGTAATGTTGTGTTTTAGAAGTTATTTAAAATAGAATTTCAACTGAATTATGCAAGTGTATAACCAAATAAGTTCACAAGTATTCTATTTGCTTAAAAAGCTATAATTCTGTTAGTCTCAGTATAAATAAACGCTATATAACAGGCTAAACAGCATTTTCTGATGAACCTTCTGAAAGTGAAATAATTTATAGAAGCATATGTATATGCATATGTGTATATATATGCATATATATATACACATATGCATATACATATATATATACATATATATATATATATATATATATATATATATATATATATATATATATATATATATATATATATATATATATATACATATATATATATATATATATATATATATATATATATATATATATATATATATATATATATATATATACATATATATGTATATATATATATGTATATATATATATATATATATATATATATATATATATATATATATATATATATATATATATTTATATATATATATATATATATATATTTATTTATTTATTTAATGTAGGAGTGTGCAGTAAAAATGTTGATTTTAATAGAATTGACACTGCACACACCTACTGAAAAAAAGAAGAAACAGGTGCCACTGTTATAACATTCACTCTCCTCTTAAAGGTATTTAGAAACCACTTGCTCAGTAGTAGTTCACTGTAGTTTCATGACCATAACATAAGTATAATAAGGTTTTGATTCAATGATCTGAATATCATTTACAAAATATTTTTTTTTATTGTATTTTTTTATATAAAACTAGATTCTGGATTAATATTCCATCAAGGAACCGAGGACCTAGATGTCAATCTTTGTTTAAAGTTTAAAAAAAGTTTATGTGGAAATATAAGAGAATAATATAGATCTTGTAGCATGTAGCATCTGGTAAAACTTTTTTCTATGGTAGTAAGGGCAGATTTTGAAATTTCAGAGTGAGTAAAAATTTTATTTACTCTAAAATTCCAAAATCTGCTAATCTACCAACTTAAAATCAAATCTGTAATCTGAAGTCTTCTTGAAAATTTTAAAGATTTAGCTGATAATAAGCTGATTCAAAGATAATAGCTGAAGTAAATAATTTGTTTATCCTTACAATATGATATTAATAAAATTTTAGAATGGTATAATAGTAGTCTTATAATTGCCGAATGAAAAAAGAGATTTGAATGATTCGAATGAAGAAAATGTCATGTGATTATTCAAAGTATAGCAGATGATTAAGAAATCATCTGCAATATTTTGACACATATTTTTGATCACGTGAACTTTTTTCTTCACTCAAGAATAGTATTGTTTACTTTTTTTGAGATTACTAAAATGGATCCAACTTCATTAAGCACAACTAATATGGCAAAGTTTGAGGCTTCAGTCAAAAAAAAATAAATAAATAAATAAAGCTTCTGTCTCTACAGTAAAAATTGTGTTTTCTTGGTTTACATTGAAAATTGAACAAGCGTTTTTTTTTTTTATGTTTTGAATAAGATAGAAGAATATGTCTAGATCTAGTGGCCAAGCCTCTGAAATTCTTTAAAGGCTCAGTTGACATTTGAGATTTTTGACCTGCAAAAGTTATTGCTGAACATTTTACGCTGTATTTAATGGTAATGCTCTCATATAATTATTAGAAAGTCTTTATAAATAATATATATTTATAAGTTATCTAGCATATGCAAATTAACCTTATTATAGGCCTTGTTTTGATGAGTTATTAAAACATAACAATATCCGTCAATCCAGTTTTGTTCTTTATAGTTATCATTATTAATAAAGTTATGACTGACTCTGAGAAGACTTTTTTATTTTTTGTAATGTTGCTATTATTCAAAGTTTCTGGTTTACATTTATCTTTAATAATGCTCATTTATCACTAATAATGAAGTTTCAGTTGAAACCTCAATATTAAAAAGAGTTAATCACAACATCATTTAATTGGTTAAAGCTGAGGGGGTTGCACAGATACTGTTTTCATCATTTTTAGGAATAGCTGCAGAAACAGACAACTTGTAAAGATTTTCAAAATGTCCTATTATATTACTTTTAAGACATTCATTACTTTTAAGACATTTTTATTAAGGGTTCTTTTTTTTCAGGTTTTATAAAAGGTTTATCATGGGATTCTTCTACTTATCTATTTATTATTATCGTCATAAGTAGTTTGTGTTTTATATAAAAAACCTTAAAAAAATTGGAATTTGTAAAATTTGTTTAAAACCTAAAAAGCCATGAGGTTTTTTATGCAAAAGTCCTGGAGAATTATCTTTGAATATATTTATATAGCTATATTTTAAATTAAGGATATGGAATTTTTACCACAAAAGCATTTATGTCAAATGAACCTTTATTGGAATATAAAGGAAAAATTATCAGCCGTGAAGAAGCAGAACATCTTCATGATCTATATGATAAAAATGGAAAAGGCTGTTTTATCTTTGATGTTAATGTAAATGGAAAAAAATTCAGGTAATTTTTTTTTTTTTTAATTTATTTTCCTTTTCTAATTATAAAAAAAGCAAATTATTTCATACTTATTGTCGTTTTGGTTTTAAGTATTGATCTAAGTCAGTTATGTTTTCTAGTATTGATGCTACGGAGTGTGTCAATATGGCAAGATTTATAAATGATTCACCAGAAGCATTTTCTAACTGTCGACCCAAGCAATATGTGTTGAATGGTCTTCCTCACATTATTTTAATTTCCAAAAAAAATTTACCTTGCGGAATCGAATTACGCTACAATTATGATTTTAAGAATCCTGAAAGTTTATCTTGGAGATATCAAGTATGTTAATTTTACTTTTTTAGTTTTCTGATTTTTTTTTCAGTGTTGAGATCCATTTCATTTAGCTAAATGGAGGCTTTCTGTTTCTATTTTGTTTAATTGCGTTCCAACACCCTTTTTTTGTTGTATTAATATTTAATTTTCTGTTTTTTTAAACATATTCACTTCCAGAAAGGCTGCAACCAACCATTATTATAGTTAAAAGGTACTGGAAGAGAAAAGATAAAGTTTTAGAAGCAAGATAACGATTAACAGATTACTTAAAAGATTGCAAGTTATATGAATCAGGAAGATATAGGAAACAAATTCAAAAGAACTGATGTGTGAGAAAAAAAAACAGACAAAAAATTTTTTTTAAGCATTTAGGGACAATCACAGTAAAAGGTTGAGAATTTATTGAATTATAAGTAACATGGAGATGAAATTTAGTAGATGGCACAAAAAAACGCAAGCTTTTCAGACCAGCACCCATTATAGTATTTATAGATAAGAAAGAGAGAAGCAACATTACAACCATGTGACAATGTTTGAAGGTTACCTGCAAGAGCAGGTCTGGCTGTGTTTACAATGTGTTTTTGCATGTTGTCTAAAATGAAAAGGGCATCATTAGAAAATCCACTCTAGATATAAAACGCTCTAGATATAGCAAAAAGGTCGGAGGTAAGAGTTAATCCTAGACTAGGTTGGAAAAAACCCAACCCAAATGGTTTTTTTTCGGGTTCTATGGTTGTTTTTTTTTAAACTGATCAAGTTTTATTAATTAATAGTATTTAAAAACTGATCAAGTTTTATTAATGTATGTGCACAGTAATTCTTTTTTAATTTCATAAATTTTTCTCCCTATTGCTCCAGTGTCCAAAAATATTCTCAAATAGAATTTATAGTTATCAAATATATTTTCAATAGAAACACTAACATTTTAAAACAAGGGCATTGTGCCAAGAAACAGATTTAGCACAGTAATTTCAGAGGGCGCAGAGGTGATTTGAACCTCAACCTTTTTATTGTGAGCCAGTTGTTTTACTACTAGTCCAGGCTTGGGACAAAAATGGTGTGCAATTACACGCTCTAACTGTCCGCGCTTATTTTTTTTTAATTTACAATATGGTTCTATTTAGCTTTTGTCACGCGTATATTGAATAAATTAAAACTAAGGATTCTGGGGTCGAAATTCTGACAAACAACTCAAAAATGTATGACTACAATAATCCAAGTTATTCAGTTTTCAATACTAACTCTCAAAAACTTTTTAAATTCTTGTTAAGTGTTTGTAACTTTCAAGAGCTGATCACAATCAAAGTTTTTATTTTGATCATTTAGTTTAAATTTTAATTTTAAGGACATTTTAAGGCCTGGTTACTCCAATTTTTTATTATTATCAGTAGATAGTTTTCTTTGGCAATAAGTGAAATTTAATAAACAAATAAATTTAATGAATTTTAATACACTCAGGGTGGGTATATTTTCCAAAAGTTAATTAATTACTCCTTCGTATTTAGCACCAGAGAATAAATGGTTGAACAAAAAAAAAAATTGACAAGGTCAGAGAAATATCAATCAGCTCTCTAAACATTGACTGTTCAAATGATATTTTTAAAATAGAAATATTAAAAATGGATTCAGTTAATAAGCAGTTAAAAGTATATTTAGTTGTGACCAAATAAAATAAGTACATATTTACAAAAGTATTCATGAATAAGTTTTAATCTATCTGAAAATTGTTTAAAATGGTTTTTAATTTTTTTAAGTTAACTATTTTTTTGTATTAGTACTTGTATTAGGATTGCACAAAGGAATCTTTGTGCAATCCTAATACAAGTACTAATACAAAAAAATAGTTACTCCTTGAGCTGAAATATGAAACTTGATAATTTGCTTGTCCAAGAAATTCATTTGAGCTGAAATATGAAACTTGATAATTTGCTTGTCCAAGAAATTCATTAAAGTAGAAAGTTGAGATTCATTAAAACAATAAAATTATATTTTTTATGTTCATACAAAAAAGAGCTAAAGGTTACAAAAAATCAACAATAAAATCATGGCTATTTCCAGTATTAAAATCAACAATGCTGCATTCTTTATTAATATCATAACTAACATAGCGTTAACAAATTTCTTTGTTATTTTGTCATTTAAAAAAAAAATGTTTTTGCAATTTAAAAATACTATATTTTTTTCTTTTTAATAATTTGATTTCACTTTTCAATAATTTAAAATTTATTCATTTATTAAACAATAATTAGAAGTAACTTTAACAAAATGAAATTCAAACAATTAAAAATGTAATAAAAAGTAATTTTTGCTTCAAGTTTGATTTTTTTGAATTTTGTTTTAAAGCTTATATATATATATATATATATATATATATATATATATATATATATATATATATATATATATATATATATATATACATATATATATATATATATATATATATATTTTTGTAAGAGTTTTTTTTTTAATTTTTTTCTTAGTTTAAGCAAATTTCTGAAATGTTCAAATCACTAAAACATTTAAACAGTCGTGGTCAAGTTGTCAACAAAAAAATTTTTTTGTGTGGACAGCAATAGCATTCAATTTCATGTTTTTCCTGTCCAAGCCTGCTAGTCTACTACCACATTATATATATATAGTGCCCTAATTGTCCTTCAACTATAATTGATGTTAATTAATTGCATTAATTTAAAAATATGTTCTGAATATTTTTGGCTAAAAAAATTACAACTAAAATTATTATGGCAACTGAGTTATTCAAAAGTTGGTAAGATAATATAAATGTTGCAAACTAGTTTTTAAAATAACATGTGCCACATGTCACTTTGGAAACAAGTTCGTAAAAGTTTACAACATGTATTCTACAAGTTAGCAACATGATGTAAATTATCATCAATCAGGTGACTATAAACATAGAATCTATCATAAAAAATAGGATTTATCATAGAAGAAACAATAGCCTGATCGCTATCTTTTTTTTTAGCAGAATTTTATACTATACAGCTTCCTAAAAAAGTTGTAGACCTGATCAACTATAGTGTTGATCAGGCCAAAATGGATTGACATTAAACATTTCATGTTTTTTATTTTTTATTATGGATAAATTTCTTTTGCAAGTACATTTACGCTTAAGCTTAGATTGTTCTTAAGGATATCTAAAATGGATTTGATAAGAACCATTACTGTTTCTTCACCGCCAGGTTTTTTTATTTTGCCTTGAAGAAGTTTTATCACCTTAGTTTTGCAACTGAATCAAAGTAGCACAATATATAGTTCTATTGTGTGTGTTTCCTCAGTAAATTTGGTACTAATGTTTATTTAAACCCTGCCGTTCATAGTCATTCCTGTTGATGGTACATGTTGTAAACTTGTAGCAGATAAATTATTAAAAAAAACTGTAAAATAGACAGATTAATGTAGTTATTAGAGCATTAGTATCATTTTCACCAACAATCATTGTCCTTGTGAAGTGCATACAAGTTTCCAATAAGTTCTCTCCTTGAATGAGCAAACTTCTATCCGCATGACGTATTTATTTAATGTTTTAATGTTTTATGCATTTAACAAGGACAACTCTACAATCCAGTAAACTGTAGCATAATTTTTATTGCCTGACAACTTTTTACTTCCAGACTGTGAATAAAGTTTAACAATTTATATATATAGTGTTCTGCTTGTGGCTTTGTACTTAATTTTGCTGTTTATAACATAAATTTTACAAAATAAAGATCCATTTTAAATCCCTTGTTTGAAAATATAGGCATTTAAGAGGAAAAGAATGATACTAAATAACTAGTAATCTCTTGTAATTTGAAATTTAGTTAATAGAATAATGTTTATTTCCTTTATAAGTATTACTAATTTGCCCGAATATTTTAATACATATTTCAATAATATTTTTTAATATTAAACTTGCAATATAGTTTAAAAAATTTGATAAATTACCAACATCCTACAAAATTGATTGATCACTTTTGTATTATTCTGTAGAGAGTTCGAACTAAAAGTTATATCCTAAATATCATTTTGTATATAAATACAATGTTTACAAGAATATTTACAGTATAAAATTTATTAATAATAAAGCATTTATAAGAGTTAAAATCAGACTTATCAGTTTTGGGTTTTTTTGGGTTGGGTTTTTTTTTGCCAACCCTGATCCTAGAAGATGAAGGGTAGATGAATCATTGAGTACATTACCGTTCATAAACACTGGAAGATCTAGATAATTGCGGAACAACTAGCTGAAAAAAAACTGAGCGTAAAGGATGAATGTTGAACGTTAAAAACAATTTCCTGTATTTTAAGGAACCCTTTAAAATACAGGAAATGAAAAAGTGCAAATCTTCAATGATAACTTTTATACTATTGGTTAGAAAGGATTCAATAATCAAAAAGATGTTACCTAATACACTGTAAGCATAGAGCTTATAGAGGAGACCAGCATGCCAAACTTTATCAAAGGTTTTAGAAATGCCAAGAACAATAGCCCTAACCTCTTTCCGTCTTTCCTAACCTCTTTTCGTTTTTCTAATAAACGATAAAACCTATTGGTTATTACCCTTAAAAAGTCTGTAACAATAGCATAACAGTAACAGTAGAACGAGAAGATCAAAATCCATATTGATGATCAGAAAGTAAGTTATTAGATTTAAGTAAGTGTTTGGTAATTAAAGACTCAAAAACCTTGCTTATGATATTCGGAAGACTAATGGGATGGTAGTTAGACAAGTCAGATTGCTCTCCAAAATTTTTGAAAATAGGGATCACAAATGTTGGAAAACAAGAATCTGATAAGCACCTGTTAAATAGTTTTTAAAGTATAGACAACAGCTTTGGAGAACACTTCTGCAAGACTATAACAGGTACGTTGACAAACATAAAAATATTTTCATTTATTTTTTAATTTTCTTTCTGTTTCTCAATTGATCTTATAATATGAAAATTTTTGCTTGAAATTGTTTCTTTAGGAAATTTATTTAAAACCATTCACAATTGATGAAGTTGAGCAAACTCTTTATGGAAAGGTACTTTATTATATTTAACAATGTTTTCGGCATTTTTTGGTAATTATAAGTTAAAAATCCTTCTATATAGTTATAATTTGGCCTACAAACTTTACAAATTTTTTAAATATGTTATTATCAAGTAACTTTTTTTTAATGTTATAGTTCTTATATGAAAAGTTATTCAATAATTGTAAATAATTCTTTAAGCCACTCAGAAAAAAAGAGTTGTTAACAGCATCATCTGTAAGTTTTAATTTTTTGAAATAAGTAATTAAAAATCCTTTCATTGTTCTATTCACTCACATTTCATTGTTCTATTCACTCACATTTCATTGTTATATAAATTTCCTTTTTTTAGGTATTTCGATCGTTAGGAGAAGCTTTTTCCTCTGAAAATGTTGTTTTGAAACCACAGGTTTTTTTTTCTTATTTTTTTTCAAACTAGTTTTATATATATATATATATATATATATATATATATATATATATATATATATATATATATATATATATATATATATATATATATATATATATATATATATATATATATATATATATATATATATATATATATATATGTATATATATATATATATATATATATATATATATATATATATATATATATATATATATATATATATATATATATATATATATATATATATATATATATAAGTGATGTAATGATTACAGAAGTTAATTTTTATAAGATATATAATTTGAAAGAAAAAATCGACCTCTGTCTTCGACTTCCTCTCATGTCCCAGGGATTTTTAATCCTCGCAATAACAGCGCATACTTTTTTTTTTAATGACTTGATAAAACTTTGAGAAATTTAGAAAGAAAAATAAGAAAGCTCATTACTCAATGAACTTTGTATAAGAATCATTAAAGTTAAAAATATAAAAAGTCATTAAAACTTAAAAAGATAAATAAAATTGGGTTGATAAACAAAATATTTTTGAAATTCATTACAATTAAATTAAAAGTAAAATTTAGTAAAATAATAAAATATATAAAATAAGTGAAATTAAATTTATTAAAAAAATTAGTAAAAATTAGTAAAAATTACAATGATTTTAATTTTTAATTACGATATTATAGCTGATCATGCTGTTAACTATAATCCAGCGAAAATTTCAAATAAATTAACAATAGTATTGAGAGAACTCGTATTAATTGATGTTTTTATATTTTTAATATATATACTCTCATACAAGATGTCAACATTCAAATCATATATATATATATATATATATATATATATATATATATATATATATATATATATATATATATATATATATATATATATATATATATATATATATATATATATATATATATATATATATTATATATATATATATATATATATATATATATATATATATATATATATATATATATATATATATATATATATATATATATATATATATATATATATATATATATATGTACTATAGAAGATATATATCAGCATTTGCAACACATTTTTGCTTAGTTCTTACATCTAAGTCTTTATATTCAATTGAGTGTAGTCATTTGATGCGGGAGAAGAATTAGAAAATAAGTTCTTTGAAAATAAATATGATGCATAAATGAGAGATAAAATATTAGATTTTCATTTGTTGATGGCACTGATAATGATTTTCTAAAAGTCTCTAGAAACTTCTTAGATGAAATTCAAGAAAAATTAATATGTGAATAATAGACATTTTAATGTTAGACATTTTTGCATTGATTTTTTGTAATCAATTTCGAGAGCACAGTCATTAGAATCTGCTTTTGATTGCAGTTTTAGTGGCACTAGAGCTAAGCCATTCAGTTCAATTAAGTTTCTTTTTTGCTAAATGTAGAGGTTCTTTTCTTATCGAGATTCTGCTTGTTTTAGTGAGTCAGTGAATAAGTGAAAATAGTAAATTAGGGCCTGCAAAATTCAGGGACAAAAATCAGGGATTCAAACAAATAAGATATTAAGATACAGGGAAAAATAACACAGACATTAATTTTTTGATATCAATTTAAATCAATTTTTTTTTTTTTTAATATCTATATTTTCATTTATATCTATTAATCAAAATTTACCAAAATGATTTTCTTTCAATATCTTATTTAAGCAATGTCAATCAAAATATAAGCAAAAATTAATATGGCCATCTGCACCACTTTAGTTGTGTCGATCTGTTGACACTAGAATATAACATTGATTGTCGCTGGGAGCAGAATTGTTAACAAGGCCAAGAGTTTTAAGGTCAAGGCCAAGATTAGGAGTTTTAAGACCAAGACGTATGCAAAGATTTTTAAGATTTAAGACTTCAATTTTTGTCTTACATTAAGGCCACAAAACTGTAAGTAGCAAGTACTGTAAAAATAAAACCATATTTTGTAAAAATAGACCAAAGTTATGTGCGGAATTCGAAAAAATCAAAAAAAAATATGTATTTTTTTTTTAAGAAAAATGCTAAAACAGGCCACGACCACCAGTTTCAAGGCCAAGGCTTCAATTTTCACCCTTAAGACCAGGCCAAGGCCAAAGGCTAACAACTCTAGCTGGAACTTTATAAAAACATTTATGCATTTAAATTTCCATTAAACACTAATGTGTCATCAAAACACTCATAAAAACAGGCATCGATACCCTTGGTACTTAAGCAAAAGTTTACTGTTATCTATTTACCTCTTGATTGTTTTTTTTGGAGTTTAACCTCCACAATTGCTTTGCTTGGACATTTTTCCTAAAATATCATTTTCTAATAAAAATTGTATGCCTTTCCAAACAATAATCTACTATTGTTACTATTGTATATATACTATTGTTCTATAAAGTAGATTATTGTTTAGAAAGGCATACAATTGTAAATTTTTTATTAAACTTTTTGTAATGTCATTTTTATTAGAAAATGATATTTTAGGAAAAATGTCTAAGCAAAGCAATTGTGGAGGTTAAACTCCAAAAAAAACAATCAAGAGGTAAATAGAT
Organism: Hydra vulgaris; assembly: GCF_022113875.1. NCBI lineage: Eukaryota > Metazoa > Cnidaria > Hydrozoa > Anthoathecata > Hydridae > Hydra > Hydra vulgaris. The sequence continues at coordinate 11,680,169 of NC_061158.1, read as the reverse complement.
AACAGTAAACTTTTGCTTAAGTACCAAGGGTATCGATGTCTGTCCCTTATAACTAAATTTGAACTAAATCTTAGATAAGCTGCAAATATACTTTACTTGCATGTGTATGTCACTTGAATTTCTTAAATCTTTGTATCTGATGTTGTTTCTAGAGTCCGTTGGCATCTCCATTAAACTTTACAATATGTGATGAAAACCAACTTGAACAAGAGGTAAGCAGATTTTGATTTCAAATATATATATATATATATATATATATATATATATATATATATATATATATATATATATATATATATATATATATATATATATATATATATATATATATATGTATATGTATATATATATATATATATATATATATAACCTAAATTTCTTAATTCTTTATATCTGATGTTCTTTCTAGAGTCCTATGACATCGTTTTTAAACTTTACAATATGTGATGAAAACCATCTTGAACAAGAGGTAAGCAAATTTTGATTTCACAGAACTAAATAATATTTATATGACAACCAATATCTACCTATCAGCACTATATATATTATTGTATGTATATTATGAGATAGGAGTTTACTTTTCCAATATTTTACAAATTAGCCTCATTTGAAAAAAAAGATTTTTTTTTTTTTTAATTTGCTTCCCTAGGGCCATGATGGCCACTACAGTCAACAAGGCTACTTTAGTTGCAATTCTCTTTTAACTATATAACTCCTAAACACAAACCTTGACCAACAAGGTACCCGCATGGAGAAACGAGTTGAGAGTGGTACTACCAGGAATGTGGTGGGAGTCAAATTTGGAACTTCTTGCTTATGAGGCGAGCGTTCAACCACTACACAACTACTGCTTTAAATTTGAAACCACTAAATGTTTTGTAATAGAGAAAAAAATATTGTATAATTAAATAATACAGGGGGGAAATAACAAAGATGTCATTTTTTTGGTTTCAATTTAACTCAAATATAAATGTTTATATTTACTATTTTCACAAATCATGATGTTTTTTTTGTATTAGCTGATTAAAAGTAATGTTATTTCTAGAGTACTATAGCATCTCCATCAAACTACACAATGTGTGATGAAAACCATGTTGAACAAGAGGTAAGCAGATTTTCATTTCACAAAACCAAGTAATAGTTTTAGGGCTACAGGCATCTTTACATATGCACTGTATATATATATATATATATATATATATATATATATATATATATATATATATATATATATATATATATATATATATATATATATATATATATATATATACACAGTTAATTCCCGATAACTCGAACCTCCAAGGGACCAAGTAAAATGGTTCGACTTAAGCGAAGTCCTGATAAGTCGAACTTTGACAGAAATGAGATATTAGTTCCAGTTAAGGCGATTTTTATTTATTCAATACTAAAGTATAAACATTAAAATTACACTATTATAGTAATAAAAAGGGTGAAAAAAGTTCAGTGAAAAAAGCTACGTATATCCGCTTGTATTAGCTTCTCTGATAATTCTTTTCCACAATTAAGTTTATTTGGTTTATACATTTGTGAATACACTCCCCATTTTCACTGAATATCATGTAGCTTTGTAGTACTTCCAGGGCTTGACGTACATCACCCGATTGAGGGCAAGTTGGTTGGATCAAAAAATCTAGATCACTATCTTCATCTTTTTCAGCCTCAAAATTTTCTTCTCCTATAACGTCTGATATAATCTCCTCATCATTTATTATCAGCTTGACAGTGTTAACAAAATCATCCATGGAAACAACATCTTTTGCTGTTGTTTCTTCAGGGAAGAACTCGGGTGAATGAACAGCAAGCTTTTCTAATTGGTCTTTGAGATCCTCAAAGGGATCATCTACATCTACCGAGGTGTCAAAACACATTTTCTCTGAAATTCCAGCAAAAACAATTGCAAATAGTTTCGGTCTTCGCCTTCCCCCAAGCAACATCAAGCATTTGCATGGCATCCATTATAGTAAATTCTGGAAGTGGTTTTTTTTTTCTATTGCATTTATTAATTTTTAAACACATAGTGTTCTATAATGGGCTTTAAGTGACCTAATCACACCCTGGTCCATCGGCTGTAGCTTCGAGGTAGTGTTTGGTGGTAATAAATGAGTTCTATTGATTTGAGATTATCAATGATTGGATGAGCTGGACAATTATCAACTAATAAAACAATTTTTAGTCCTTCCTTTGTAAATTGCCAAACCCATTCCTCGAATAGTGTGCCATCCATCCAACTTTTCTTCTGACTGCTATAACGGCAGGGTAAATGCTTTTCATTTTTAAAGCATCTGGGCGATTTAGCTTTGCCAATAACAAAAATTGGCAATTTTTTCCCTAATGCATTAGCAGATGCCAATCCTGTAAGACGTAGTTTGCTGTATTTTCCACCGACACATTTTTCATTTTTAAAATATAAAGATTTATTTGGTTGAAGCCGATAAAACAACCCAAATTCGTCAGCATTATAAATTTGGTTTAACTTATATTTTGATAAAATGGTTGGTAACGTGGTTTCCAACCCATGGTGCTACCATTTCACTTGTACACGCATTAGCTTTGCCAGAAACCGTTTTAAATGATTTGTTGTATTGTTTCTTCCAACAGTCTAACCAACCATCTGAAGCATGACAATTTGTAACGTTTATTCTTTCAGCAAATTCCATGGCTTTAGTTTTGAGAATTAAAGTAGATACAGTGACATCTCTGCTGCGAACAATCAAAAGCCATTTGAAAATGGCTAGATCCAAATTTGCAAATGACCCTCTCCTCATACGCTGACATTTATTCACGCTGTACACTTAAAAGATAATATTCAAAAAAGTTTAGCAAAAAAATGCAATACAATGTCTTCCTTAAAGTATTTTATGTTTTATATGGAATGACTTCTAAAAAAGTTTTAATCAAGTTATTTTGATTTCATTATTTCCCATACAAAAGGTTCGAGTTATTCGAAGAAATTTGACAAAGGGGACAATGGTTCGACTTATCCAATGTTCGACTTAACCAAATAATTTTAATAGTAATCAAGTAGACAATTTCAAGGGACCAAATGAAACAGTTCGAGATAACAAAAGTTCATGTTAACCAGTGTTCAACTTACTGGGAATTAACTGTATATATATGTGTATATTTATATATATATATATATATATATATATATATATATATATATATATATATATATATATATATATATATATATATACACACACACACATACGAGTATATATATATACACATACGAATATATATTAATATTCATAAGTCCCTTATTTTTCAAAGTTTTTTTTTCTAATGTATAGTTTTGTAAGTTTGCATTCGAAACACTCGAAAATAAATTTTTATCTTATTTGGAGTACGATAACCCGTGCCGACTTGTTTCAAACCATGTTCATACAAGTTGCGGAGTATTTGCGCTTATCCGCAAGTTGATAAATGAAAATTGATAATTATAATCTTGATAACTTAACAAAAATTGATATTAGTAAATAGATGGTAATTATCTATTAACAATAGTTGTAAATTGATAATTATTAGGAACTTTTTTGCTACCAATTGTTTTAACAAAAATCTATTCTCAGTGACCACACAATTTTTTGGATAAAATTTGGATAATATTTGGATAACATTTAAAACTAATTAAAATTTGAATAATTTAAATAGAAAGCATAACAAACTGTATATCAATAAAAAGCTAAACAAATGAATTTTTTGATCAAAGTTTTTAACATGCATCATTTAACAGCAAGAAATGCATAGTGCTTAAACCTATTTGTTTTTATAAAGTGTAACTAAAACATTAAGTCCAAAACAAAACTCATTTAATGTATAATAAGAATGTTTTACTTCAAAAGATTTTTGTAATTACTTAGCTAAATACCTAAACACTTCTGTAAGTTTAATTTTAAAAAGCTAACGCCGCTTTATTTTCAACTAAATTTTTGCAAAGATTTCTAGAGATCTTTTAACTTTGTAAAATGGTTCAGTTATTCTAGTGATTAACACATTGTTTTACATCTAAGAAATGGCAGTGGAATTAAGAAGCAATAAAAAAGGTATTTTCTTAGTATTTTCGAGTTTATCGTTATCTCTTACAACTATACAAACACAAGAACATTACGATCAACATAACCTCTCAAATGGTAAGTTCTGAAACTACTACAAAAAGAGGAAGGAAAAATTTTATCACGCCTAAGTTAGTTTCAGCTTTATATAATTCAGTTAAGCATAAGGGATTCTGTCTATTTCAGGCTGTAGTAGAAGCACTAGATCTGAACTGTGATGAAATGAATAAACAAATTGTCCATTCAACCCATTTACACACAAAGTAGAAAAGATAGAGCAGAATGTATAAAATTAGATTTTAAGAATAATATACCTGAAATGGTGGCTGTTTATTGATATGTGAAATTATTACCTGGACTTAATGTAAGAATTTCGCAAGAAGAACGTCAAGCAATTATAGTTTCATATGGAAAAAAAGAGCAACTGCTGGCTGTACCAAAACTGGAAAGCTTTTCCTGCCAAGATTAAAGCTGAAGCTGTGTTAAACGCACTTTATGACTAGAACCTTGATGAAAGAGTACAAATAATATGCTGTGACACAACAGTATCTAATACAGGACCATTAAAAGGAGCTTGTGTACTTTTGGAACAAAACTAGACAAGGAATTACTGCTTTTTGCTTGCCGCCATCACATTTACAAACAGGTTTTAAAATATTTGTTTCAACCAAAAATCCACCAAGTCACAAGTAGCATTGATATCCCAATGTTCAAAAAGTTACGAGACAACTGGAAAACTATTAATCCAACTGCAATTAAAACAAACACTGATTTTTTCAAACAACATTTTAGTAATACAACAATTAAAGAATTGTTGACATTTTATAATCGAGAACTGCAAAAAACTATTGTACGTGACAATTATCGGGAACTGCTTGAACTATCTATTATTTTCTTAGGAGGAGATAATGTGAAAAAAATTAAAATCAGACCTCCTGGAGCAATGCATGGAGGTGAATGGCTAGAGCTATTTACTCTTTAAAGATTTGTTTGTTACAATCCCAGATCAAAATTAACGCCAAGGACAAACTAGCACTTAAAGACATTTGTTTTTTTATTGCAGTTATATATGTGAAGCCTTGGCTGGGATGAAGTCTGGTGGTAAAGGGGCAAAATCAAGACTTGTACTTTTTAAAGAGGCTTAAGGAATACAAAACTGTTGACAAATCGATCTCTAAAGCAGCCCTAAACAAGTTTTTTCATTATATTTGAAACTTGTCAGAAGAAATTACAGTTTTATCAATCTTTAATGATGAAGTTAATGAACAAACCAAGAAAAACATTGTAGTGAGCATAAAAATTAAATGACTTTGTGTCTGTCAAAAGCTCAAATTTATTCTTTCGATTAAAAATTAAGAAGAACTTCCTTCAGAATCCTGTTTTAACGTGGGATGAAGATGATGCCTTTAAAGTAAATAACGAACAAACCAAGGAAAACAACTGGTTTAAATCACAAAATCATTTAATTTTTATATCCACATTGTAGTGAACATAAAAATTAAATGATTTTGTGTCTGTCAAAGGCACAAATTTATTCTCTTGATTAAAAACTAAGAAGAACTTTCTTTAGAAACCCATTGTGGGATGAAGATGATGCCTATAAAGAGGGAAATATAAAAATTCTTTTTTTAAGAGCAGTTAAAAGTTGATGCAGCTAAAAGAGCAGTAAAACTCATTCAAGATTTTCATGGTTTGATCACTGCAAAAGAAGAACAAAAGCAATATTTGCTACGTTGTGTGCAAGATACTAGAAATCTGTACATAAATAAAAAAAATATCCTATCGCTCAAGCGGCAAAATACCTTAAAAAATGCCCCAAAAGGTAAATTAAAAACCATTAGATCACATTGAAAAGTTTTTTAATATGATCATAATGGTCCAAATATTTTTTAGATAGTTGTGTATCCTGGTTTTTTCATAATTGTTGTTTAAAATGAAGAATATTTTTCATAATTTATGCAAAAAATAAAAGTAAAATTTATTTTATAGCGTATTTGCCCAAAATTATTTATTTTTATCTTTTTTTAATTTAAATCTTTTTTTAATTTAAACAACAAGTATGAAAAAACTAGGATACGCAATAATCTAAAAGAAACTTCAGACCATTATGATCCCATTAAAAAAAAAAATTAAACAATTTTGAGATTTACCTTGGGCTCAAAGCCAAATAATTTAGAAACAATTTGGGGCATTTTTTGGGGTATTTAGTCGCTTGAGCCCAAGATAAATGTCAATATTTAAAATTATTTTTTTTGTATTCGTATTTTTTAAATAATTTTTCTACAAATTTGGCTTCTCATTTATTTGCATTTTGAAAATTTTACTTCATTTAACACCCCTAAGCTACATAATGGAAAGGGTTAAAAACAGCAATTTTCAATATCTTCAGAGTTCTGTCGGGATGCATTAATGTTTTTGTACAAAGATAAAATTCTTCATTTAAGTAAGTCTAGATAGTTTAAAAAGAAATTGGGATATGCATTTCGATATCCCAAAAAATAAAAACAATATATGTATACAACCCTCGGAATTAGGAAAAATGAGGTCGGCAATAATTTGCTGACCTCAATTCTTTAGAGGTCCGCATCAGGTCAGCAAAAAAAAATTAATACAAAGGTCTTACCATAAAACATAGAAACAAGGTTGGCAATATTTGCAGACCTCAGACACTTTTAGGTTGGCAGTTAGGTCGGCATTGCCGAATGCCGGCCCTAATTTTGAGGGTTGTGTATATATGTGTTATATATATAGTATATATCACTTGGATTTCTTAAATCTTTGTATCTGATATTGTTTCTAGAGTCCTATGACATCTTTTTTAAACTTTACAATGTGCGATGAAAACCATTCTAAACAAGAGGTAAGCAGTTTTTGATTTCACAGTACTGAATAATAGTTGTAGGACTACCAATATCTACCCATCAGCACTATATATATTACTGTACATATACCGTAAGGCGGGTTGCTACTTTGCATATTTTTTACTTATTGGCCTCATTAAAAAAAAAGTTTTTTATGTTTGTTTTTTTTGCTCTTTTTTTTAATTCAATTTCCTAGGGCCATTATGGCCACTACAGTCAACAAAGCTACTTTAGTTAGAATCCTCTCTCGACTATAAACACAAACTTATAAACAAAAAACCTTGACCAACAATGTAGATGCTTAAAGAAACAAGTTGAAACTACCAGAAACGTGGTGGAGATTGGCCTCCAAACTTTTTGGTTATGAGGCGATTGCTACCACTACACCACTACTGCTTTATATTTAAAATCTTTGAAAAATTGGTAAATAAAAAAATTAAAATATTAGATATAGATATGATACAGGGGGAAAATAACATAGGCAGTCATTTTTTGGTTTCAATTTACTCAAATGTAAATGTTTATATTTTCTATTTTCACAAGTCATGAAGTTTTTTCTGAATTAGTTGGCTAAAAATAATGTTATTTCTAGAGTACTATAGCATCTCCATCAAACTACACAATGTGTGATGAAAACTATGTTGAACAAGAGGTAAGCAGATTTTCCATTCACAAAACCAAGTAATAGTTTTAGGGCTATAGACATCAAAAAAAAAAGCAAAAAAAACAAACATAACAAACTTTTTTTTAAATGCAAGAAATATGTACTACATATTTCTTACATGTATTTAACACTTTAATTTTTCAAACCTTTGTTTCTAGAGTGTAATGGCATCTTCTTTAAACTTTACATCATGCAATGAAAACCGTCTTGAACAAGAGGTAAGTCGATTTTAATTTTACAGTACTAAATATTAATTATAGGCTACCAATATCTGCCCATATGCATTATTTATTATATATATATTTATACATTTATATATATATTTTTTTATAAATATTATATATAGTATATATTGCCTAAATTTTTTAAATCTTTGTATCTGACGTTGTTT
>NC_061158.1:11549671-11667171 GCF_022113875.1 Hydra vulgaris | reverse complement strand
AAAAGAGTTTGCAGTAAGACCTATTAAGTTATTTAAACTTTTAGCCAAAGCAGGCGAAACATTTAAGGTGGTACTACCCTATTAAAAACATCAAAAAACAAAAAATTTAACAGTTTGAACATCTTGGATCACGAGTACATCTTTTTTTTCCTTTAAAAATCAATATAAAGTACTTAAATTAATATTTAAAGGCAACAAGATAATTTTCGAATCACTAGCAACGGCCTTAGCAACAGTATCTGTTTATATGTTTGCCCTATTTTCCCTTTTTTTTTTATTGGTGTTGTAAAAAGGATATGTTGACATTATGAATATTATGAATATTAAAGGAGGTTAATCATTTTTTCGTTTTTGAAAATCATATGTTTGGATGTTTTTTAGTTTGAGATATTTTTAGTTTATGACATTTTATATTATAAAAGCTGTTTTTCTTAGAATAATATTTTTCAAATATTTTGAAACTAGAACATTGATATCTAAGAAACTAGGGGTGTGGAGTCGTAAAAAAAATAGTAAAGACTTCGACTCCGACTCCAGTTGTTGAAACTTTTTGAGCACAACTCCGACTCCAACTCCAACTCCAAAGCAAATTTTTTGAAAAATTCTTTGAATTCTTAAAAAAATATTACGCGATAAGTTAAAAATTTCTTTTTCGACAATTTATGAAAGTTCTTTGAGGTTTAGTATGAACATAAGGTAAATTGAATGATTTATACATGCGCGTGCAATACCGAGAAGTTTTACTATTGGAGTCGGAGTCGCGATTTTGTTTATCGACTCCGACTCCGCTAAAAATGTCGCAACTCCGATTCAGGCTCCACAGCTCTGTCAGAAACTGCTTACTCTTTTTCTTTACAATTTTCACAGTTTGTTCATTGATGTTGTATAAAGGGCTTGTAGTAGAATAATCAAAAAAATACTTTTTACTTCGACCAAAATTTAAAATTATACATACCCCACGGATCACTTTTTATAATTTTTACAAGCTAATATCTGCCATTTTACTTTGGCTCTGTATTTTTAGAAAATTCTACTAGGGGGCCTCCACCAACCATTTAGCTATATGTTTGTAAATTAAAGCTTTTATCTCAAGTATTACTCTACTTATTTATGTTCTTGTGATTGCATGTTTTTTGCTTTTTTATTTGCTGACTAAACATTTTTTTGTGACAAATAAGTAAAATATGATGTTTTTTATATTCAGTTTTTAAACTACTACAGGAAAATGTTTATCATTTTAAGAAAAATATCACATTTTGAAAAATAAAAAATGTAGGGTCGTACCACCTTAAAGAAATAGCCCTTGCTGGTGTTAAATTAAACAAATTTATTAACTTTTTAGATGGTACTTTATTACTTGCTAACTTTTTTATATGATATTTGCTAATGTCGGGAGGCATTACAAAAAATTTGCAAACATTAAGAAGTGAATTTAACAAGCAAGTTGCCGAGAAAATCCCTAAAATTGCTGGGATTTTAATTTTCAAGAAGTTATTTCTAAGAGGCTTTTTCACATTTATGCAATTGCGTAGTTATACTAATATCGCGGTTTTATTTCAAGTTTCACAGAATTATTAATTTAGAATTTCTTATGCTATTTTTCTATTAGTATTTAATAATAACCCCACAGGGCTAGTTTACACCCTGGGTAAGCAAGTTTTATGTCAAAAATAATAGTTATAGGGCTACAAATTGCGAGGTTAAGAGTATTTTGTTTTATCTCCACATTTTTTTGTTTTGAGATAAAACGATTTAAAAAAAAAAACTTTAGGATGCGGTATATAAAAAGATTTTTATTATTATGTTTTCTCCAAACCTTTTTTGATTTTAACTTTGGTTTTAATATAGTAGAAAAACATTATTTTGAGGAACATGACACAATCAATAACTCTTTTTTTTTTCAAAAAGTGGAGATAGAACATAATAATTCTAACCTCTCGAAATATCTGTCCATAAGCTCATTATATTCCTTGTATATATATAATGTGCACCATCATTTGATGTGTGTACTACTCTTTGCATGTTCTACCTATCGATATATATATATATATATATATATATATATATATATATATATATATATATATATATATATATACATATATATATATATATATATATATATATATATATATATATATATATATATATATATATATATATATATATATATATATATATATATATATATATACAACATTCGGAATTCAAAAAAATGAGGTCGAGATGCCGACCTAAATCTAAATTTTGAGGTCGACAAAAATTATTTGATACAAAGGTCTGACTATAAAACATAGAAACGAGGTCGACAATTTTTTGCCAACCTCAAGCACTTTCAGGTCGACAGTTAGGTCAGCATTACTGAATGCCGAACCTATTCCAAGGGATGCATATACATATATATATATATATATATATATATATATATATATATATATATATATATATATATATATATATATATATATATATATATATATATATATATATATATATATATATATATATATATATATATATATATATATATATATATATATATATATATATATATATATATGTATATATATATATATATTTCATTCTTGTATAATTTTTTCATTTTAAAACTAATTAATTTATAAATATATATGTAGCCAAAGACACCGAGTATATCTAAAAACATCATCGATCAAAAGAGTTTGCCTAAGAAATGTGTAAAGAGGTTGTTGTTTTAGTAACTAATTAGAGTATTTAAAATAAAACTATATTATTTCTAAATATTTTACTCTTTTTTTTATGTATATTTTATTATTTTAAGTTTTATTTTATTGTTTCATTTATTTAATTGCTGTTTCATATAATTTATGTTATATTTTAAGTTAATTTTAGGAGTTTATAAAAATTTTTTTTATACATTTAGAAGGAGATTTAAGTGCCCTGTTTCTTGGTGCTGTAAAGATGTTGTTGATTTATCAAAGCATTTACAAGGCAATATTCATAAGTGGTCACAAGGAAAAGCATGCAAAGCTGTTTCCATTTTTGGATTACGTAAGCCTTATGAAAAATCTGCATGTAATTTATCTAATAAATTAGATGAAAATATCAATAAAATTGCTGTCACCAAAAAGTATTGTCCTGTAATCAATTGTATGTCAGTGGTAAAAAGAATTGATGATCATTTAAGGAAAACTCATCAAATTAATAAAAATCATCCCGATTTTCATAGGTATATTAAAACTGCCCAAACTTATGACATCTCCTGCATAACAAATTTTGACAAGTCACCATGCAAACCATTAATAGGTACTGGTCTGATCATAAATTGTGATAATCCTTTATCTGCACAACCTTTTGATATTGATAAAGATGTTTCTTTTAATTATGTGAATAAAAAATTGTTTGAACATGAAAATATGGTCAACGTTATTAGAAATCAGGAAACAGAAAAAAATTGTGCAGTTGATGAACATAAAGAATACTCTAGTGATTCAGATTTTGCAGTTGCGTCTTCTGATACTGACAACGGCTTTAGTCATAGTGATGATGACTCATACCATCCAGATAGTGATGATAATTTAGTTCCACAGTCTGTGTTCAATGATGAAACTACTCAAATATTAACAGAGTTTAATAATTTTCTTGTTGGACCAGATTGTAAGCGCAACAAGATATCATCTGAGAAATCCGTTGGTGACGTAAGGCGAATGTTAGTCTTGATTGGTGGGACTTCTGATGTTAAGAAAATGTTTCTTCCAAATGTTTTGAGAGACTTTTATGTAAAAAAATTGTCTGATTTACACGCTGGCTCAATTAAGAAGTATCTTTTTTCTATAATTTCTTTTTGTGATTTTTTAATTGTTGATGAAACTGCAAAAAATATGATTCAACCAGTTACCACCGATACAATAATAAAAACTAAAACTACTATTTCACACTGGCGAAAGACCTATAATAGAGAAGATCGTAAAAATTTTTGGATTCGACAACAGCGAAATGAAAATTCTTTAGTAACACCAGATGAGTTAAACAAATATATGCAGTCTGAAAGTGCAATTCTTGCCCAAAGTCTCTTTTCATATTTTAGTAGTAACAACCGCTTAATCACACAAACTGAGTATGTAAGTATGAGGGATCATTTGTTTGTAATTATACATTTCTCTCATGCTCATAGGTCTGGTGTAACTGCTAACCTTATAGTTCCAGAGTTTGAGTCTGTAATTGTAACTAGTGATGGAATGTATCTTATCTCTGTCGAAAATCACAAAACATTTGAAACCTATGGTCATGCACACATTTCATTAAAACCATCTGAATATCAATGGTTAAGTACTTTTGTATGCAAAGTTCGTTCTCAAATTAAAACAGCACATAAAAATGTATTTTTAAGCTGGTCTGGTTTGCCGATGGACTCTGGTGCAGTAAGTACACAGCTTGCATCATTATGGAGAAAAGCTGGACTTAATCGAAATGGTTTAGGTAGGAGAAGGTTGTGTGCATCTATATTAAGACAATCTGCTGTTACAAAATGCAGAACTGACGGAGAAGCTAATTTACAAGGTGTAGCTGATGTAATGGGTCACTCACTTTTAACAGCTGAAAAGTATTACCACTTAAGAAATATGAAAGATAGTAATTCGATTCGTAAGGTAACACTATCAAACACAGTACAATCTCTCTAATTCGAATTCAAAGAGGAAAATTAAAGTTTAAACTAGAGAGATTTTCGTATTATAAAAAGTTGACTTGACAAAAAAAAAATTTGTGGAGAATTTGATATTAATCAATTTAATAATAAAGGTTTCTAAGTTAAGTAGATTTAAGTTAGAGAGATGGTACTTTTTTTATTATTTTGAGGTTTTTACTTATTGCTCTATGCTAATAATAATTAAGTATTGATAATTGTTATATAGTTATTAATACTTAATAACTATAGTTTTAAAACTTTTTGTTAGAATGATATTTTTTAATGTAGGCTATAGGTCTTGAAAGTTTAGAAAATTTGCAAAAAAAGAGTTCTTGTGAACTGAGTAATGTTGCTGAGAAAATTTCATCAAAAAGTTCATTAGACGATGTATCTTTTAATATTGTAAACAGCGACCTAGAAATTGATAAAACCCCCAAAAAGATTTTTGCCAAGACAAATCAATCGCCTTTAAAGGAGGTACGTTTAAGACATATATATATATATATTTATATATATATATATATATATATATATATATATATATATATATAATATATATATATATATATATATATATATATATATATATATATATATATATATATATATATATATATATATATATATATATATATATATATATATATATATATATATATATATATATATATATATATATATATAAAGTGTACTTAATTTATTTCTAATTGTATTAATTTCAGTCGTATACTCCTCGGAGACAAGTTGCTTTTAACAAAGAGGATATCTCAACTCTCAATAAATCTTGCGATCTTATAACTGGTGGAACGTTATCAAAGGATCGTATTAGGGATGCTCTTAAACATACACATCTTCTGGACAAATTTTCGTGGACTCAGATACGCACTAGAGTAAATTATGAGCGGCTAAAAAAAGTTAAAAAAATCGAAGTGAAATAAAGCTATTTTACCATAAACTTTAAATGTTTTGAAATTAAGTTCCTAGTAAAACTTTTTTAATAATTATTTCTAAACAAAAAACTTTTATAAAACATTCTTTTTCTTATATAAAAGCTTTAAATCAGTATCTTGTATGGGATGTTCGTGTACCTAGGGCCATCCCACTTTGTTTGAAAACTATAAAGTTCTGAGTATTGCTTCTCAGTCAAATGGTTTGTTATAAAAAAATTTATTTTTTATTCCTATTTTGATTCTCAGAGAGCGTTGGAAATGCTATTCTATAAGTTTTTGTATATTACACTGTTTGTTACTTAAGTACAAATTACTATGTTCAATAAGTTTCCTCTCAATCGGGATTAGGTAAAAGATGTCATTTTCCATAAGGCTATCATTTCTGGTACCTACGACCATGTAGTTTGCTTGTACCTAGGAACATATGTGCGTAAAGAATTTGTTTGACAACGAGGTAGATTGCTGAATTTTTTTTGGTGCAGATTTTTTTCCCGCGGTTGTTTTGGGACTACCATTTTACGTGTATACTTTTTTGTCAAATTTACTCAGAATAATTACCCAATTAAACTAAACTTATAAAAGGTTTTAGCATTTAAAACGCGCTAGAGCTGTATTTTTTTGTAATTGTATTCAATAACAGTTTTTTTCCTTATATACGGAATCTTGATGTTTTACATATTTATAAACTTGATATTAATCATGTTTTACATTTAATGCAGAGGCAATTATACAAAAAAAAAATAAAGGGGGAGGGGAATCCTCAGAATGTACCAACTAGCTTCAAAAAAAAAAGGTCAAAAATATAAAAAAAAAATAGTTACTTAATTATGAAAAAAGTTTAAATGAGAAGTTGCTCCAAGGAGCAATTTTACTAGGAGCAAAAAAGGATTCTTTTTTTATTTAAAATTTTAAATCACTCTTTGGGAAGTGATTTCGCATTTCGAAACAAATGCGCAAGATAATTAAGTAACAATATAATAGTTTTGCGCATCTCCAAAAAGCGAAATTGCTTCCTAAAGAGTGATATAAAATTTTAAATTTAAAAAGATTTAATTAGATTTTGCATCAAAGTTAATTTATGACGATTAAATTACAACATAATAGTGACAATCGGTTTACAAATTAAATTAACTTTCTATCTTTATTATAATAATTATGTTTCTACAACAGAACAAAAAAAATATATATATTTTTTTTATGTTTATTCAAACATACACAAGAAATAAAATTACTGATAAAAAATTCCTTAAAAAGAGTAACTTTAACTATAATTAATAAACAAAACAAAGAACACTCTATAAATAAAATTTCGGACAAATTTTAATTACATTTATTATGTAATTTATTTCATGCACGCAAAAAACCTTTATACTTATTTGAAAGAGGATTTTATAATCTATTTAAATTTAATTTAATTAAGTTAAAAATATTATTTAAATATTAAAAGTAAAATGGTCAAAGTAAAGGACATCGAAAAAATGATAGAAATTTTCTTCCAAAAAAATCGAGAAAAAGGTAAAGCGTTTGTTTCTAAGCAGTTTATGGAATGGGGTTTACCCAGATCAACTGTTTATGATAAAATCGTAAGATTGGAGAATGGATCTCTAAAAAGAAAAGTTAGAAGTGGTCGAATCGCTAAGGTAGCTACTAAAAAAAATATTTCAAAGATTGCTGCATTTTTTGAAAATAAGTCAGGGTGCTCCCAAAAGAAAGTAGCTCAAGTTTTTAACTGTAGTCAAACTCAAATTTCCCAAGTATTAAAAACAATGAATAACATTCGAGCTTTCAAAAAAACAAATCGTTCAGATCGGAGCCATCAAATACAATTTGTAAAATTTAAGAGTTCAAGAATACAAGAATTCATTAGAATTACAACAACACATAGAGAAAACATCGTTGAACAAATTAAGTGGGTTTGATATCAAAATCTATTGGAAATTGCTCTAAATTTAGTCAAAAATCACAAAAAGTGATATTTTAAACAATTGGCGCGAATACTTCCATCAAGAAAAAAATATATATATATAAAATTTTTTTTATATAAATATGACTTCTACGCCACTCATTAGCCACTTAGCATAAAAATTGATTGTCGAAAAAATAAAGGATAGGCTGATATTTATAAATGATTTTACAGATGAACTCACATAGTATTTATGATCAAATTCTTCAAAATTTGGATAAAAGATCTGCAAATAATTTGCTTTACTTAAAATTTTATAAAAAATTTAAAATTTTATAAAGTTATTTTTTAGTTGCATAGTTTAGATTTATAATATTTAAAATTTTTATTTTTCTAAATTTATTAGTTTTATTCATTGGTTATTAGTTTACCTAGTTTAAATTACTTATATATATATATATATTTTTTTTTAATTAACTAAATTTTATTCTTGAATTTTTATAGTAAAATAAACTTAAAGAGTAAAATAATAAAGTAACTTTCTATTTAATAAACTAACTTAAAACTTTGCACTGTACTGAATGAAAAATAAATTAATATTTTATAAAAAATTCAAAATATTACAAAATAATAAGTTACACTTTTTACTTGATTTTTGTATAAACTTCTTTTGTGGCATTGTGTTTCATTACTAATCCTTTTTCCTTCTTAGTATATGACGTGCCTAAATATATTTCATAACTAATTTTTTTCTAGACATTTTGATTAAAAGTTTTTAATATTATCAAGTTTCAACAAATGAGGAATCAGGTGCATATGAACAAATAATTAATATTTATTGTAAAAGTATTTTAGAATTTTCAATTTAAGTTAAGTATGCTGTGATAAGCATTCAAGTTCAAAATAATTTTTGTTACGTTAGATTGTAGTTAATCACCCTCCGTTCATATGTGATATTTGGTGACACTTTCAAATACCTTTATCCCTTTCTAGGTTGTTAGGTTTAATTTGAACTGGTCCTTATATATAATATAATTACTATCTATAATATTTTAAAATATTTTTTGAGTTAAAAAGTTTGAGTAAAGGAACGAATAAACATCTCAAGTTTAATAGTATTTTTAATTTTCATAATTTTATACTATAGCTATTAAAACATATTGTAGTACTGGTTTTAAACAAAATTTATTGCTTTCAATGATTTTATTTCTGATGTTTTTTCTAGTCTCCTGTGACATTATCTAAATCGGTCTAGAGGTAAATTAGTTTTTAGCGGGCCTTTTTTACGAGTTTATAATGAAGTCACTAATAAAGTTTATTAAAACATTACTTTAAAAGTTTGTGTAATAACTTTATTAGTGTTTTTAAAACACTAATAAAGTTATTACACAACTTTATCAGTGTTTTATAAGCAAAGTTTATGAAACCCCCCTCAAAGGCAATTTTCCGGGGAGTGTAAAGAGTGTGAACCCTCCCCCCCTCCCCCTCATCCTTTAAAGAAGGGGATTTTCAAGTTATAGTTAATTTTTTTTAAGTTAAATATATTAGTCATTTAACTTGATATGACTAATATTAAGTTATATTATTTATCATAGTTGGGTATTTATAAAACACATTTCAGTTGGTTGAACTTCAGTTTAATAGACCTTTTTTTTATTTTGTTTTTGTCGGTACCAGTCGGTACTTTTTAAAAATTCACCAGCCCATTTTATTTGTAAAATCTCTGCAGCCGAATTCTCATCTCTTCTTTAAGCTTAATGGAGCTTTTATCTAAAATTTAATTACAATATTTTTAAGTAAAGAAATGACATAAGCTTTATTTAAATTTGTTTAAATAATACTAATACTAAAAATTAATTTTATTTAAAAAAACATACTTTTAAAGAAATTTTTGACCAACAGCTCCTTTAAGCTTAACGGAAAATGAGAATACTGCCACTGATCTTTCTAAATGCTTAAATCTATTTTTTTTTTTTTCTTTTTTTTTTTTTTCAAGAGCAATATAAACAAAGCAAAGGACTTAATGGGTCATTCAACTGCTAAAGCTAAAGAGCATTACTATTATATAAAAAGTAAAAAAGCTGAAAGAGTGTAGTTGGTTTTATATAATACAAAAGTGTTAAAATCTTGGTTAAGTCAACGTCATCTTTCGACTAGGCGCCTTTGAAAATTTTTACTTACAGCTATATTTGTAAATTTATAATTAAAATATAAGCGTAATTTTTTATAAAAACAAGAATTAAATCATCAATTAACTTTTTTATTTTTCACTATTCGGTGTGTAATACGAGTCTTGGTTCATCTCGATCAATCTCGCGTTGGTAATTTAGCGCTGATTTATTTTTTGTTAATTTATCAGGATTTCTATTTAAAATTTGTAAACATAGTTTTATGTTTTAAACTTTAACTTCTGTAGTTCCAAATGATCACAATCTATGCAAAACATGGTTAAATTTCTCAAAATTGGGATTGTCGGTAAACTGAAAAATATTTTGCAAACTTAAAGTTTATATTTTAAGTATGAATATATTTTCAGTTTCAATGATAAATAAATAAACACATTTAATTTTATATATACTTTGTATATTAATAACTTTTAATACATAATTTATTAATAAGGATAACCAAATTTATATCCACACTCAATAATTGACGGTTTTGGTAATGAGTTTAGTGATGACTATATATAAAAACTTTACTTTTTGTTTATATGTGGAAGTATGACTTATCTCCTTTAAATTAAAAAAAAAAAATTATTTTGAAACCATTAAGCAAGTTTAATATGAGTAAAAATAATTATTTAAATGAACCATTCTGTCGAACAAAATTCTATTAATTTTGTATCACTTATCGTGCAGCTCTTCTCTGAAACAAAATTATTTTGCCTAACTTCGACTTACCTATAACTTGTTTTTAAAAATAAATTAAAAGACCTCAATCTTTTTATTGACAATATCTTAGAATATTTTTAATTTATCTTGTGATAAAAAAAATAATAATAATTTTAATTTCATGTATGTTCAAGTTTTGTTTTATACTCGTTAACAAATTATTTTCATTTATTAAGTACGATTTATTGTATTTATATGATTTTTTACGTACTCTTATTGTAAAAGGCGTTTTTATAATATTTTACGTACTCTCTTTGTAAAAGGCTTATGACGATAAGATCATTGTGATCTTCTTTTAGAAGCCTTGTTTGTATTTGAAAAATATGTAATTTATATATAATATGTCAAATGTAACCAAAATATTAAAAAAAAAATTATTTTAAGTTCCAAAAAGTCCTTACGGCCTTATCAGAGACCACCACGGAGGAGTATTTTACGGGAAGTTCACTCTTTCTTCCTGACTAATATCGCAAAACTTGCCTATTAATGGATTTGAACCATGGATACTTCTTTTTCTGAGGCAAGTTTTTTTTTTTTTTACGCCGCAACTGATTTTTCTGTTTAAGAGTTTTTTTTTTAATTTACAGTGACGCTATTGACTTCCTCTCACAAACGTTTATTCAAGATTTTTTTAAAATAGTTTTGACACAATTTGTAAAATTTAAGAGTTCAAGAATACAAGAATTCATTAGAATTATTAACTATTGCTTTTTTTTTTCTTTCGGGTACTTATTTTGGTGTCTGCATTTAGACATCAATTACGATTTTTTGTTTGACAACCATTTTTGATTCGGATTTTTGATTCGCGTACAAAATATAAAAAAAAAAGTTAGAAAAAAGGCAAGTTTCAAAATTGTCGGGGATACCCATTAACATGTACATAGCTACAACACATAATTTAACCATGATTTCACCTCTTTTTCACCTGTGTGACACAAATATAATATATAAATAGTTAGCATTAGACTGTTTTCAATACATTTTTTAAAAAAATTTCCTATTAAAATTGCTTCTAATTGGGAATGAAAATGTCATCATTTAGAAATGTAAACATTAGCTTTTTACTAATGAAAATTAACGGTTTTAAAGATAAAAAAAGCTAATAAAAAAGCTAAAAAAAAGCTAAAAAAAAACACTTTTTTCAAATCTTAGGCCTTTTTATTAAAACTAATTGAATTACTATTATGAATTTGTGAAATATATTAAATATATTATTTTTTATATAAAAACGTTGCTTTTTTTTTAAATGAATTTATTTAAATGAATAAATATGAATAAAGTTGTCCGCAACCACCGACAACTTTATTCATATTTATTCATTTAAATATGAATAAAGTTGTCGGTGGTTGCGGACAACTTTATTCATATTTAAATGAATAAAGTTGTCCGCAACCACCCTCTAAACATGTGTCCGATACCACCCGATCACACCTCATTCACAAATATTAGTTTACAAACCAGTAAATTAAAGCATTAAACAATTTTTCAAAAAGGGTCAAAAGTTGCGTAACGTGCTTTATTAAGTAATGCAACGATTAATTGCGCATTTGTTTCCAAAATGCGAAATAGCTTCTTATAAAATAATTTACTAACAAAAAGTTTACACATGACTAGTGCGTAACAAATACTCGGTGTAGTTGATTTGGACAAGCGATTGTGATATTACCCATATTAAATAATAAAAAAAAAAGAATCTTCAGTCTGCAACATTGTATTTTATGATACTGCAAAATTTATCATTTTAATTCTTTTCGTTATTTTAATGTTAATAATCATAATTCACAGACCTGATCATTTAACGAAAATATTTCGTAGTCAACAAAATATCATATAGACTCTATAATATTTTAAATTTGCCTTAACTACACCGAGTAATGGTAATGCGCATTTGTTTCAAAAATGCGAAATTACTTCCTGTGAAGAGTAATTTTCTGACATTATAACGGTCAATAGTTTATAGATAATTAACTTTCTATTTAAATTAGAACAATTGTGTTTCTACTAAAGATTTGAAAGTTTACAAAAGTTTCAATATATTTTTATTAAATAATGACAAATTTTTAATAGTTATATAGACGTATTTTTATAATAATAAAGACGTAAGTTGTCGTTGAGTTACTTACAATTTATTATTGCCAGATCATTTGGCATTACAATAACTTTCTTAGCGGATTTTGTCTTATTTTTTTCAAACGCCTTTAAAAACCGCTTTTTTAAAAATCCATTTCTTAAAACATGTATAAACACATTTTCAAATATTTTTATAAATTAAGATTTTATCTGTTTTTTTTTTTTTTTTTTTTGGGCAAAGAGTTTTGTCATATATTAAAATTTACAATGAAATAAATCGTGTTAATAAGAGAACTGGAGCAAGATATAAATTGTCTTATAATCAAGCCCCATCATAAAACTTACATTAAAGATCGTCAGTTAATATAAAAAATGAAGAGTAGCTAAGTACATAACAAAAATTTTAAATACGTTAGTTACAATATAATTAATAACATAATATAAATATTAGTGTTGAAATATTACCTTAGTATATCATGAAAATAAAAGTGAAAGGTTTTGTAATTTGGGAGAAAATTAAGTTTTAATTCTGAAAAAAATTTAATGATAGAAAAAATCTGTTTTCGGTCACTTACGAACATAAATTAACGTTTAAACTTATTATTTCATCACTTATTTTTTTATACCGTTAGAATCGTAAAAAACTGTATAAAATAATCAGCTAATAACATTAATTTAAATCGCGACTCAAGAAACATTTTTTAAGTGTTTCTGAATCACTGTGTGCCTGTGTTGCCTGGTTTAATTATGTATTAAAATGCAATAAGTATGCAGCGTGCTTCTTTATGGCATACAGCTGGTCGTCTTTAAAATGGTTAAGGTAAGCTGGTTATGTTACAGTGTTAGATTAATAAAATTTATTAGCATTTTATATTACCTGTTTATGCATATCCTAAAAGCTTATATCTATCTAATTTTTTCTTCTAGAGCTTTAAATTTGCTTGAGTTTTAAATTTAAAATAAGAAGACATTAATGGTTAATTTACTTTCTACAACTGGAAAGCGTTATTATTAAAGCATAAGTAAAGAAACTGCAAAGTATAATCAGTTTTATATAATACAAAAACGATTTAGTCACGGTTTTGTAGATTTGTCATTTTCTAAATAAATAACAGTTAAAAAACCACTTAATATTATTTTTCCCCCTTTCTTCAGTAAGGGCTGGGCTGGAAACACATTTTTGAAGAAACCGCTCAAGCTGATTGGAATGATTTTGCTGATTAGTTATAGAGCTTTAATGTTGTCTTGTTTTTTTTTGTTTTTTTGCAAATCTTGCAAAGTTTTTGAAACAAAGACTCATAAAATAGTTTTTATTTACTTATTTAGCGCTGAAGAGTTTTTTTTTAATTTATCAGAATTTTGATTTATTATGTGTTAACCTAATGTTCATTTTTTTTAAAGTTTTATATCTCGAATGGTCTATGCAAATATGTACTATTAAAGTATTTCTTAGGGCAGTCAAAGTGTTTATCATCATGCAAATAATAATGTTCATAATTTTCTAAATAAATCTCTTGCGCGCACTGAATTTGATTTGTCGAAAAAAATCACTGAAACTTGTTAATTGCTACATATTATTCACTATATATCACTGTAATTTCCGTTTACGCCTTTGACAGCAAAAACGCCATGCCATTGCCAAATATATAAACTACCGGTCACCGTTACACATAAAGTCAAGGATATATACTTACATAAATTACTAAGTTGTAAGAAAAAAATTTATTACAGGAGTATTTTTCAAAACAATGACTGGTAGGCTACTTACCTCTATACGCGTAGTTAAAAGAATAAATCTTAAAAACTTACTCTCTCTGCTAATTGCACGAGGGGTGTCGAACAGTCAAAGGAAGCTGACAAATTAGTAACAACTTATTAATTGGGTTGTTTTAGTTGTTGGCTTTAAACAAGAAACGTAAAATCTTAGAAACCTTCAACCCCCCCTAATCTAAACGTGAGGGCAATGAGTTGAATTACTAATTTTTTCATAAATATAAACTAGTTATGTATTATCAACAGATTTCAAAATTTATGTTAAAATTATTCAGTGTTCAGTTTTTATAACCATGTAAAAATTAACCCTCCCTCATTTTGTGGGGTCACAAACTTTATATGGTGATAAAAACTGAACACTGAATAATTTTTACATAAAATTTGAAATCTGTATATATATATATATATATATATATATATATATATATATATATATATATATATATATATATATATATATATATATATATATATATATATATATAATATATATATACACAGTAGAATCCCGTTAACTCGGACCCTGGACCCTGGATAAGTCGGACTTTTACTAAGTCGGACAAGGTTTCAATTTTCCCTTGAATTCTCTTCAGTTAGAACCTTTATTGTAAACAGTTTGTTTACAATAAAGATTCTATAGCTCATCTATTAATAAATATAACATGTGGTGTTCCACAAGGATCCATACTTGGTTTTTCAAAAAACAGAAACTGCCTCATATCACGCCAGACTTTTTAATTGATAATATAAAAATAAAAAGAGAAAAAGTTGTAAAGTTTCTTTATGTATATATTGATGAAAATCTATCTTGGAGAAATAAAATTGATAATACCTCCAATAAAATTGCTAAATGCATCAAAATTCTCTGTAAAGCAAGGAATGTATTAAGTAAACACCAGTTACTAAGGGAGTTAATTTTGAACTGAAAAATCTATTTTTTTTTTAAATTTATTTTATTTATATATTTAATTTAATAATTTTATTTAATTTAAATAATTTTATTTATATATTTAATTTAAAAATTTAATAATAATTTATATATTTATATAATATATTTATTTTATTTGAAAAATCTATTTTAGTTAATTTTGAACTGAAAAATCTATTTGTTTTATATTAAAAGTAATATTTTATTCTTAATAACCGTCTAAATAATAATAGGATATTTAAATATACGTTAATAAAGTTTATATCTTTTTTAAAACTTAGTTACGGCAAAAGAAGTTATATTTTTACCACTTTATAAAGAAATATGCTGAATAAGATCATTCAAAGAAAACAAATGTGACGCAGTTATTACGATAGCTGAAATTAAATGTAATAACTTTAGCGCAAGATAACGTTCCTAATAATAATAATAATAATAATAATATAAGAAATTTTAGTTTTTTCTTCATGACAATAAGATTATTCATTTTAGCAACTTCGATATTTTAAGGTGTCATTCTTTTATATGACTAGGGCCCACGGTATTGAATTGAAAATCTTGATAGTTTTGTTTTATTTTATGGGAAATGTGAAGTTTCTTGTTCCTCATGTATAAATCTATTGGCATTGATTTGAAAAATGTTATTCGTAAAATAAGTTGGGACAAGCCCGAGCTTTTATTTGAGTATAAATAAAATAGTTTAACAGATGTTAATTTAAAAGAAGTTTAATGCAGGCACGCCGGAAAGAGGTATCCTAGGGTAGCAACTGCTACTCCTGCCTTTAGGCTGGGGTGGCAAGAGTAGCATGAATGTACCCTTTCTAGGAAATAGGTATGGTAAATATTGTGCTTTAAATGCATTTCATTATCCAACATTTTATTATCAATATTTTATTATCAATATCTACCAACTGGAACTGGTAATAAATGGGATAGGTGGTAATAATAACATTTTTTCAAATTTTTTAAAGAAAAACAATTTAAAATTGATTTAAACGAAACTTTAAAAAATATTTTATTGAATTGAAAAAAAAGGCAAAGAATCAATAAGCAGCAGTGGCACAACTCACAAACAACTCAGATAAACCCATAAACCGATGTTAAAGAATTTATTGTAAATCACAATCACGTTTAGAACTAACATGTTTCCAAATATCAGTTCGAAATTAAATAAAATATGTGATATTAGTAGTAGGAAAAAGGAGAGATCAGAGGGATTTTTCATTTTCAACCAAATTTTCAACCATAAATTAATATTAATATTGAGGTTAACATTGAACCATGTTGTATATAATTTATTTAGATAAGAAATAATTTTTTATTTTAAAAAAATTGATTTTTTAAAATAAGTGTTAATTTTTATTTCTTGTTATGAAATGTTACGAAAAATTATTGCATGACGTCACGTGATATTCAGATTGATCTTATGCTCTGCTCAGTGCGCATGCGCTGGGATTTACTTACGCGTAGTAGCGCTTATGCGTAGTAGAATTGTCTTAACAATATTATAAAGGATCTCTTATAGCATATAATTCTAGTTCTGTTGCTACAAATGGAAGAGTACTATTTTGTATATAATTATCAAATATAGGCATAGCAGGTCGTCCATTATATAAATAGTTTATATTTTGACATACAGGTGCCCAATAACCACCACTTGTATCTAGTGTAAGTACTGCTCCAGAATTCATCATACTTTTTGTAGTTGTCAAATTTAAACCGCAAAATCCTTGTCCTAATTCTGTACATCCAAATGGTGTATCTGTTGATATGAGTTGTGCAACATTTTGGTAAGCCATAGACATCATTGGAAGGAATGCTTGTTTAAATATAATACTATTCCATACATCATTAATTTTATATTTAAGTCTATATTTATAATAGCCATCTTTGTTTTTATACTGCCAATTAGTAAATAATGTACTATATAATTGAGCAGTAGATGGAGTAGAATTAAATACTCTATAGGCGCTATAATAATTGTTAAGAAATAAATATCCAGCAACTTGTCTAACTAATAATACTTCTCCAGGATTATATGGTGTTCCATAGCCACCACCATATATATTATTCATTGCAAATGGTATTGCTTCAAAAAATTTGTTTGCTAAAAATATTTGTTGTCTTGAATCATAATGTACTCCATCGAAATTTGCACTCCTTAGATTGGGAGGCATACCATCTAGAGATATACTAGCTGTATATGGAGAATAATTTATAATATTTTTTAATGCATCTTGAACTTGAGTTGCTGTAGTTGAGTTTGCTTGAACCCATGAAGATAGCATTTGAAATGTAATGAATAGCATTTTATTTGCTTTTATTTGTGAGTTTGGCAATGTATCAAATTGGTTTGATGAGTATGCAATGTAATCTCTAATGGTTTGTATAAAATTCATTAGAATATATGCATAGTTATCACACCAACCAGTTATAGAATCGTCTTCTCCTTGACTCCAAGTCATACAGCAAAACTCTGCGTTATAATGTGATGAAATGTAATTAATTCTACGAGTTAAATCTTTAAAACCAATTCCATACGGCATAAAATAATCATTACTGAAACTTTTAGCAGTTAGCATGCATGGAAGTATCATTAAGCATTCATCTGGATTTATCATATTTAATGTATTTGCACCTAAAGCGTCTTGCATTATAAGTCCAGCAAGTATTGAACCATATCCTGCCCAACATTTATTATCTGTTTCATTTACATCTAGCCTCAATGAACAAGGAAGTAACACATCATTTTGTCCATTATCCATCGCAAATTGGACTATTCGTCTGTTCATATAATTTACATTAGTTATTGATTGAGATAAACCCCATTCTCTACCAGCATATGTATTTGATTGACCAGCTATAATCAAAACTTTATATTTATGTTGATAAGGAATTAAGCGATCTACATAATTCTTTGTAGCTGCATCCTGCGCATTAGTAGGATCAACTACATTAATCAATTTATGTGAATTCAAATTTATATTAGCACTCATACTATTAGCTCCATCTATTTTTAGATAAGAACTGCTAGAAATCTGATTATTATCTACATAATGCTTTGTAGCTGCATCCTGTGCATTAGTAGGATCAACTAAATTTATTATTTTATGTGTATTTATATCAACGTCTGAAGTTGCTTTATTGTCTACATTAATATTTAGATTTAAACTGCCACCTGATGTGCTACCAAAAGCAGATAATCCATTCATTGAACTACTACCGAATATATTAATACTCATTTTATATACTCATTATTATTTAATTTATTTTTTATAATATATCTAAGATTCACCAAAGTGAATTGATGATGTTTTGAAATTCTTTTCCATCATTTAGTTTTTTCAAGACATAGAGACACAAGTGCCCGCAATAGGAAGTATTTCCAAACTGAACTTGTTCAGTATTGTAGTAAACAGGACTGTGTAAGTATTGAACGAGTTCAACTGGTGGTGGTAGGCCATAAGAGTCGAAACTTAGTTTCATATCTCCGTCTTTATACCAGCAAATCCAATGAAATCCACCTGTACTTGAATCTCCAGTATTTAATATTCCACATTCTTTTTTTTGTGTATTTTTAGGTAATTCATCTCTTACAAATACACCTTTAAAATTTTTAATTTTTAATTTTTTTACTGCTTTTATTAACTGAAAGTTTGTTAATGGTACATTTGGTAATATGATTCCTTCAACATTGATTCTTTTATTCATTTTTATTAATAGTTTAAGATTTTTTAAATAAAAAAATTACTTACATATATGTTTATTTTAATTTATAATGTCCGTATGCTAGGGTATGAATTCCATCATCTAAAATAACTCTTTTATCATCTTCTGCACTGAGTGCTATTTTGTTAATTTCTTCTGTATAAACATCATGTAAATGAGATCTTATGACATTCATTTTTCTCATCTGATTTCTCCTGCTAAGCAGGCAGTCTTTATAATCTTCATGTGTTATATAATTTTTTACTATATTTCTCTTTACTCCTTTACATCTCTTTTTATCTTCTTCATCTATTTTGTAAGAATACAACTTTGATCTGAGTCCAATAAACTCTGTAATTTGTTTTCCTACAGATTCATCTTTAAACATTCCCAATACTTTCTTATTTGTTCCAACTTTAAATCCATTTTGAACAGCTGGATGATCTTTATTAAATTCACTTGTATCAAATTTACTTTCAATATCATTAGAAATATCTTTATAAAAATCTTCTGTTTTTATTTCATAGATTAATGAATCTGTATCTGTATATAAAAGTTTAGCTTTATCTCCATATTTATTTTTTATGTAATCATAATGAAATTCGTACATTAGTGTTTTACTCAAATCTAAAATACACATACCCAAGTAAATAGGTTTGTTATATACAAGCTTTGTTCTTTTCATATGTATTGCTATTAAATTTTCATCAAATATCGTTCTACTTTCATAATTTGGTTTTGATGATAATTTAATAGCTTCTTCTCTTTTTGTAACTAATCTTACATCAACTCTGTTTTCAATGTTCTCCATTGTCTTTCCAAATACTGAATTGTTCATAAGTTTGAAAAAGTCCTTTTCAAAGTCATTTGTTGCTTTTGTTCTTAGATTTGTATTGAGTTCAATGTATTTACTCAACCATGCACTTTCTTCAAACTTTATTCCTCTATGAATTTTTGTTATTTTCATTCCTAACCTTTCATAAAGTTTAAGATTTTCATAGTGTATGATATAATTTTTCTTATGATTTAAATTAGGTATTAATTTATCAACTTTGTCTATTTTTAATCTTTCAGGAGCTAGAGGATAATCATTATGAACATCATGTAAATGTTCAGGATATTCTAAATCTACATCTAATATGCAAGAAGTAAATTTCCAATTTTTTAATTCTTTATCATTCATCCATTCAAATCCATGTGTAGGAAGTGGTTTACTCATTGCCCACCCATATAAATTGTTTGCATCTAGATACTGTATGTAAGTAGATTCTTTACTTTCATCATAATTTTCCATATATTTATTGTTAGCAGTTCCTAACCTGTTAGAAACCATACTAATTCCACCTCTTATTCCTTCCTTTATCATTAAGATCATATCATAATCACTTAATAATTCTAATTTTACTTCTGTTATTTTCAAAGCAGCATCCCAAGCTAATCCTGGTGCTGTATAGTACCAAGCAGGATCTAATTTGTAATTGTTAAAACAGACATCTCTAAAATTTTCAAAGACATCAGCTAGTAGTAATACATCAGATTCGTTATATAAATTATGGTAATCTCTAAATGTTTTACATTGAAACTCTTTCCATACATTTTGAGCATGTAAGTAATCTTCATCACTTATTCCTTCATCATTTAATCTTGAATAAAATGATTCTTTTGGTGGTAATTGTGTTTCATTTAATTTATCAATAGAGTCAACCCATTCATAAGGATAAACACCTTTTCTTAACAATAAATTGAGTTCATTTCCAGAATAGTATCTACTAATATTTTTACATTGATCTTTTGACAAATTTTTAGTTAAACTATCTAAACTAGCAGCCATAAATTTAAAACTATCTAGAAAACGTAGATACAGTTTAACTTCAACTTTTTTACCTTCTCTATTCATAAATTCATTTACTTTAAGTTCTTTAGAAAAGCTGATATATTTTTCTTCATTGTTGGGTATACAATTTATTTTTCCTCCTTCTGATTTTCCTCCTTCTGATTTTCCTCCTTCTGACAATTTCTTTATGAACAAGTGAGAGTCATAACCAGATAAATTGTGAAATAGTACTGGAATGAATTTTGGATTTTTAAATTGTAAATTACACTCATTATGTGCAGCACCTCTATATTTTCCAGTAATATGACAATGATCTCGTACTCTATCTTTTCCTAGTTCGTTTTCACAAATGTGACATATTTTTGCATTGTTAAATTCTTCTTCGTCTTTACTATTAAATATCATATTTTTTTTAAACTTTAAGTACTTGTTATAAATCTTTTTAATATCAGCTTCTAAATTATTAACAAAAATTTGTGCTACATCTTCATCTTCATTACTTGCAGTGAATGTAACTAGTTTACTTTGATATATTTTTTCATCAAAGCATTTAATATAGTAACAAAATGAACTAGGTGTATGCTTTTGGTACTGCTTTGTATAAGATTCATTTGGATTAGGTGAGCAAGTGTTGATTGGTTTTATAACACTTTCAAAGTCTGCATAGACTACAAAGGGCACTCTCATAGACTTGTTATAATTTTTAAACTCAGTCATTGTATTTGGTTTTGGAAGCTCAATTCGTACTGAATCATGAGTATCACAATACAATTTATGCTTTGATAAAGATTCTTCAGTACTAAATGATTGTAAGCAATTTCTACAAAAGTGTTTTTTACCATTATGTTTTGATATTTGTGATGAAAGTAATCTACTTATACTTTTTATTAAACAATAGTGATTGGTTTCATCATTTGAAATGAGTAATAAATCTATTTGGTGTTGCCTATTTTTGTTTTCAGATATTCTTAAAGGATAAACAGAATTTTCATAACCAAAGACATTAACACTGATGTCTTGATTATTTTTCTCAAATTGAGTAATTTGATGGAGTGACACTGGGAATTTTATTTTTTCCCAATTTAACTTCTCAGCTTGTTCTTTTAATTTTTTATCTACTATTCCAGGATGATCATCTTTAGGATTAAAAAATCTAGCAACACACCACTTAAAGCATTCGTTGTCTTCATTCTTCATATTAATAATTGCTTTTTTAGCTGCCAACTCTTTAGGAAGAGGAATGTAAGATTTACCTTTAATAGGTTTATATTCAATGATATTAATGTCCATCTTTTTAACTGAAACAAATCTCCAACTTGATCCTAATTGTTGAAATGCTGACAAGGATTCTAAAATTTTCTGTTCAGCTCTTTCATAAAGTTCGTTTAAATCTGTTGACTCTAATACAACTTCTGCTTTTGTTGAAAAATGATGCAAAATTGTTATAGTTTGTCCTGTTTTAAGATCAGTACGCTCCATTTCACATGAAAGAACAATATAGATTTTTGATCCTTTATTACTATTTAAAATATTTAATACATTATTTTTAACTGATTTCATATAAGATAAAGCATCAGCTCCTTCAACTCCTTTAGCTGAAAATTGTTTAGTTATATTTTTAAGAGCTGATTGTGTTAATTTAAATTCTATTGGTTTTCTAAGTCCAAATCTTTTATACAAGTTTGAAACTGTTGACTTTATTGATGTAAGTTTTTCATTAGCAACATTTTTAATAGGTTCAGGAACATAGTCAATAATCCAATTAGCAAATGAATTCACTTTGTTCTTAATGGTATTAATATAACTAACTGGAACATATTGTGTAGGTGCTAAAGTATTTTGTGTAATATTATTTGGAATAGGCATATCTAATATAGGAGTTGTTTGCTCAATTGCTCTTATGAGATCTGCTTTTCTCATTCTATAATAATATCTAATTCTTCGCTCTCTTGCGATTTGTTTTAATTCTTTTACATTTCTATTTTCCATTTTTATATATACAAGAAAATTATTTATATCATTTTCAATTTTTTAAATTTCTTATTATATTTTTTTATATATACAAGAAAAAATTATTTATATCATTTTCAATTTTTTAAATTTCTTGTTAAGAAATTAATTGATAGCAAATAAACATTTCTTATTATATATTTTTATAGACTTATATCTATAAAAATAATTTATTTTTCATTTTCTGATTTTATTATTTCTATTTTTACTCCATTTTTAACTTTTCCATTATACTTCTCAGCATATGATTTACAATGCTTTTCTTTACGAATATAATCATAAAATGAATTGTATATTTTAACTTCTCCTGTTTCTACATTAGTAAGTTTTATAGTTGTTGGATTTGTTCTAATTTTCGCAAGCCAATCATATTTAGGATCTCTTTCTTTTTTTTCTTTTATAGGATGAATTCTTGGTCTTCCAGCTTTTTTTTTCTCTTTTATTACTTTTTCTTTTTTAACTCTTTTAACTCTTACAATCTTTGGTTTTTTTTGTTTTTTAGTAATGATATTTGATTGTATAAGTTCTTTATCAATTAAATTATTATCCATAGCAATCAATACTAATGCAATGTGATCTTTAGATGTTTGTTGTATATTATTTTCTTTTAGTAAATTTAATAAATACTTTTTTGTATATTTTATTTTATCACTCATTTTTATATATACAAGAAAATTATTTAAATCATTTCAAAAAAATATTTTTTATTACACATTTTACTATTTTCTTTTTCTAATATTCAAAGTTAAATCTTTCTCCATTAGACTTTAGTCTACCTAATCTTTCTGACAAAATAACAGCAAACGCTTCAGTTCCGACTGGAACATTTTCACTAAAGTTTGCTATAATCTCAATATCTGATGGTGAAGTTTTTAATCTTTCTGATTGATGTCTTAAATCGAAAACAAAAAGTGGATATAAATCTCTATAGTCTGAAGGTGTTATGTTACAATTTGAAATTATTTTATCTATTCCACAAAAATTTTCTTTAAAATTGGATACATCTGTATAAGCTCTTGAAACTTGTTGATTTGGAAATGATAGTTCATAATCAGCTTCAGGATATCTTATTTTATTAATCACAACTTGTATATTTGTTAAGTTACAATGATCAAATATTGAAGCATTTTGTGTTTGATCATTATCTCTATTTGTTTGGAATCCAACGATAATATATCTAGGTTTTTCATCACTTTTAACACCAAGTCTCCAAGTCATTTTAGATGTTTGTTGAGGAGTTGTAGTTTCACACGATCTAGAATAAAAAGCTACTGGAATTGTTGCTTTTTCTTTAATAATAGTATTAAGATTAAGTCTCGCTTTATCTGATGGTGTGATATAAGGCATCCATAATGATATTTTTGTAAGATTTACTTTTCCTATAGCTGCTGCAGCAGATCGAAAAATAGCATCATTGTCATTTTTTCTTTGTAGAGTTAATGTATGTTTAAATCCGTAAATTACTTTAGTATAATCCTCACAGAATCCGAAAATATGATTTAAAGGAATACAAAACGAAAATGTACCTTTTGTAGTAGGTTTTTTTATAATGTATGCTTGTCTTACTGTAAATCCAACATTAGTAGTCAAATTTGCATCTGTTACAGTATCTTTGTACCATAGTTGATTTAATCCTTCTGCTAATTGGAAGTCATTTGAATATTTGAGCATTCCTAACATTGTAGTTGCTTGTCCTAAATTATTTACTGTTTCTATATTCTGTCCTGATAAATCATATGCCATTCTATCAAATAAATGCATAATTCCATTGTTTGTAAGTGTAACTACATCTATATCAGCATAGGATGCACCACTTGCTGCTTGAAGTCTTCCTTCAACTTGTATATAAGCTTTAGATGGTTTAAAAAATGAATCTGTCATCTCAATATTAATTTTTATTGGTACGGTATCATTTATATTTGTACCATTTTGTGGAGTATATTCTCCAAATTGATATCTGAAAATACTATCATCAATAAAGGGATCTTCTGTTAAATCTAAACTTTTATAATCTGCCATTTTTATATGCATAACATTTTTTTTTAATTCATTTTACATTAATTTTATAAAAAAATATTACTGAAAATTATGCCATTTTTAATCCTCTTCCCATCTTTACTAATTCCTCCAGTTTAATAGCGTTTGAATGGCTTAATTTTTTATTTAATCCTCTTTTAGATCTTTTAGATGGTATTGCAGATCCCATCATCAATTTATTTATATTTGTTGTTACTTCATTAGATATATTTTGAGCAAGATCATTAGCTCCAAATTCAACTAAATTTGCAAGTACTTGTTTACTTTCAGGTTTAAGCTTTGATTTTTTAATCAAATTGTTTCCTTTTTCTAATATAATATCTTTAGCTGTAGAGATTGCATTTGTAGCTAGTTCTTTACCTGCTACTTTTGCAGCATCTATTGCAGTTTTTCCTAAATCACTAGCAATGGCTTTATTAGCTAAATTACGTGATATTTTAAGTGCATTATTAATCGATCTATTATTAAGTAAGCCTCTAAAAGGACTAAATATGCCACTCCCATCGATAAAATGCTTTTTATAAACTTTTTTCTCAACAATTAACATTTTTTATATACTTACTATTTTTTTAATTCATTAGCATCCCTTATTTATCTCTTAAACGGTTAGTTAACATTGTCTTCATACCAGATAATGCTCTAAAAAAATCAGAAGATTTTGCTCGATTATATAGATTATTAACATCATCAAATATACCACTTCCACTTACAAAATGCTTTTTATAAACTTTTTTCTCAACAATTAACATTTTTATTTACTTACTATTTTTATTTAATCTAAAAATGTTTTGTAATGATTTATAATATTCAGAATCAATTTCTCCTTGACGTAATAATTCATCACAAATAGCAACAGCTTCATTTCTAGCCCCAGTATTACCTGCTTCAAATGCAGCTATTCGTAATGCAAGCATTTTAACTAATTCATTTGGATCACTAGGAAGAATGATAACTCCTTTTCCAGATTTTATAGCGATCTCTCCCCAAATGGGTTTTATTATTTTATTATATTTTTCACTTCTAGATGATCTAGGCTTTCCTGGATATTTACTAGAAGAAATAGCATCTGTTTCTTTTAATATATTTTTATAATTTTCAAGATCATCTTCATTGTATATATCTTTATCAGGACTAGATTTTGTTAACAATTCCCAAAGACCATTAGTTCCAATATATTTTTTATCATCAATAGTTATATCATTATTACTAATTAATATTGGTTTTTTTCCTATATACAATTTTCCATCTTTTGAGTGTATACCAAATGTAAAATCTGCTGCCTTTTTATTACTATATGCTGACTTTAAATAATTTGTTGCTATAGTTCCTAATGAAACTATTTTACTTTCAGGTACATCCATTATTGCAGGATAATTTGATAGTGTTATAGCTAAATCAGCTTTATTTTCTAATTTAGCTAGGTTTTCTTTTATTCCAGATTGACTATCGATAATAGGTTTATATAAATTACTCAAGTCATACTGTAAGTCATTATATCCAAGCTTTTCATTTACTGCATCTTGATAAATACCTTTTTTCAATCTTTCAAGCTCTTTAAAAGCTTCATTTCTTTTTTTCGGATCTACAATATCTAAAAACGACATTTTTATATACATAACATTTTATTTTAATTTATTTTAACGTATTATCATGTTTTACTTGAACATAATACATGTTTTACTTGAACATAATACATGTTTTACTTGAACATAAATCATGTTTTACTTGAACATAATACATGTTTTACTTGAACATATATTATGATTTAATTAATATTTATTTTGTTAATATTTTGATTTTTATTAAACCTATTCTCTAACAATTCCATCGCCTCTTTCATCGCTTTCTCTTTACCTTGGTTGAATATTGATTGTTTAGTTTGTTCATCAATTTCGTTTTTAGATTTTGTTCTAATTTGTTCAATCATAGCTTGAAACTTTTCATATTCTGAAAGTATCATTGTAAATTCTACATCATCGATATTACCATCTTTTAAAGCTTTAGAAATATGGTCGCTTATAGTATTTAATTTCGCGTCAGCTAATACTTTAATCTTTTCATGCTTTTCTGATTTTATATTTAATTTTTTAATTACTTGAGATCCTATTAATGACATTAAACCAATCCCTAATGCTGTACCTTCACATGCAATAGCTACTGGTGTTCCAACTATTGTTGTTAAAAAACCAATACCAACAGCTCCAAGTGTCATAGTAGTTGCAAGTAATGAATTATCAACAACTGAAATTATTCTTACAGCTCTGTGATATTTTTTACTTAACATAGCTCTTCTACTTCTTTCACATTCTATTTTACCTTGAATTTCACTTATCTTATCTAATCTATATCGCTGATCAGATAGTGGTGGTGCAGTTGGATCAACTCTAAACTGGTTAAGATCTGGATAAATACTTTTACATTCTTCATTTTTACATTCTTTATAGTCCCTATTATAGTCCCTATTATATTCCATTCTTTTTTATAAAGAAAAACATTCATTTTAAGTTATTTTAATAAATCTCTTTTATTTACCAAAATTAAATATAGATTTAACAGAGTCTTTATCACTTTGTGATTTATCACCGTCTTTATCTTTGTCAGATTTAGCGAAGCCAGGATCACTTTGTGATCTAGTATTATCTTTATCACATATTTTATCAGTAATTAATTCTCCTATACTTGATAATATAGATTTAACAGAGTCTTTATCACTTTGTGGTTCTTCTTTTGGTTTTATATTTTTAGGTCCTGAAAGTACCTTTGCTTCGTTAGATCCCTTCGGGATCAATACTTCGTTAGATATATAACTGATTATATTTATAATTCCATTATAAGATAATATATATAATAAAAAATCTCCTTTTTTAATATTTATATCTTTTTTATCATTATTATATAAAGTTATTATAATATCATTAGTAGACTCTGCTACTACTGAATTTAGTAAGTTTAAATATGGCTTATATTTTTCTGCAAGTGCAAGTAATATATACACTTCATCTATATTAACTCCACACTTTAAAGAAATGTTATTATATGAATTTGATTTTACTGTAAAATCTTGCTGTGCAAATACTCTATATTTTTTATTATTAACAAAAGATGGAGTATGATCTAAATTCCGATTATATATTAAACCTATTTTTTTTAATTTACTATTTTCAATATTCAGAAACATTTTATTCATTTTATAAAGATGTTTATTTATTTAAATCATTTCACAACATAATAATATAAAAAATTAAAATGATTTAAATAATTTTCTTTTGTATATAAAAAAGATGTCTTATGTGAGTATTGAAAATTTTGATGAAGCAAATTTATACGTAAAAGAAATAATTAAATTTAATAAACCTGTTCCATATCAAAAAGTAGTTATTGGCTATAACTATTCAGATTTTTCAGATGCTTTAAGAGTAAAAACCCCAAAATCGTTTTCATATGGAGTTAATGAAAATATAGACTTAAAAACAAAAAAACTTACAGGATATTCAATTCCTTTTGTATGTGAAAATGATATATTTATCACAATTATTGAATCTATTGAAAAGTTTTGTAGAGATAAAGTTACTGAAAATGAATCAAAGTTAAAAAAAGGTGGTATGAAAAGTCTTAATATTCACAATTTAAACATTTTAAAGTATAGAAATGATAATCCTAAGGCACCTCCAGTTATATATGCAAAAATACCAACAGATTATAAAAGTAAAAAGATGGATCAAGTATTCAGGAAAAAAAATGATGGTGATATTTTAGGAGAAAGTCTTATTAAAAAAAGATGTGACGTTGTTGGATGCTTAGCAATTGAAGGTGTATATATCGGATCGATGATTCAATCTATTCAAGTAAAATTATTAGATGCAGTTGTATATGAAAAAGAGTATAAGATAGAAAGACTTTATATTAAAGATATTGATTTAGAAAGTGAAGATGAAGAGTAAAATATTTTTTTAAAAAATGATTTATATAATTTAAGTATTAATTATAAATATATAAAGAATGGATATTGAAGTACATAACAATAAATCAAATATCACTACAATTCAATTTGATCCTATTATTGAACTTGATAAAACAAAAAAATACGAAATGGCATTTATAAGATTAGAAACTATTCACTACAGCGTTTCATCTCAAAATAAGTGTTTACATATATTAAATAATATCGTAGATGGAAAAAATATAAACGGTAAGAAAACTACTGTAATGCATACATTCTTACCAATGACTCGTCCTTCAGGTATGAGTCTTGTTGAAGAACCAAGTTTTAAAAGTTATTTTCCATTAAGAACAAACACACTTTCAAAAATGACAGTTGAAATAGTGGATGATGATCGTTATGCTATAGATATGAGTAAAGAAAGATTAATAATACAATTTCATCTAAGAGAAGTAAAGCAGTAAAGTTATTCATTATAATGAATTAGCGAAGCAAGAATCACATAGTGATTTAAAAAAATAATACATATATAAAAATGGATATATGTATTGGAGGAGATACTTCAACAATAAGAAGAAAGTTTTTACCAGCTATTCCACTTGATGGAAAAAAAGAATATGAAATGGCATTAATAAGCTTAGAAACATATAATATACTTAATAATATTACTGCAAACAACAATAAATTTACTTATACTATTTATGATCCAAAGACTAAAGAAACATCAACAGCTAATCGTAATATTCCAAAAGGTGTCTATGAACTTTCATCAATCAATGACTGGTTGCAAAAAGAATTAGTTGCTTCTCATTTTCCTTTGAATTCAATTACTTTTGTAGGAAGTACAATAACATTTAAAGTTACAATGGGTATTGAAACAAATTTTGCAGTTGATTTTACAATTGAAAATTCAATCAGAAATCTTTTAGGTTTTGAAAGTAAAATATATACTGCAGGTGTTTATGAATCTGTAAAAGTATTAGATATAAATCATATTAATACTATACATGTAAAAAATAGTATTATATCAGGATCTTATTTAGATAATTCACCTAGCAATATTATTTATACGTTTTACCCCTCTGTAGCTCCTGGAGCTAAACTTGTAGAAAAACCCAATGTTCCCATTTACTTACCTATATCTCTAAGAGGAGATATTCGTGATATGGAAACTTCGTTAATTGATCAAGATGAAAATCCAATTGATGTGCAAGGAGAAAGAATAACAATGAAATTTCATATAAGAGAACGAACTTCTAAATGCGAACAAGAATCTATTTTAAAAGAACAAGTATCACTTCTAAAAGAATTGATAAACATTTTAAAATATAAAAAATAGATTTAGATATCTTAAGATATCAAGATTTATGTAGATTCAAAGGAATTAAAATAAATTAAAAAAATTGTGCATATATAAAAATGACAGATTATAAAAATATTAAATTTAAAATTTCAGATTATCAAAAGAAGAAAATCAAGAAAGAACTTGAGAATGATTCAAAAAAAATTACTATAAAATTAACTTTTAAAAATCTAAGTGATAAAAATGCTAAAGATGTAGTAGCTCTAACACACAAACAATTAGAGAAAGTAATTAATGCATTTAAAAATAAAAAAGGTATAACAATTGAATTAAATGAAGAAAATCTCATGCATAATTCTAAAGTGGAAGGTGGATTTCTACCTTTACTTTTAAGTTTTTTAGCAAGTGCTGCTCCAGTAATTGCAAAAACTACTGCAACAGCATTATTAGCTGGAACAGCTGCAGCTGCTGGAAATGCTATAGTTAATAAAATTGCTGGAAAAGGTGTTTTGTATATTAAAGATAATAAAAGATCTATTAAAGCTAGAAAAGTAGGAAAAGGATTACTAATAGATGAATGGAAAAAAGGAAGGTATTTAGGAAATGGGTATTACTACTATTATGGAAAAGGAACTGGAAACAATAAACAATATAAAAAAGTAGGAAAAGGTTTAATATTAGGTGAAAATTCACCATTTAAAAATATCCCATTATTAGGTTTGATTCTTTAGTTAAATATATATTTATTAAAATATATATTTCATTTAGCATAGGTTCTGAAAGAACCAAGACTTCGTTGGATCCTTTCAGGATCTACCATTTAATACAGATAAAGGAAAATAAAAACGATCAAAACCATTTCTATATTTTCCATTTTTCACATCTGATGATAAATCAATAACAATAAATTTATGTGGTTTTGACCAAACTATTTTACAAAAGTTTTTAAACTCTTCTTTTGACATATCATTTGAAACATGGTCATTATAAATATGATTTACATTTTTTGAATCTTGTTTAAACAAGCATATAAAATTTGCATTTTCTCTTATTGTTTTCCTTGGTAGCATAAAATAATTTTGCGCTAAATAAAAACAATCTACATTACTATGCCTTCCTCTTATATAGTATTTTTCACACTTGTTTTGCTTTGTTAATTGTAAATCATCGAATATCATTAAATTATTTTTAGTAAGATCAAGATCTTCAGGTTCTGGTACATCATCTGCTGTTTCAT
Source organism: Hydra vulgaris (assembly GCF_022113875.1). NCBI lineage: Eukaryota > Metazoa > Cnidaria > Hydrozoa > Anthoathecata > Hydridae > Hydra > Hydra vulgaris. The sequence goes on along the minus strand of NC_061158.1, from coordinate 11,635,921 downwards.
AAAACTGACACTCCATATCTATTTTATTTTTTAAATTTTTTGAATGGACTTCAATTACAAGATCAGGGCTGATATCCATCTTATCTATTTTATCTTGTAACTTAAATATTTTAAGAATATCTTCTTTTGGTACTTTTTTTTCAAAAGAACTTTTTAATATTTTATATTCAGGTTGAAAAAGAGATTTTCCAAAAACTTGTAAATTATTATAGTCCAACCAATCAGGTCTTATAAGTAAATTTAATAATAAATTTGTTTTTCCACAACCAGACTTCCCAACTATAAGTCCTCTTATACTTCTTGGTAATAACTCATTATTATGACGATTATTTTTATTTACATTATATGATAAATCTAATACTTCCATTTTCTTATATAAATAATTTTTTTAAATTAAATAAAAATAAAGTAATAAAAAATGTATTGCGTTAAATGTAAAAACAAAACAGATACACTCAACTTACAACATGTTGTAAGTAAAAACAATAGAAATATGCTTCGTGGAAATTGTGCACTATGTGGAACAACAAAAACTCAATTTACAAAAGGAACTAAAGGTGGTGATTTAGTGGAATCTATTAATAATTTTACAAAGAATAAAAAATTACCTTTTCAAAAGTTTAAAGGTGAAATGCATTTACCAGGTATGAACTTTGCAGGACCTGGCACTAATTTAGATGAAAGATTAACTTCTACTGAAATGCCTAAAGAATGGAGCATGCCTGTAGATAAAGTTGATAAAGCAGCTTATATTCATGATCTTGCTTATAAGCATTATCCAGACAAAGAGCATAGAAATTTAGCTGATAAAATGATGCTTGAACAAATGGATACTATACCTAATCCTACACCACGTGAAAAATTGGAAAGAAAGATTATAAAACCTATCATATCTGCTAAAGTACGGTTTGGCATGGGAAATAAAGAACCAATGAGTATTAAAGAATTATGTCAAAAAAACTGCAAGCGCAGAGGAAAAAAAGCAAAAACCTGAAATGGACTGATGAACTTGCAAATGAACTTCATAAACCTGTTATAAAACATTTTAGAAAAAGAAAAGTAATTGCAAATGGAATAGATGAAATATGGGCTGCTGATTTAGTTGACATGCAAGCTTATTCTAAATTTAATAATGGTATAAAATACTTATTAATGGTCATTGATATATTTTCAAAGTATGGATGGATAATTCCATTGAAAAGTAAGACAGGAATTGAAGTTGCTAATGCATTGAATAAAATCTTTAAAATTAGGAAATGCGATAAATTATGGGTTGATAAAGGTTTGGAATTTTATAACAAACATGTTAAAGCATTAGGTGTGCAGCTCTATTCAACTGAAAATGAAGAAAAAAGTTGCGTTGTTGAACGATGGAATAGAACAATGAAAGAAAAAATGTTCAAATACTTTTCAGCTAATTCTACTAGAAAATACATTGATGTTTTAAATGAAATGGTATATCAATACAACAACACAAAGCATTCTTCAATTAAAATGACACCTTCTGAAGCAAGCGATAAAAAGAATGAAAATAAAATTTGGTTTAATCTAAATGGTAAAGTGATATCTAATCCTATCAAACCCAAGTTTTCAATAGGTGATAAAGTGAGAATAACTAAAAAGAAAGGAGCGTTTGAAAAAGGGTACACACCAAGATGGACTGAAGAAGTATTCATAGTATCACAAGTTCAGTACACAGATCCACCTACTTATAAAATAACTGATTACAATGGTGAAGAAATACAAGGTACTTTTTATGAACAAGAACTTCAAAAAACGAATCAAGAGATATTTAGAATTGAAAAGGTTATTCGTAAACAAGGTAATAAATCATTTGTAAAGTGGTATGGGTATCCTAATACTTTTAACTCATGGGTTGATAATACAGAATTGAAAAGTTTATAAATAATTATCTTAAATATATAAAAAATGCAAAACTCTAATGTAAATGTGAATATATGCGTATCAGCTACTTCTGGAAATGCTAATACAAATACTACTGTAACAGCTTCTTCATATTCTACAGCATCTACAAGCAAATAAAAAATCTAGCGCATGCGCACTGAGCAGAGCATAAGATCAATCTGAATATCACGTGACGTCATGCAATAATTTTTCGTAACATTTCATAACAAGAAATAAAAATTAACACTTATTTTAAAAAATCAATTTTTTTAAAATAAAAAAATATTTCTTGTTGAAATAATTTATACACAATATGGTTAACATTGAACCCTATATTAATATTAATTTATGGTTGAAAATAAGGTTGAAAATGAAAAATCCCTCTGATCTCTCCTTTTTCCTACTACTGATATTAAATTTTATTCTTCTTTCTATCGACATACGTTACAACTTTTTGTTATTATGCTTTAATCCTTTATATATATATATATATATATATATATATATATATATATATATATATATATATATATATATATATATATATATATATATATATATATATATATATATATATATATATATATATATACATACATATATATATATATATATATATATATATATATATATATATATATATATATATATATATATATATATATATATATATATTTGTGCAAAAGAGCAATGGTTTTTTGAGTTTGTAATTTTATTTTTGAAAAAAAGAAAAAAAAGGAACATATTGTAAAGACAATATACAGTTATAAAACAAATATAGCAATAGTTTTTTGAATTAGCATATTTATTTTCGATGTTTATTTTCGAGTGGTCATTATTTTCGACCGGTATTTGCATACAAATTTATATCTCTTATTACTTTATTTTTTAATCGTAATTTTAACTTAATTGTAACGGTTTTAACCACTGAACAGTCATGCCGAAGGCCTAAAGATTTTAAAAGAAAAAAACTAAGAAATAATCAAAAGCAGTAGCATCACCTTAACAGATCAACAATAACAATAACAATATATATTCTGAAATAAAAGTTTACATTTCATGGTTGTTTACTAATAGTACGAGTACTAATCTAAAGTAAACACTAGGGATGTACCGAAGCTTCGGCTTCGGCTTCGGTTTGCCGAAGCTTCGGCAATTTTGCCGAAGCTTCGGTTCGGCCAAAGCCATGGGCGTTTTTTGCCGAATCATTGGTTTCGGCAAAAAAATGGACATTACTAAGCTGGCATTCGACTGAGGAAGACATTTTTTAAACGTTCACACGTTGTCTGTTTTCCGAATAAAACGTAGTTGAACGTTCAAAATTCTTCTTTTTCTTTTCTTCTTCTGAGAAATTTAAATAAGCCTCTGATCTATACAGTTGTGAAGATTAAATGAATCCAGCAACGGCTTTTGGAGGTGGCAAGGCCGTGTGTAGGGCGGCCAAAAACGGCACGATAGCGGATAGAAAGTAAAGTTACTTAATGAAACACATTGATTTTTTTATAATCACTCAATATAAGCTGATTTAAACTGTAACATTATAGTAAACTTTATATAATTAAATACCATAACCCTAATATTTAGTTATGATCACTCGAGCTTAGCAATAAAATTTATTTATGCATTAGTTGGTAGTAAAATAATGAAAAATTATTAAAATTTAATTTTTTTAGCATTTAGTTATTAGTTAGCATCAACTTCTAAAATCCGAGTTATGTTAAATTATATATTTTTTAATATTAAATTAAAATTAAAAATTAAACCTGGAAATAAATCTTCATTTAAAATTACTTAGATGTAACTAAAACATAGCGCACGAGAGTTAAGAGAGTTAACTATTCTCGAAATTTTTAAAAATCTATACAATAAGTTAATTTTAACGCACGAAACAATTTTTATTCAGAAAGTTTGTTTTACTAAGTCACAGACAGAACACAGAAAGACACTACACAGAAAGACACTACACAGAAAAGACACTACACAGAAAAGACACTACACAGAAAAGCACAATTGAAATGTAAGTCAATTGCGTTTGTTTTTGATTTTGTACGCTGGATCATTAGTAAAAGTAAATATACCTGCTCTACAAATATAGGTTAATTGGTTATTTACGACTTCAATATTTTTTAATTCAAATAATATTTGAATCAAAAAATTGAACGAATATTGTTTATTTCAATAAATATTATTAAAGGTAAGAAAATAATTAAACTTTCTATTTCAATTTTCAGAATTGTTATTATAACTTTAAGTTATCCATTAGCGCATTATGGCTACCTCATCGCGAAGTAAAAATCCCTTATGGAATTATTTTAAAGTGAGTGATGAAGATGTTGGCAAAGCCATCTGCATACTTTGCAAGAAGATTTTGTCTAGAGGAAGTAAAGACGCACACAACATGTCAACAACAAATTTACAAAACCATCTGAAAAAAGTATATTACAATATACATAGCATGATTCTTTCTCAGAAGAAAATTATTAACCACGAATCTTTACCAAATCCAAATGAAAAGTCTATAAAACAATTTTGCACTACTCGAACAATATGCTCAGATAGAACAAGCTCTGCTGAATCAGTGCAAATCATTACCAGCACTGCCACAGATGAAACGCAGGGAAGCTCGCGTGTGTCTAATAACACAATTGCCTTTTTTCAAAAAGCATCGACACAGGTAACTCAGCTAACTGTAGCTGAATTCATTTACTATTCAGTATTTATGATTTTGTGACTGGATATGGGCATGTCTTGTCAAAAAATTATCTTTTGTATAGAAAAATGTTAACTTAACTTATCTAAGCTTATAATATTATAACAAATGTTCTGGTGAGGGGGGAGAGATACATACCTCTATCCGCCACTTAGATCCGTCGCTGGCCATTGTTAGTTACAAGTTGCTAAGTAATTTTTTTAATTCGTTGAATTTGTTTCAGGTCTCACTGCGGGAGATTTTGCAAAGAAAAGAATTGTGGCAACTTGATAATCCTAAGGCTCAAGCTATTACCAAGCTTATTGGAGAAATGATATGTTTAGACTTGCAGCCATACTGTATTGTTGAAGATAAAGGTTTTACCTGACTTTTAAAGAATTTAGCTCCAAACTATACAATACCTAGTCGAAAGTATTTCTTCACAAAAGTCATTCCACTGATGTATGAAACCATAAAAGCCAAAGTAAAATATGAGCTTGATCAAGCAGATTTCTTAAGTTTAACTAGTGATGGTTGGACCTGTCAGCACACAATTCAATCGTATTACAGTTTAACAGCTAGATTTGTAACGCATGAGTTTACAGTTAAACATGTCATCTTACAAGTTACACACTTCCCTGAGTCGCACACAGGGCACAATATAAGTAAATTCATAAATGAAGCGCTACAATCATGGGAAATTCCCCATGAAAAAATTCATGCAGTTTTAACTGATAATGCAGCCAATGTAATGGCTGCCATTAAAGAGTCAAATTTAGGCGATAAACATCTTCCATGTCTGATACATACTTTACAACTTTGTATTCAGAAAAAGATTTTTAGAGAACAAAGAACAGCAAGTGATACAATAGCTGTTTTTCGAGCATTAGCAGGACATTTCCACCACTCATCTAGTGCTGTGGCTAAACTAAAGGAAATTCAAAGTCAACTAAAATTGCCATAGATAACATAATTCAAGATGTTTCCACAAGATGGAATTCGACATACTATATGCTTGAAAGGTTCATTGAGCAGAAAAAAGCTATTACATTGTATTGCATTACCAAAAATCAAACAAATGCAAAAAATCCTACGGAAAATCAATGGCAACTTGCTGAAATGCTTGTATGCATATTAAAACACTTCGAAAGTACTACAAAAGACATGAGTAAAGAAACTGCATGTATATCAGAGATTATACCATTTATCTATGCAATGGAAAAGTTTCTAGACTACGCTTGTGACACGGCAACTGAAATAAAAACTGTTGTTGATGAACTTAAGAAAGATTTTAACTGTCGTTTTCAAAAATACAAGGATAATGTTGATTTAAAAATCGCGATGATGCTTGATCCTCGTTTCAAGTTAAAGTTTGTTGAAGACAAAAATCATAATATGTTTAAAGAAATACTCCATTTAGAGTTCTACCGTTTTTGTTCCAAATCTCATTTAGAACAAGTAAAAGAAATTGAATTTGGTGTAGCAAGAGGTAGTGGATCAGACTCAGAAGAATCATTAAGTTCATTTTCAGAATCTAAAATTCATGAGTCCAACTCAGATTTTGATGGCCATGGCTCTCCATTAAAAAAAAAACAACTAATGAGCATGAACATATATAGCTTGTTCCACCAAATCGGTGCAAATGAGTATGCTCTACAAAATTCAGAAAATTCTGACGGACGGAGAAAAAAGAAAAAAAACACTAGTTCAATGGGAAAAACTCTAACTGTCAAAGAAAAATGGTAAGAAAACAGAATCTATTTATGATTTTTATATTGTTTATACATTAAATATTAAATATTTTTTTTATCTCTATTCTCATTCTCCATTTTTTTTATTTCAAAAGACGGATAACAGCATTCTTTTATTTTGTTTAGTTGATTGAATTGTAATATTTTAAAAATTTAAACCTAAAATTATCACCTATATTTTATGTATCAGCACCGATGAAGTCAACTTCTACTTGAGCCTTCCAATACTGCCAAAGAATGAATGCCCTTATAAGTGGTGGAGTGCATACCGTTACACTTCCTCTGATAAAGATACTTACAAGTTGAATTTGTCAAAGTTTTCAAAGAAAGTTTTGTGCGCGCCTCCTTCATTTGTAAAAAGTGAACGCTTATTTAGCACATCTGGAAACATATTTGAAGCAAAAAGAAACAGACTATTACCCGAACATGGAGAACAGATTGCATTTTTAAATTGTAATATGCCTGCTTTCATTGAACAAATTTTTATTAACTAAATAATAGACTGTAGTTTCTTAGTTCAACTGATTCAACTTTTTAACAAAATTTAAAACAAATACCAAATTTTGTGTTCAAATTAAAATAATGACTACTTTTATATTTTTACATTTTACGTGTTTACATTTTTATAAATTCTTTCAAAGAATAGATCATAATTTACCTTAAGTATCAGTAAATGTTTAAGATTTAGTGATGTAATCTTTCCTATACCTGCTAGATATATAGAATTAAGACTCTAAATTTCACTCTCTAAATTTTTGTACAAAATTTGTTTAAATTTTTTATAATATTGGTTTTGTTTTATAATTTTCCTAAAATGGGCATGTAGGCCAAAACATTGAAACCTAAAACATTGATATATAATTTTGAAAGCAACTTGATTATTCAAACCACCGTGGTGAAGTAAATTGAGCTTTAAATTACGTATAACTTAAGCCGAAGCTTCGGCTTCGGCAAAGTGGCTTCGGCCGAAGCTTCGGCTTCGGCAAAATTGCAGCTTCGGTACATCCCTACTTTCTAATACTCCGATAAAATTTTCATTCACTTCATAGTTGTCACTGCAAGTTCTTATATTAAACAAAATTTGTTTCTTTTTAGTAATATCTGAGGATTCATCTGCAAATACCGAATAGAAATCTTTATTTTTAATCAGTTAAACAACGTTCGTGTCTCTAACGTAAGAATTTCCTCTTGTTCTTGCAAGATGAGATAAAACATAATAAAAATAAAACATAATGGTTTTCAATCATTGACATTTCTAATGCCTTATCACTTTTACTTTTTTACCTTATCCAAATTAAACTGGTTTATATTGGATTCTTCATCGTTATTACCTCTTATAGCTACAGGGTGTAGCTATAAGAGTTGATAATGGTGAAGAAACCAATATTTGTCGAAGCAATGTTTTCAATGTTTCGAAATGAGCTAGCAAGTCTTTTCTTCGAACTGCCTGTTTCTCTATGTACATTCAGTCAATTTGTGCATTAATTGTTGTAAACTTTATATTTTCTTTCTAAATCTTTAGAACATTTGAAGCCTTATGGAGTCCTCGTGATCTTTTAGTGCTGCTGCAAATTTGTTCCATGTTCTAAATCCTTTCCCGACTCCATGCTTGAACACTCCACCAGAACATAAATCATATTTTGTGCAGGTTTCACAAATGATAGCTTTCAACAATCAATCATAAAATAACCAACTTAACTCATTAAATCAGCCTTAATATAAGTCTTCCATTTCTGTTTTTTTTTTTTATCAACTTCACTGAAATCCTCCGCTTTTCTAACAAGATTTTCCATTGGAATTTCACCATCTTTTTTATCGGACTCCTATTTTTCCTGTCTTTCCAACTTTATCCTGATTTTCTAGTTCACCGTGAGGGTTCTCTAGCTTCATCTGTTCAGATGTTGTTGTTTTTTTCAACAAAGTAGTAATTTTGATATGATAGCTTCGCAAATGGCGGTCGCGTTTTTTTAACCGTTAAAAAAGCTAAAGTGAAAATAAAGAATAAAGTTAAACTGAAATTAAAAGATAAATATTGTTTTTAAAAAAAGTCGCCTTTAAATCATAATCACCAATAAATCATAATCAAGTCAATAATCTTATAAATTAATTTAAAACAAACAATTAAATTCAAAGAAAAATTTTACAAAAAGATAAATAGAATTTCGAACTAAAAAAAAAAAAAGAACAATTCCGTAAAACAACAAAAAGAACAAAAAAAGAAAGAAAAAATAAAGAAAGAAAGAAAAAAGTTAACCAATAAAAAAAAACAAAAGAAGAAAAGAAGAAGGAAAAATAAATAAAATTACAAACAAAGTAAAAGAAGATTGGTTGTTTTATACTTATTTTTTAACGGTTTAATTTGTAATGAAATATTATAATTTTTTGTGTTTCTAATTTTATTATTATTAATTTTCTTGATTTATATTATAATTTTTTAAATAATATTCTTTTATTATATTATTATTTTTCTTGTATTATATTATTTTTCGTTAATATAATTAATAATTTATTGTTCGATGTTTCTTTTTTAGTTGTTGTATCTTTTAATGTTATTTATTTATTATACATATATTATCTGCTATTATATTATTTATTACTAAATTAACTATTAAAAATTCTTAATACTATATATCTCTTTATAATAATACTGGACTTAATAGTAGTAGTAGTAGTGCGCTTTCGAGCCTGTTTGACACGATACTCTTGGCAACCATTGCATCCGAGGTAGTGAGGAGAAAGAGTCTTACCTTTGCTTTATAAGAAAACGCGAGCAAACGTGAAACTCATATTGTACGTACATAAACTTCATGTTATGTAATGTTAAAACATGCTTAAACATATATCAAGTTCAACAGTTTGATTTTCACTTAAGAACTGCATTTCGTCAACCTTTGCTTAACTTCTAATCTTTTGTGTTTTTATCCGTTAAAAAACAATTTTTATATAATTTTGAATCTTTATTTCTTAATGCACAGCTGCCGTGGTTCGAGTCATACCGTTGGCGACTACTGTTTTAATTTTTTTTTTAGATTTTTTTAAATACAAATTCAAATACTTATAAAGTTTTATAGATATTGTATATAGACAACATATGTAAAGATATTAATCAAAAGTTTGATCCTCGCATTTTAACACAGAACCAACTTCGCTAACGAGAGAAAAAAAATCGTTCACAAATTTCAAAATTTTGTTTTTTCGTTGCAAGAAGTGTCTCGCAAATGCCATTTATGTTTAAGTTTATGTTTACGCAATCAATAAGTTTAATCTTCGTATCTAGGACATTAAAAGTTATCATTTAGATGTTTTCATTTGATTGAGATTTTCTTGCGTTATAAACCGGATAATAGTTCTTATGAACTGTAACCACGCGGATAAAGTGTGCATCAATATCCTAAAGACCCGTATTTTACGGGTCATGACAGATAGTTTTTTATGATTACTAGTTAATTATTTTATTCTTTATTTTTAAATTATACTATATTTATTTATTATTGATTTATCCCATACTTTATATATTATTGCTTTGTTTTTAACTCATATTTTTACATGGTCATTAAGTACCATCGTAAGTTCTGCTATAAAGCAGTGGCCAATCATCAAAGAGGCATTTTATCTGATTGTTGTTCTTCTTGGGTTAATGCTAAGTGCAATTCAATCAAAAGTTTTTCGTACAACCTTCTTGTCAAAGACTCTTCTGACTGGTATTGTAGTGACTGCATAATTAAGAATATGCCATGTAGCACACTTTCGGACTTGGAATTTTCTTTAACTATATCATATCAGACTCTATCAACTAGTACCTTAAATTCTTTAGAAAGTCCATTACAATTCAAAAACTTTTTAAAGGATATAAATAAAATTTCTAACTGCAAATACTACGATACTCTTGATCTCAATAAAACTTTAAATTCAAATTCTGAATTGTACCTTGATCTAAACATTGGTTCTTTTCATTTTCTTATTAATGAACTTCGCAGTCTCATAAGTTCACTTACCATTTTTCCAACAGTATTTGGAACTTCGGAATCTAAAATATACATTAACGATCCCAATTTAACTGACATTACTATAAATGGTTATAACATTGAACAATGCTCTACTGAAGCTAAAAAAGGAGGTGCTCTTCTATACTTACAATCTAATCTAAACTACAATGTCAGAAGAGATCTTATAGTATATGCCCCAAAATACCTAGAATCTATCTTTATTGAAATCATCAATCATTTTTTGAAAAATTTCATTGTTGGCTGCATATACCGGCATCCTTCAATGAACACAAAGAAATTTATTTCTGATTATTTTAATCCTTTACTTGAAAAACTTAGTTCTGAAAATAAACAGGTTATGTTAATGGGTGAATTTAACATGGACTTACTAAACTACAATGAATCTCTTATTATCGCTGATTACCTTGACTCACTTTGTTCTTATTCTTTTTACCCAACAATAGTTCAACCAACGCGAGTAACCTGTAAATCTAAAACAATTATTGATCACATCTTTCTAAATTTTCGATTTCCTAATCTTATTACTGGTAACGTAACAATATCAATTTCAGATCACATTGCACAGTTTGTTTTCATTCCTAGTACTCCTTTCAAAAGAAAAAAATCCATAACAACTAACATCTCTTTCTTTAACAAAAACCTCAACAATACAAAAAATACATGGAAAGAAATAAAAGGAATTATTAACATCAAACCCTCAACACCAATTAAATCTTACACTCTCAAGTCTAATGGTAACACTATCTCAGACAGTATGGCTATTGCTAACATTTTTAACAAATACTATGAAACAATACAACACCCACCCAAAAGTAAAATGATTTCTTTTAAAAGTATCTTTTCTGACAATTTAAAAGATGCTTATTCGAATTCTTACTTTCTTAATCCAGTGATTGAAAATGAGGTGTCTGATTTAATAAAAAATAGATTACAAAATGGTAAAAGTTTAGGACCAAATAGTATTCCTACACACCTTCTTAAACTTACTTCTCATGTTATTTGCAAGCCTCTCTGTACCATATCGAATAATTCTTTTAATAAAGGTCTTTTTCCAGATGTTTTTAAAATAGCCAAAGTTATTCCTATCCATAAAAAAAGTTCTCTAATGGACCACAGAAATTATCGACCAATTTCTCTTCTATCTAACATTAGTTTAACATTAGTAATATTTGAAAAAGCCATGTACAACAGACTTTATAGCTTTTTTGACAAAAAAATCAATATGGTTTTCGTAACAAACACTCCATAACTCATGTACTTATTAAAATAATTGAAACTATTAGAAATGCTCTTGACCATAAACTTTTTGCATGTGGAGTGTTTTTTGACTTAGACAAAGCCTTTTATTCTGTTGACCACTCTATCCTCTTAAGTAAATTAGAACACTACGGTGTTCGAGGTAATACTCTGCAATGGTTTTCATCATATCTTTTTAATAGATTGCATTTTAATAGATTTGTCTCCATCAATGATGCCAAACCTTTTCCAATAAAATGCTCCACGGATGTACCCCAAGCTTTTGTATTAGAATCATTGTTTTTCCTTATTTTTATTAATGATCTTAATACTTCTCTAAAATTTTCAATGGTTTACCATTTTGCTGATGACACCAACTTACTCATAACAAACAAATCATTAAAAAAATCTAACCTTCTTTAATGGCAGCGCTCTAACAAACTAAGCCTTAATACAAACAAAAATAAACTCATTATTTTCAAATCAAATCAATCTAAAATGTATAAAAACCTAAACTTTAGACTAAGTGGATAAAAAATCTTTCCCGTAGTTTCATTTAAATATCTTGGAATCCAAATTGACTCAGATCTATCTTTTTCCTCTCATCTTAAAAACTTAGGAGTAAAATTGTGTAGACCAAATGGGATGCTAGCCAAAGTTCGCCACTATGTCAATTATAAAACTCTACTTGCAATTTTTGGATCACATCTTAGATACGTTTGTCAGGTTTGGGGACAATGCAAGTCTAATGCTTGTTTAAGGTTATGTAACCTACAAAACAAAACTTTAAAAATAATATTCTTTCAATAGTATCATTCTAACACTAAAATCCATTACTTTCTATCGAAAATACTCAAATTATGTGATCTTGTTTATTTATTAAATTGTCTATTTGTCTGGAATCATAAACAAGTAAACCTCCCTCCGTCATTCTCCAATTTTTTTACCACTAAAAAAAGTTCTCGTTATTACCTTCGATCTTTGAGTAACTTTAAATTATCTATCCCAAATCGCTGTTCGGTAAAATACGGTGATAATTCAATTATTATATATGTATATATATATATATATATATATATATATATATATATATATATATATATATATATATATATATATATATATATATATATATATATATATATATATATATATATATATATATATATATATATATATATATATATATATATATATATATATATATATATAAATATTACAAACCAATGCGTAAAATCGTGGAGTAATTTACCTTTTCATTTTCAATCCCTCAACTCTTTTTCACAATTTAAAACCCGTCTTTTTGACTTTTTGATAGAAAAATACTCTAATTAAAATCTTAGGCTTATAATAGATTATTATTACTATTGTTATTAGTATTATTGTTATGTTAATATTACTTACTTTTTATTTACATTTTTATTACCGTCATTATTGCTTATTAAAATTGTTTAATATATAAATGTGATATTTGTTAATATTATAATTTTTGTTATTATTATTGTTAATTTTATTGTTATTATTGATATTATTATTGCTATTATTATTGTTGTTGTTATTTTACTGTTATTATTAATATTATTATTGTTGTTATTATTGCTATTGTTATTATTGCTATTATTATTGTTGTTGTTATTATAATTACTAATATATTCATTATTATTGTCATTATTATATTTAATAGTATTATTGATATTATTATAATCGTCTTCATTAAATTTATATTATTATTATTATTATATGATTGCTATTACTATTTAATTGGTGTTTACTAGGGATGTACCGAAGCTGCAATTTTGCCGAAGCCGAAGCTTCGGCCGAAGCCACTTTGCCGAAGCCGAAGCTTCGGCTTAAGTTATACGTAATTTAAAGCTCAATTTACTTCACCACGGTGGTTTGAATAATCAAGTTGCTTTCAAAATTATATATCAATGTTTTAGGTTTCAATGTTTTGGCCTACATGCCCATTTTAGGAAAATTATAAAACAAAACCAATATTATAAAAAATTTAAACAAATTTTGTACAAAAATTTAGAGAGTGAAATTTAGAGTCTTAATTCTATATATCTAGCAGGTATAGGAAAGATTACATCACTAAATCTTAAACATTTACTGATACTTAAGGTAAATTATGATCTATTCTTTGAAAGAATTTATAAAAATGTAAACACGTAAAATGTAAAAATATAAAAGTAGTCATTATTTTAATTTGAACACAAAATTTGGTATTTGTTTTAAATTTTGTTAAAAAGTTGAATCAGTTGAACTAAGAAACTACAGTCTATTATTTAGTTAATAAAAATTTGTTCAATGAAAGCAGGCATATTACAATTTAAAAATGCAATCTGTTCTCCATGTTCGGGTAATAGTCTGTTTCTTTTTGCTTCAAATATGTTTCCAGATGTGCTAAATAAGCGTTCACTTTTTACAAATGAAGGAGGCGCGCACAAAACTTTCTTTGAAAACTTTGACAAATTCAACTTGTAAGTATCTTTATCAGAGGAAGTGTAACGGTATGCACTCCACCACTTATAAGGGCATTCATTCTTTGGCAGTATTGGAAGGCTCAAGTAGAAGTTGACTTCATCGGTGCTGATACATAAAATATAGGTGATAATTTTAGGTTTAAATTTTTAAAATATTACAATTCAATCAACTAAACAAAATAAAAGAATGCTGTTATCCGTCTTTTGAAATAAAAAAAATGGAGAATGAGAATAGAGATAAAAAAAATATTTAATATTTAATGTATAAACAATATAAAAATCATAAATAGATTCTGTTTTCTTACCATTTTTCTTTGACAGTTAGAGTTTTTCCCATTGAACTAGTGTTTTTTTTCTTTTTTCTCCGTCCGTCAGAATTTTCTGAATTTTGTAGAGCATACTCATTTGCACCGATTTGGTGGAACAAGCTATATATGTTCATGCTCATTAGTTGTTTTTTTTTTAATGGAGAGCCATGGCCATCAAAATCTGAGTTGGACTCATGAATTTTAGATTCTGAAAATGAACTTAATGATTCTTCTGAGTCTGATCCACTACCTCTTGCTACACCAAATTCAATTTCTTTTACTTGTTCTAAATGAGATTTGGAACAAAAACGGTAGAACTCTAAATGGAGTATTTCTTTAAACATATTATGATTTTTGTCTTCAACAAACTTTAACTTGAAACGAGGATCAAGCATCATCGCGATTTTTAAATCAACATTATCCTTGTATTTTTGAAAACGACAGTTAAAATCTTTCTTAAGTTCATCAACAACAGTTTTTATTTCAGTTGCCGTGTCACAAGCGTAGTCTAGAAACTTTTCCATTGCATAGATAAATGGTATAATCTCTGATATACATGCAGTTTCTTTACTCATGTCTTTTGTAGTACTTTCGAAGTGTTTTAATATGCATACAAGCATTTCAGCAAGTTGCCATTGATTTTCCGTAGGATTTTTTGCATTTGTTTGATTTTTGGTAATGCAATACAATGTAATAGCTTTTTTCTGCTCAATGAACCTTTCAAGCATATAGTATGTCGAATTCCATCTTGTGGAAACATCTTGAATTATGTTATCTATGGCAATTTTAGTTGACTTTGAATTTCCTTTAGTTTAGCCACAGCACTAGATGAGTGGTGGAAATGTCCTGCTAATGCTCGAAAAACAGCTATTGTATCACTTGCTGTTCTTTGTTCTCTAAAAATCTTTTTCTGAATACAAAGTTGTAAAGTATGTATCAGACATGGAAGATGTTTATCGCCTAAATTTGACTCTTTAATGGCAGCCATTACATTGGCTGCATTATCAGTTAAAACTGCATGAATTTTTTCATGGGGAATTTCCCATGATTGTAGCGCTTCATTTATGAATTTACTTATATTGTGCCCTGTGTGCGACTCAGGGAAGTGTGTAACTTGTAAGATGACATGTTTAACTGTAAACTCATGCGTTACAAATCTAGCTGTTAAACTGTAATACGATTGAATTGTGTGCTGACAGGTCCAACCATCACTAGTTAAACTTAAGAAATCTGCTTGATCAAGCTCATATTTTACTTTGGCTTTTATGGTTTCATACATCAGTGGAATGACTTTTGTGAAGAAATACTTTCGACTAGGTATTGTATAGTTTGGAGCTAAATTCTTTAAAAGTCAGGTAAAACCTTTATCTTCAACAATACAGTATGGCTGCAAGTCTAAACATATCATTTCTCCAATAAGCTTGGTAATAGCTTGAGCCTTAGGATTATCAAGTTGCCACAATTCTTTTCTTTGCAAAATCTCCCGCAGTGAGACCTGAAACAAATTCAACGAATTAAAAAAATTACTTAGCAACTTGTAACTAACAATGGCCAGCGACGGATCTAAGTGGCGGATAGAGGTATGTATCTCTCCCCCCTCACCAGAACATTTGTTATAATATTATAAGCTTAGATAAGTTAAGTTAACATTTTTCTATACAAAAGATAATTTTTTGACAAGACATGCCCATATCCAGTCACAAAATCATAAATACTGAATAGTAAATGAATTCAGCTACAGTTAGCTGAGTTACCTGTGTCGATGCTTTTTGAAAAAAGGCAATTGTGTTATTAGACACACGCGAGCTTCCCTGCGTTTCATCTGTGGCAGTGCTGGTAATGATTTGCACTGATTCAGCAGAGCTTGTTCTATCTGAGCATATTGTTCGAGTAGTGCAAAATTGTTTTATAGACTTTTCATTTGGATTTGGTAAAGATTCGTGGTTAATAATTTTCTTCTGAGAAAGAATCATGCTATGTATATTGTAATATACTTTTTTCAGATGGTTTTGTAAATTTGTTGTTGACATGTTGTGTGCGTCTTTACTTCCTCTAGACAAAATCTTCTTGCAAAGTATGCAGATGGCTTTGCCAACATCTTCATCACTCACTTTAAAATAATTCCATAAGGGATTTTTACTTCGCGATGAGGTAGCCATAATGCGCTAATGGATAACTTAAAGTTATAATAACAATTCTGAAAATTGAAATAGAAAGTTTAATTATTTTCTTACCTTTAATAATATTTATTGAAATAAACAATATTCGTTCAATTTTTTGATTCAAATATTATTTGAATTAAAAAATATTGAAGTCGTAAATAACCAATTAACCTATATTTGTAGAGCAGGTATATTTACTTTTACTAATGATCCAGCGTACAAAATCAAAAACAAACGCAATTGACTTACATTTCAATTGTGCTTTTCTGTGTAGTGTCTTTTCTGTGTAGTGTCTTTTCTGTGTAGTGTCTTTCTGTGTAGTGTCTTTCTGTGTTCTGTCTGTGACTTAGTAAAACAAACTTTCTGAATAAAAATTGTTTCGTGCGTTAAAATTAACTTATTGTATAGATTTTTAAAAATTTCGAGAATAGTTAACTCTCTTAACTCTCGTGCGCTATGTTTTAGTTACATCTAAGTAATTTTAAATGAAGATTTATTTCCAGGTTTAATTTTTAATTTTAATTTAATATTAAAAAATATATAATTTAACATAACTCGGATTTTAGAAGTTGATGCTAACTAATAACTAAATGCTAAAAAAATTAAATTTTAATAATTTTTCATTATTTTACTACCAACTAATGCATAAATAAATTTTATTGCTAAGCTCGAGTGATCATAACTAAATATTAGGGTTATGGTATTTAATTATATAAAGTTTACTATAATGTTACAGTTTAAATCAGCTTATATTGAGTGATTATAAAAAAATCAATGTGTTTCATTAAGTAACTTTACTTTCTATCCGCTATCGTGCCGTTTTTGGCCGCCCTACACACGGCCTTGCCACCTCCAAAAGCCGTTGCTGGATTCATTTAATCTTCACAACTGTATAGATCAGAGGCTTATTTAAATTTCTCAGAAGAAGAAAAGAAAAAGAAGAATTTTGAACGTTCAACTACGTTTTATTCGGAAAACAGACAACGTGTGAACGTTTAAAAAATGTCTTCCTCAGTCGAATGCCAGCTTAGTAATGTCCATTTTTTTGCCGAAACCAATGATTCGGCAAAAAACGCCCATGGCTTTGGCCGAACCGAAGCTTCGGCAAAATTGCCGAAGCCGAAGCTTTGGTACATCACTATTTGAAAGCGTTAACGGTCTTCCTTCAGATTTCTTCGTTACATATATTAAAGATATCCTTTTGAGATGCAATTTTCAATATAAAAATGTTGCCGGAATTGGCTTTGATGAAGCGTCAATTATGAAATGCTTGGCAGCAAAACTGAAAAATATTTTTGGACAGGAAGCACAATATTTTCATTGCATGGCACATTGCAGCGAGCTGATTGTTAAGGATAGAAATGCAAATCATCACTACTCTCAGATTCTCTCAGCATTGTCCAGTCAATTTATGCAATTGTTGGGGCATATCCAAAGCGTGTTCCTTTTTTCGAACAAATTCAAAAGGATATATTGTATGAATCTGAATCAGATGAATACAGAACATTACGACTGAAGTCTATGTCAATGACTCAATGGACAGCATGAATAAAAGCAGTACAAGTGGTGTTGGAGAAGATTGCAGAACTTTGTACAATATTGAACAGTCTTCAGAACGACAAGACTATTTCTTTAGAAACAAGAGCACAAATTAAAGGTTTTTTATCTCAGCTTTCATCAGTAAAAACACTTTTTGAACTGCGAAGCACTTTTGGATTTTTTTGCTAGAGAATCTATCAAAGCAGTTACAAGAAAATAATCTGACAGGTGATATCGCGGTATTCTGCATTCGAAATGCGTTTCAGAGATTTGCAGAGCTTAGATCAGATAAGGAATTTAATAGAATTTTAAAGTCGACAAAAAAAAATACCTGGAATCAAGCAAGACAATGAGTCTGAAACCAGTTACGCAGAGATTAAAAGTAATACCTAAAACATTACGCGATTCAGTAATTACTGAGAAGCTTACATTGGGCGGTGCAATGACTGGTCCTGTCGAATCAGAGCAAAAACAAAGCATAAACAAATCTTATTTTAAAGCAATTGATGCTATTCAGAACAGTTTGAGTTAGAGATTTGAAAAGGATGGATAAACAGCTGTAAAAAATATAAAAGAAGTTTTGATTTCATTAGTGAATAAGCAAGATCTATGCAATATTTGTTAGATAACTTTGAATACAAGTAAAGTAGTGAACTTTTAAATTCACTTAGAAAAGTAAGACTTGTATGCCGATAATTTTTGATATTTTTGCACTTCTTGTTTTTATATGGGTTTTGCAAGAATTCTTTTTGTCAAAAATTATTCAAAGACATTTTAAATTTTTATTTTAAATATTTGTTTTTGTCTTGTAAAAATTTTGTTAACACGGATGCAAGCACTAAGTAAACAAAATGATATAAATTAAAGAAGAAATTTTATGACGCAATCATAGGATTTGGCTATAAATCGCAGAAAAGCACCGCTTTTAAAGAGTTTTAAATCAAATCACGGTACAATAATAGTTTTTTGTTGCTTAATAGTAATTTGAAGTTTAAATCTGTTTGACTTTTAAAAAGAAAAGAATTGACTTTTGAAAAGAAAATATCAGACCAAGCAATCATGCTTTATATTGTATAATCCTTTGTTAAACGGCAAACTTTAAACAAAAAACTTAAATAAACTCATAACAGTTTCAGGTGAACCCAATTGAATTCCAATGAAAGAATTGCAATGATATCCAGATGAAAAACCCAGATGGTTGCCAATAGTATGTCCAGTTGGGTCCCAGCTAGGGCGTGAGGAGTTTCTTTTCTTAATTACTTTCACGTGGGAAAAAAAAACTTATTGCTTTGGAGATCCTCAAGTAAATACAATGAATGATTCGATTAAATTTATTAGATTTGTAATATTTACTTGGTTCTTGAAAGAAAAAATTGTGGCTGCAGCTGTGTCTACAATTTCGTAATTAGTGGCGCAAAACTGAGTAGCTGTAGTGCAATAGTTAGAGAGCTTGCTTCATACTTAGAGGTTCATTAATAGCTCTAGTCTACTTGCGTAATGGGTAAGGAAGAAGACGTGTATTTTCTATTTAAATTCTCTCCCGCGGTGCTCTGTGACAATACTTAACGGTCTTATACCAGAAATTTGCGGAAGAGCTCTAAAGTTTTAACTAAAATGTTTGGTCTTATTGAAGCACCTTAATAACACGATTTAAAAAAAACAGTTTGCGTAAACGTTTGCTTTTTTATTAGCCTCATTTGGGTTTGAAAGCCATTTAGGTCCCCTAATTTTAATAAACATTATATTTATTAAAGTAAGGTTTTGCTAAGTAACACTTTTTTAGAGTTTATTCGACTGAAATTTAAACCACTATATCTATTTGTATTATAGGTTTCCAAAAAATTATTCGGACTAATTTGAAGACCATGTTGGTACCAATGTTTGCAAAAGAAAAAAAAAGAAAGAAAGAAAAGATCGTTATATTATATCGGCAGATAATGGACTAGAGAGAAAAATTAAGTTCAAAATTTCCACTGTTAGCAAATTTTAAAGGAAGTTTTAACAAAAAGAAGATTTTTTGATTTTTAACTTAAATTAAATACTGTAAAAAAATGCTACACGAAATTAGTAGTAGGAACAAATACAAAAACGAAAGTGACGTTGATGAATAAAAAATGACAACATCAAATTTTTATGCGGAGTTCCAATTCGTTCATAAATTACCAATCTTATATAGCGATTATAAAAGTTGTACATAGAAATAAATTAATAATAATAAAAAAATTCATTGAAAAAAATGTTGTTTTTTTTGTACTCGACAGTTGTAAACCCTAATACATATTATCGGATTGTAAAAAGTTACAAATTTTCTTTAGGTGAAGAAAGTTTTTATATCATCACCTTGTAAATATGATTACATACATGTATTTACTTTGTAAATATGATTACAGTAGGTGTTTAATTAAAAACTAAATATTATATAATAAATAAAGTTTGTCTAACTTTCTAACTTAAAATTTAATCCGACTAGATTTTTGTCCGGCCGTTTTGTCCGATATTACAGATGAAAAATTACTTTTTACATAAAAAATGCACTTTGCGCTAAGCGGTGGGGTTACTAATCCGCATCCTCTTTCGCCTTTTAAAACCAAGCCTATGTAGTGACAAATCAGATTCGGGCCTAGAACAATATGTTTAAGGTCTAGACTTTTTTGAAAATCAATTCAAAGACTTGTTGAAAAGAATCGTTGTAAATATTTAACGATAACATTAAAAGTTAAAAAAGTTTAACAAACTTGTTTAATAGTCGTGAGCCGCTTTAAAAACAAAAAATTATTTTATGCTTTGCCAGCTTTATAGAAATTTAAAGTAGAAAATGGCAGAAGACGAGGAGGCGTCTGCAATAGAATCATGTTATTTGACAGAAAGCCATGAAATCAGTCACGAAATCAAAGGTATAGTTTTAAAGTAACTTTTTAAGTTTTAGCATTAACATATTTACAGACTTTTAGTATTAATGTTAAATATAAATATTATTACATATGCATGAGTTGTATCCAAAGTTTTTGCTCTTGGTACATAAGCTATATTGTTAAAAGCATTCTCTAATAATTTGAAGATATATAATTTTGGAGTTATAGATTTAAATATGTTGGAAACGTCAAAGTTTTATATGGAATAGATTTTTAGTATTTAATATTTTGTTGATTAAAATTAGTATAAGACAAAAAAACTTCATCACACATTTTGTTAGTTGTTGTTGCAATGCAAAAATTACCTGTGTAACAGATAAAAAAAAAAAGAAATATAAGTTGTTCTTTTTTATATGTTTTTTTTTTCTTTCTGTTATAACATTTTTTGCAAACATTGGTACTAACATGGTCATTATTTTTAAATGTAACTTTAAACAATAGTAACAATCATAAAAAAAATTGTTATAGATGGCAGTAAGATTTATAAAATATTTACTATTAATTCCGAGAAGTAATATAAAACAAATGGAGAATTAGTTTCACATTAGGTTAGGGTACTAGTATAAAATACTAGTTATTGTAGTCATTGTTTTTTATTTTATTTATTTGTTAGTTGTTCTTTGTTTGATTTAATGAGCCATTTAATATGCATTAAAATGGTAATTTAACTACTGACCATTGATGTTTTTTAAAAATTTATTCCTAAAGTTAGTTGTTCTTTGTTTGATTTAATGAGCCATTTAATATGCATTAAAATGGTAATTTAACTACTGACCATTGATGTTTTTTAAAAATTTATTCCTAAATTTTTTATGTTGATAAACTGTAAACCTATGCAACCTTTGAAACAGGTCAATGTTTTATGAGACCATAAAATGGACTATTAAAAATTAGAAAGTGGTTTAGACTTTTTAGCTTCTTTTAGAAAAAGGTTGATTTTAAAATTAAGTAAGTTTCTTGAAATGTATATTTTTTTAAAGTCTAAAAATAATTTTTTTTTTGGTTTTTTTGGTTAACCTTGTAAACTTAATTTGTGATTTGACAAAAATCATTAATGAAATTGACTGAGAATCATTTTATATGTAAAAGGTAATTAATAGCGTTATAAAAGAATTTGGTATTTATTTAGATCCTGTCTCTTATTACAAATTCTACATTTACAACTGTTTAAAATTAAAAATCATTTAGCAATTAATTTTTATTTGTTATTGAGTTAAATCCTAAATTCAAATTTAAAAATAAAATGTTAAATTTAAAAACAAAAAGTAAATTCGTATCAGTAAATTTTTTAAAAATATATAAAGTAAATTTTGACTATGATCAAAAGAATTTAGTTAAACAGGTATTTAAAATCAATTGAGTAGAATAAATTAATAACAAAAATTAATTTTGATAAAATAAATAATATATAATAAATTTAGAATTAATAAACTTGACTTTTAACTATTGGGAATAAGTCATTCTATATTTTAGGCCTATCCTTCGGAATTAGGGTCGGCTAACTGCTGACCTAGAAGTGTTTGAAGTTCGCAAAAAATAGGCGACCTGGTTACTATACTTTATGGCAAAACCTTTGTTTTAAATTTTTTTGCTGACCTGATGCTGACCTCTGGCGGATTAAGGTCAACAAATTATATCTCAATTTTCCTAGTTCTGAGGGCTGTAGGCCTGAAAATAGACTTTTAATTGAGTAGTAGGCATATAGAATTTAACATTGATCTAACTACAAGTGTGTGCTCTTCATGATATAATTTTCATTAAAAAGTTTTAAAAACTCTCTTTTATTGGATTTCTAAGATTCCAGCACTCATTATGATTGCTGCTTTGTGAATGTAAATTCTCAAAACTTGCTTTTTTAGTTTTCTAATTTATTATAAGTTGATTCCACTTGATATTTTATATCAAGTGGAATCAAAGAGAAACGAATCAAAAGCAAACTTATGCTAAAGATATATCTCAGCGGTAGGAATTATTTTATTGACAATCAAGAAATACAGTGTTTATGTACAGTGATCTATGACAGTGTTTACGTACAGTGACCTTAGTCTATTGAAATATAGCTTTCAATAGACTAAGGTTTTAGTAGAGCCCTTATAGTTTTTATACAATAATGGTGCTGTTGCCTGTTTGTGAGTCATCATTTATTATTTTCATGTTACATAAGCAAATAATGGCATACACATATTTCTTGTAGATAAAGTTGACAAAATTTTATATGTTTAATTACTATTGCTAAAAATAACTTATTATATATTATTGAATTTAATCCACAGTGGAAAAATCAGTTAAGCAGGAGAAGTTATAATTTCCTTCTTTACTGATTTTAAGGAGTAATTCGCATTTGGTTAGCTAACCAAACAATTGTGAATGAAAAAAAAGTGTGTACATAAAGTTAACAACATTTCTAAAGAGAGAAATAGAAGTATTGACAAAATAGTTTTTGTTAAAAGGAAAAAAGTGTCAAGTTTTTTTTATAAAGTATTATTATTTTTATTATTATTATTATTATTATTATTATTATTATTATTATTATTATTATTATTATTATTATTAAAAAGGACAGTCAAAAGCATATTAAAAAGTCAACTTTAGTCTTACATATTCATATTTAATAATATTTTCCCTAAAAAGTTTGATTTAAAAAACAAGAAAATTTTCTCCTCATACTCATTTTTAAGTTGGCCTAATTGTTGTTGCCTAGATACAAAAAAAAAGTTTCTACATGGGTTCTTGGATGTATTAGTTTTTATGGTACATGTACCTGTAGGAAAACTTAAAAAATAAATTTTTTTTGAAAAATACTAAGAATATGATTTACAAATACTAAAAAAAAACATGGTAGTATTCTTCAACATTTATTTTGACAATTATATATTGATGATTTGTTACATTAATGACTTAATTCCCTAATGATTTAGATTGTAACATATATCTTGAGAACTAAGATGTTATGGTAGTAAATGAAATGAAATTTTAATAAGTCAATTGAAGAGGTTAACTATTGGTCAAAATTAAAAACTATGTATGCTAAACATCATGTTTAAAATAATGTGAAGGTTTTATTAAATTGGAAAGTTTTTAATTGAATTTTGTAATGTTAACTTATGTTGTTTTATGTTGTTATAACACCATGCAATTTTTGTGTTTTGATGTATATTACCTTGCTATAGCAGAATAATATTTTCAGTTATTATAGTATAATAAATGCTAGTAAAAATGATAATAACAACACCACTAACCACAAAAAAGCTATTTATAAAAAATTGGTATCAAACAATTTTAGTAGTATTAGTATTAATAATTTAGCAATGTTTAACTTAGCTAAATTTTTTTGTGTTGTTATGTGTGTGTGTGTGTGTGTGTGTGTGTGTGTGTGTGTGTGTGTGTGTGTGTGTACATATATATGATATATATTAAAAAAAAAGTCTAACTTTAGTCATTCTATATGATATTAGACTTTATTACTTGAGTAATTATTAAGATTTTGTTATTGATTTGTCTTTACTGTAAAACTGTTTGTTAAGTAGATAATGGTTTTTATATTGAACTAATATAAATAAGTCCACTGTGCTAACTTTAATAATTTATGAATTGTGTTTCTGTATAACATGTTTTCTTTATAGCAACAGATAATTGATATGTATTTTTTTTTATTTATTTATGAATAAAATAGTAGTTGGTACTTAAATGATTATTTTTTTTTGTTTCTTTACTATAATAATTTTGTCCGAGATTATTTAAATAATAAAGTTTTATATTAGTTTTTTGCTGTGTTTTTTTTATTTTATATTCTAGATGATGTTATATTTTTTATACTTTTTTAGTGGAAACAGTAAATCTTATTTTCTTATACTTTTTTAAAAACACTTGTATAAAAAAGCTTACATAAATAAACCTCTATCTATGATAGAGGTTTATATATAATTATATCTAAACTTCTAGCATAACTTGTTTCAAATTTGTAATGTAAAATTTATCACACAATACAATTTAAATAAGTTTTTTTTTTCATATTTGAAACGTTCAATGTTTTTAATAAAGTTCTCATAACCTCCTGCCAGCATGCAAATTTAACTGAATCAACTGAATCAGTTACCTCTTCCTTTCTGCAGTAAACATTGGGTTGAGGATGAAAAGGTTGTGTTTACTATATTGCCTGTGTTTATAAAGAGCGTTTATAAAAAATATATATTTAAAAAACATTAACATTTTTAATAAAGCAATGTTTGTCCATGTAATGTGGTTTGATTTTTCAGTTTTTTTTCATGCAATTTTTATTTATTAAATTATTTTTTACGAAATAAAAATTTATAATTTAAAACTAATGAAAAAGCTTAAAGTTTAAAAAATATTTTCAAGATTGTAAATTTTTATTATTTAATGTCTATTATCATTAATACATTGTTATGGTTACTAAGTTTATAACAATAATTAATTTGTATTGTATTTGTCATAAATATTTTTAAATTCTTTTATGCTTATTAGTTTTCTTTAATGTTTGTTTTTAAGTTTATTAAAGGTTTTGTAGCTTTATCAGCAAATTTGAATAATTCATTAGATTCATTTCATTTTTGATACTTTGAATAGTCAAATGATTTATTTAGTTTTTCATTGAACTTTTTTAAACTTCTTTAAATTTTTATTTATTAAATTGTAATTTTACTCAGGTTTTGTATTTGTGTTTTAAATGTGTGAAATTCAAGTGTAAACACTTTTTATGTTATTTGTCTTGTTTTATGTGATTGCTTTATGATAGGTTTGTTATTTATGATGTTTTTATGATAATTTGGTTTTATGTTGTGATAAATTTTAAATGAGTGTGATAAATTTTGTCTGTTGTAACAATTCTTATGTTTTGATTTTTTTTTTTCAGAAGATAATAATATGGTTATATGTATTGAACAAGAAATAAACATTCAAAATCAATCACTAGCTGAAGATGTGCCTGCAGCTCATGCATATGAAACTGAAGATGTACTCACAGCTCATGCAAATGAAGAAGTTGTTCCTTTAAATCTTTCAAACAAAAGTTCTGTTGAAGATACATCAAAAGCTGAAGACAATAAGAATAATGACAATTTAGAAAATAACAATAAAAAGCAGAAAAGTCCTACTTTGCATAATAAAACACAGTCTCCGCATGTTTTTAAAAAAAGTCTAACTGCAGATGAGTTAAGATCAAAAAAAAGAATTAATGATTCTAAAACCAAAGAAGAAGAGCGAAGAGCTGCTGTTTTACAACGAAAAAAGAAATTAGAAGATGAAGAAAAAGCACGAAAAGAAGCTATATATAAAAGACTGTCTGCTAACACTGCTCCTGTAGATGCTTCTGCAATACGGAAAAAATATTCTTTGTCTACATCCAACTTGTTGCAGTTGCGCAAAAATAAACAGGTAGAAAATAATAATGATAAAAAACCTACTGAAAAGCAGAAAGTAATGCAACGACCTCAATCTTCTGCTTCTACTAGCAATCTTTTAAAGTCCAAGGATAAGATTAAGACTTTTGATAATAAACAGTCAACAACAGTGACTGGAAAAGACAATGTTGCCAGGTCTCCTACCACTCGATTAAATCAACGACCATCTACTGCATTAGGAATATCTACTTACGATAAAAAAACACCTCAATCAACACCGTTAAGTGAAAAGAAAGTAAAAAAGGATAAAGATGTTGAAAGACCTTCAACTGCTCCAAAAACATTAAAATCTAAATCTGATAGTACATCACCACCAAAAAAAAACGATTCAGTGGTAAGACCTAAGTCTGATAGCTGTCCTCCACAACATAGCTCTACCCCTAAGAAGGTAACATCGCCTATTTTAAACTCAAAAAATTCTGTTTCAAATAAAAGTCCTCCAGATGTATTATTAGCAGAAGGTGTATCAGACACAAAAAAAGTTACTAAAGTATCAAAAACTGGCATAAAATCTTCAGAATCGAAAGCTTCTGAATCTAAGACAAAGTCTAAAATTTCTGATAAATCTAATAAATTAGTTGTAGAAACAAATAAACCAAATTTAGAACAATCAAAAACCAAACCTAAACTAAATGTTAAAAATAATGGTAAAGTCATGAAAAATGATTCAGAAGCTAATAGTAAAGCAGCTAAGACTGAAGAAGAAGCGAAAAAGGCTCTTGCAGAGCACCGCAGGAAAGCAAAAGAAGAAGCTGAAGCTAAAGCTAAAGCAGATAAAGAAAAAGAAGAAGCAGAACGTTGTCGTCGTGAAGAAGAAGAGAGAAAACTAGCTCAACAGTTAGAACAAGAGGAAGCTCTCCAAAATGCTTTACTTGAAGAGTTACGACAAGAAGAAGAAGAAAGGCGTAAAAAAATGATAGAAGAGAAGGAAAAACGTGAGAGAGATGAAAAAATAAGATTAGAAGAAGAACAGAGACTTAGAGATGAGGAAATTGAGCGCAAAGCAAAAATTGAGTTAGAAAAGCACTTGAAGGATCAAGAATTAAAAGAACAAGAACTGGATGCAGAACGCATTGAAAGAAAAAAGGTTAACAATTTTTTAAAATTATTTTAAATACATATACTAAGTGGTCACCGGAAACTCCTGGCTAGTTTTTAATGTTACCAAAAAAAAATTTCTAAAAGTAAGTCAATGTGAGGCTTTAAAGAATTGGGTTTATGTAAATAAAAATTCAATAGTTAATAATCATTTGATAAAAAACTGTTTAAATTTTAGAACAAAATTAATAAAGATTTTTTTTTTAATGATAATGATTTTTTGGAGGATGTTTAAAATAAATATGATAAATTAGTTTTAAAATTTATTGCACATTACATACTTTGAGACTGAGTGTTTGGGTTTGATTATGTCATTGATTATGTCATTGATTATTAACCGGTATTACAATTCTCAACCCTACAACTCATTGTCATAAACATTAAAGAACAAAACATTTCTTTTTCAAAATCATTCATAACCACAAATACTGAAAAACAGAAACACAGACAAACAGGAATCACAGACCAACAGGAATAAAGTGACAATCAAACTTCATTTTGACTTCAAAAAGAAGGCCACATCACTATTCATTTAAAAAGTTAAAAGATTTGAGCTGGCTTAGTTCTAGCTGCTCTTTTTAGTTTTTGAAATTCTCACTCTATGTATATACTACCTCCAATACCACAGATAGGTTTTAAGTATGATGTGACCAATTTAAATATATATTTATTCATATATATATCTAGAGAGTGGAAATGATAATGGCCAGGGTATCTGCAAAACGTTTAGATCAGACTAATGACTCGCCTACTTCTGTACAAAATACAGTCCAAACTGAAGAAAATACCTATTCATTAGAGGTAATGCATTGTTAAATTATATATACACCAAAATAAAATTTTTATGATACTAATTTGTTATGATATTATTTTATCATGATATTATTTTATTATGATGTTTAATATTCTTTTTAAACTTTTAAGTTTTATATAAACTTTGAGACAGTGAAACTAAAATTGTACTAAAGTTATAAGTTATTGTTAGTTACAAGATAAGTAAATTTAAACTTAATTCATCTACTTTCAAATTAATTATATCTATGACAATTGTATTCTGACAAAATATTCTGATTTTTAAATTTGTATTTGAAACAGTACTCTTAGTTATGCGGGAAGTTTTTTTTTTTTTTTTAACTATTTAAACAAAAACTTATATTGGTTTTAGTCAACTTTGTCAAATTTCAACATGTAATTAAATTTACATAAAAAGATTTTGTACTTTAAACCTTGAATGCAAATTTTTCTCAATTTAAACACAGGGTTGTATATGACACTTGTATTCTGGGCTGATGAAATTTAAAAGTTCCAGTATCATTACATATAATTTGATTTTATATATATATATATATATATATATATATATATATATATATATATATATATATATATATATATTTATATATATATATATATATATATTTGTTATTCACCTCCTCAAGGCCGAGAAGGCCACTACAGACAAGGAGGCTACTTAATAGTGGTTATAACCCTCTCTCAACTCTATAACCCCGAAACACCTTGACGAACAAGGCCGCTGCGCGAAAAAACAAGTTGAGCGCGGTACTACCAGGGACATGGTAGGGATTGAACTCGGAACCTCTCGCTTATGAAGCGAGTGTTTTACCACTACACCACTACCGCATATATATATATATATATATATATATATATATATATATATATTATTTCAAATTTTAATTATTTTATTGCCAGGGATTATCTTTTTCTGGATATTTCCGGAATTCCGGATATTTGATATTGCATTTGTTTTAAGCTTTTTCACTAATCGCTCATACAAAAATTAAGAAAAAAAAATAGAAACAACTTAACTAAAAGCAAAATTATGTGGAAAATAGAGGAAAATATATTCTGTTTTTTTTCTGGAATTTTATAATATGATCTGGATGATCTATGTGTTTCATTCAACTAATTTGTCATAATCAATTTTATGCTACTCTTTTAATTCATCCCATAAAAGCCAGATAAGATAAAGGTAGGTTATTAGGGAGGTCAAGTCATTCTATTTAATATTTGATTATCAAAGTCAAACAACTTAGTCAGTCAAAACTAATCACTCAGTCAAACAACTAATACAATTTTTAAAGAAAATGTTTCGGATTAAATCTTAATAATTATGGACGGTAGTGTGTATTTTAGGGAGGAGTGAAAACAACTTTTTTTTTAGAAATTCTCTTATTCTCCCTGATATCTATATTTATAAAAAAATCTAAAATAATGAGACTAATGGAACAAAACTAGACAAGAATTACCACCTGCAGCAATTTTTGGTCAAGTAAGGCAAATTTTCAAAATTTTCCATACTTGTCATTTTTTTATTTTAAGTAATGATTTGTAGTATTTTTCCGTTTGAATGCTTTTTTTCTAGTCTATTAACATGTTATTTTAAAGAAGTTTTAGAATTGAAAAGGTGTATTTACTACATAATATTAACATACATAGAGCCAAAATTGTACTAAATAATGTTATAATCTGCCTTGGTGGTAAATATTAGCATATTCTGTCTAGTTTGCAGATGAACACCTATCATACTATATCTTTTAATATCATTTTTATATCAAGTTGAATGTAATCCTCTTTCGCTTCTTCCAGCAGCTCATCAGTAAGCTATATTGTTCGTGGTAGCTCTGTCACTTGTGAATTACTTTAAGTCCCATGTAATCTATGCCATAAAATTAAGTAGGAGCTTTGAATTGCCACACACTTCTTTTATTATTTTCTTCTCTAGCTAATTTTTTTTTTCAACATCTTCACTTCCAAGAAGGCTGCAAGTAACCACTATTAAAGTTGGAAGTTACTGGAAGAGAAAAAATATATTTATAGAAAAAGATAATGATTGACAGACGACTTGAAAGATTGCAAATTATATGAATAAGGAAAACAAGATGAAGGAAGCAAATTCTAAAGAACTGATGTTCGAGGGAAAAAACTAGATAAATAAAAATTTTTGGAGCATTTAGGAACAGTGACAGTAAAAGGACAGATTAGAGAATTATAGAAATAAAGAATAGAATCTGGTGTAAAAAAATGGCAACCTTAACAGATACTAATTTTACGATGGATTTGATATATGGTTTCCAAAAAAGAAAGGAAGTAAGAGTTAATCTTAGAAGACGAAGGGTAAATGATTTACTGAGTACATTACTGTTCATAAATATAGAACGATCTAGATTATTTCAATAACGATTAACTGAAAAAGTTGAGTTTTATCTGAGTTAAAGTTTACCAGTCACTGAGAGCCCCATGCTGTAGCAAAAGTGAGTAACTTATTTGCCCTTGTTACTTTTAAAGATTCTCCAGAAGTAAAGGGTATAACTTGTATAGTAAAACTAGTCATTGGAGTGACACCTTATTAAAATCAACAAATAAAGTGAAAAACAAACAAACAACAAAATGTAATAATATAGATAGTGACGAAAATAATAATAATAGTAATTATTATTATTTTGATCACTATCTATATTTTTTTTGATCACTATCTATATTATCTATAATAAAAAATGTTATTATTATTATTATTATTTTGATGACTATCTGTAAAAATTATTATTATTATTATTATTATTTTGATGATTATACGAGTGACACTGTAATTTTTTCAATTTTATGGTTAAATAAATGGATTTAAAAATAAAAAAGTCACAGAAAGAGTTCCAGTCAGATTTAAGGTGTTTGTAAGAGGTATAATAATAGGAGAATTCTGATGAAGAAGAAGAATGAGATAACAGTTTTAGAGAAATCAAACCATGATCAGAAGCACCTAAGAGTAAATGTGGAGAAACTGAGCACTGACTAGTATCAGAAATAAGAAATAAGTCAAGTAGAGTAGGTAACTGATTCAGATTGTCTGGAAAGCGAGTTGAAAAGTTGACTATTTGAGTTGAAGATTAAGAAAGGGAAAAGTCGTGAGCTTTAACGCCTGCAGAGTCATTAGAACCAAGCCATTCAGTGTGGTTATTAGTGCCATTCAGTGTGATCATTAGAAGCCATTCAGTTTGAGCATTAAATCACCAACAACAATGGTATTGGCTGAATGATAAAGAGAAAAGAAATAACATTGAAAAGAGTGCAGTCTTGAGATGAAGGAGAACAATATAGAACAAAGAGAAAGGTGATAGAGTGAAGTGGTTCCAAAGCACATTAAAGAATAGTCTGGATTCAAACTTAGTTTCCTGACAAATGGGTGAGTTCTTACAAATGTAAATGCCCAGGCAAAGCGTCACATGCTTTGCTATCAAATTCTTACAAATGTAAATGCCCAGGCAAAGCGTCACATGCATTGCTTTACAAATGTAAATGCCCAGGCAAAGCGTCACATGCTATTGGAGTCTTTACGAATTAAAGGAAGATAATCATCAACACTAAGATCACAAGATAAAACAGCTGAACTCAAATTGGTTGCACAAAGAGCAAGTAGGTCTGGTGAACTTTGCAAGTGATAAGGCTCAACAGAAGAAAATTTATTTGGAAGACCACGAATATTAGCGAATGATAGATTTAGAGAGCTTGGTGTACTTTTGGTACTTTAGTCATTTTTAAATTTGTTAAAGAACTTGACTCAAAGCACAGATAGTACTCAGTACACTGTTTAATAGTCTAAGCAATTTCCTCATTACTATTAAAAAACCCTAAGCCGCAACAAAGGAGTCTAAATAATGCCTCAACAATTGACACCAAAAGTAAGAACAGGGACACCATCCATGTGCAACATGACACTGTTAATATTTTGATATTTTACAGCTGTTGATGGAATCAGCCTCTCTAAGAGCTACCACAGAGTTCAGGAAACCTGACCACCAGACAGCCTCAGAACCATAAAACTGAGTTTTAGAGCTGTACCCTCATTAGGAGATAATAGGATGAGTTGCCTAGTCATAAAAACAGAGACACAAGCAAAACCCATGCATCGGGTTAAGAAGACCCAGCATTCAACATCCTAAACTGGAAACAATGTACTAAAAATACATCTGCACTAGCCTAATAGATGAAGAAGGGGTGAGAGGCTGGTCAACAGATAGAATCTGTTTACCCCTTAAAATTAATTAATAAAATAGCCATTTGAGAATTAGATGTTATAACTAATAACACCTGATTATCGAATTTGTGGCTGCTCATCTGATATCATCACCAGAACAATATATTCGAACAATATATAATTTATGCTGCTATAGTTTCCAAATTTGATGAGAGATCGTGATAGAAATATGTAATCTGAAGACCCTGTTGGCAGTGGTGAGACATCTAGATTGAGGCATTTTTCCAGGGTTAGATTGGCAGAACAAGTGCCACTTAGTACAGATATCAAAAAGGCAAAGCTGATCTTTAATGAGCAATTTTCTGTCCACCCTCTGGAATTTCTACATTATTGTTTATAGATTGATAATCAACAACCTTTAAAATCTCATTGGTTTCAAAAGACTTTCTAATAGAGCCTGAATAGTATCTAGAAGCAGATTTTGGTCCATTTAACTCCACAAAGTGGAAGCTCAATTGCATGTAGCAGGCTTTGTTTTAAATACAAAATGCTTAATGCATTAACTTAATTTGAATTTTAATTTCATTAAATTCTTTTTATTATTTTGTTTTTTAAAGACATTAACTTTTTTAAATTACTGCAATTATATTTATTACTGCAAAACAAGTAAAATGTTATTTAACAGCTTTTTCATTATTACTATAAAGGAATGTTTATTTTGTTTTATTATTTTCTTCAATATTAAATAATTAAATTTATTATTGCATTTTTAAAAATGTTTGATATTAACAAATTTCTTTTCTCAACATTTTCATAATTGATTTTAAATGTTAAATTTTTGAGCTTTTAAAATGATTTTTTTTATTTTTTTATTTGCATTCACTTCCAACAAGGCTGCAAGCAACCACTATTAAGTTGGGAGATACTAGGAAAAAAAAGAACAGAGTTATAGAACAAGGAAACGGTTAACAGAAGACTTGAAAAGTTGAAGGTTGTATGAGTCAGGAAAACATGAAGATGGGAGAAAGTTCAAAAGGATTGAATTGCGGGGAAAAAAACTAGATGAATAAAAGTTTTTAGAGCATGCAGGGACAGATACAGTAAACGAATGAGACATAACTGAATGACGAGTAAAACGAGAATTACAATGCGTTTTTGGACCTTGTCAAGAAGAAAAAGTGAATCGTTAGAAGAACCAGCCCAAATATGACAACAGTATTCGATACAGGGACGAATAAGAGATTTGTAGAGGTAGAGAATGGAATCAGAAGTAAGGAAATGGCAAGCACGATAAAGAGAAGCAACCTTAGCAGAAGCTAATTTAGCAATCAATTGTATATATGGTTTCCATGAAAGGTCAGTAGTAAGCGATAATCCAAGAAGACGTAAAGAGGAGGACTCAGTAAGAGGATTGTCATTCATTAATATAGGATTATTTCTTAAATTTCTAATTGCAGCTTTGCAACTACAAATGATTTTTTATTTAAAAAAAATTAGAGTAAAAAATTAAAAAAATTATGTTAATTTATTTACTTTTTAAAAGTTTATTAGTTTATTATTTTATTATTAAAGTTATATCGTTGTATATATAGTTTATTAAAAAATAGGCGCTGTGATTTAACTTGCATTATAAAAAAAAAGTCTAGCTTACGTTTTGTGCAAATTTTTAATGGAGCCATTTATTTAAAATTTCATTTTGAGTAAAAAAAAATTTTGGAAGGAAAACCAAAAAAATAATTGTGATAAAAATAAGCTAATTTTTTTTAAAGAACAAATAAAAATTCAATATTGAATAATATTTAGTAATAATTTAAAATAAATTTAACAGTTAAGTTAAACTCAAGCATTAATTTTAATTTTAATAAACTTAAATATATTTTTTAAATCAAAATTAAATTATATATTTTTAAAATCTAAATTAAATTATTTATTTTTTATATCAGAATAAAATTATATATTTTTATTAAATTAGTTTTAAATTAAATCATTACTTTTTATCAGAATTAAATTATATTTTTATGATCTTTGCTTCAAGTTTAAAAAATCAATCATTACAATAGAATAAAAACAAAATAATAAACTTTTAATTTTATGTGAGTTTTTTTCATTAGTAAATAGCGTTTATATCAAACGTAATTGCCATTCAAACTTTTGTAAGAACTATTTTTACATAAACGTTATTCAAAAGTTAATGTGACTTTTTTGAAAATTAATTATTTCTTTTATCTTATTGCTTATTGAATAAATAAAAAATTATACGTAAAATAGCTTAAGGTATACGTAAATCGCTCTACGCGTAACACTTTAAAACAAGGCCTGGTGTAGTCAACAAATTACTGATTAAAACTGTTGAAGTTTTAACTCAATTAATCTAATAACGCCATCCTTATTTCCAATGTTTACATTAGTTTAACACTACCAGGCACTTGCAAATCAATCAGGGATGGTTTATATTTTATAAAAAGGTGACTGGATGGCATCCCACCGCATCCAGCTTCACTTTGAGCACTGGTTATTATTAAATATTATTAATATATAAATAATAATATAAATTACAAACTAAATAACATTTCTAACATTTAGAAATTTGTACTAAAACTTTTAATATATGCCTAATATTCAATTTTTTTAATTGATTTTGGTCAAATTTGATTGAAAAATTTCTTTTTAAATGTTAAAAAAAATTTCAATAACTTTTAAATATTCAAAAAAAACTTTTCTTCCATGGTCTAAGTAGCACTAATTTAATAATAATTTTCTAATAAATAACAATTTTTTAAAACTTTTTGACAACATGTTTCATCAATATCAATTGATATCATCAGGTTTATTATTAATTACTTCACACCTTTTGTATAATCTTTTCTAAAGTTTCATGATAATTATTTAGTGCACAAAATGTAACTATGGTAACTATTGTAAAAAATATTAAGTTTTTAATGTAGACAAAAAAGTTATTAATTTTTTAACTATTTTTTAACTAATTTTTTATACCTAATGATGTCTATTAATATTAGTGAAACATGTCAAAAGGTTTTTAAAAAGTTGTTATTTATTTGAAAATTATTACTAAATTAGTGCTACTTTGACCATTTGAAAATCAAGTTTGGTCAAAGTTTGTGTTTCGGAGTTATAGAGTTGAGAGATGGTTATAACAACAATTAAATAGCCTCCTCGTCTGTAGTGGCCTTCTCAACCTTAGGGAGGTGAATAAACATAAAAAATATGTATATATTGTTTGTGAAAACCTGGCCTTTTTAGACCCAACAAGTCCGAGCCGAGCCTATGAATATTTATTGGGTTCTGGTCTAATACAATTTTAACAATAGCTTGAAAGGATTTTTCATTCTCACGCCGATTTAAAAAATGGGTTTGGTATATGTTACAGTAAATAAAATGACTTTTAGCCAGCTTAAATGTCTAACGTAAATATATTATTCTATACTTTTATTATGATGTTAAACTACCAAATAAACTTGACATTACTTTTAGAAATTTTTGTGTTAGTACTTACAAACATTTATAATTTATAATAAAATGCACGTAAATATACTAGCAAAAATAAACTCAACTAAATTAAAATATGTATAAGTGTTTAATACGTACCAGAGCAATTTTTTTTACTTATAAAATAAAAATTTAAAATTGTCCAATTACCTAGAACAAATCCTTGTACAGGAGTTAGATGCTACAGAAAATATTCAATAAAAGTTATTTTTTAATATCAGCAAATTTATCTCAGCAACTTAGCAAAATTAGACATTTCGTACTTTCTAATATTTTATGTAGTTTTACCAGTGTTAATGCTTGTGCGTTTCCTGTAGTATTTTCATTATTTTCAGTTAAATGTTTCTGTTTATAATGTTTGTTTTGCTGTTCTTTGTCTCCAACAAATAATCTTTTCAGTAAATTTGTTGTAAATGTTTGTATTTTCTTTGAATGCATAATACCATTTACAAAAGAATTACTATTTATTCTAGTTTTCATTGTCATTACTCTCTTCTTAAATTCTTCTTAAATTACCATTCTTTTAATTTTCTTAACATAAAATCAATTGGTAATCGGGCTGTTGCAAGATCTCTTAGCATCGTCTCTGCTAAAAGCTTCAACAGTTAATTTAATAGGCTTATTTTCCAATTTATGTAATAATTAAGTATTAATATTTTCTGTTAAATGTTAAAAACTTGTAATAATTCAATAAATAATTCAATATCTTAAAAATTAAGTCCAACATCTTGAAGAGCTTCTTTAATGATATAAAATAATTTTAAAAATCATTAGTAAATCATTAGATACTATTTCAAGCAATTAGTTCCAACAAGTTCTTATGTCTAACACTAACTGAAGTTCATTTCCTAAAACTATTTTGATTTTTTCTTGCAAAATATTATTTTGCACAGAAAAATTTTTAAAAATTTTTAACAATTATACAAACACTTTTCATATTATCTTCTACATTTCCTAAATTTGTTGATTTGACATGTCTGTACTCTTGGCGTAATTGCCGCTCTTGTCAGAATAATAATTTTCATCTTGATCATTATCAATACCATCATGACCATGGTCATCACTATCAATATTATCTTCATCTTGCAAGACAGCAATATTTTTCTTTTTATATAGTACATCACCAACAGCTAAGTGATTCAAACACAAATTATAGAGACTAGGAGATTCTAATCCAAATTTTATCATTAAACTTGCACAGTCGCTAATTGAACCAACTATATGTTTTTTAAAATTAATATTATATGTATTTAAATGTTGTTTTACTTTTTCAACTAATTGTACAGCTGTAAACGAGTTAAAAATTCTCACTAAACCCAGATTATACACTGCCAGTTCCTTGCAAATTGATATTTAGATATTTTCGAATTTTCATACTTGTCCATTGATCAAGTGTAATACTAAATCGCCGGCCTTCTTTAATTTTTTCTTGTAACTCTAATATTTCCAACTTCTTTTTTTCATAAAATTTATGAATTTCATTTGTAACATCTCTTTCAGCTTTTGGAAGATTATAACTTAATTTTACTAAACTTTCACGAATAAAGTTAGACTTTATAATTGCATTAACGGATATACCATCAAGAGCAGCCATTTTAGCAACAATTTCTTCTAAAGGTTTTCTTTAAAAGGAAACGAAAGTGTCGTTAGTTTTAAATCGTTTGGTGGTGGAATTTTCTCTTATTTCTTCTCGTGTTAGTAAAGAAATTCCATGTTTAACTTTTAAATTTTCAATCATTGATGAAGTATTTCCATCTTTATTTGATATTATCATTGACTTTTTACATTGACATTCACTTATTACATTTACCACCTTTTGAATTAGTACATTATGTGAAATAGTCCGACACTTTTGAATTCTTTGGCATAATGGGGCTGTATAAAATGTCACATTAAAATTATGATATTTCACTTTGTTCATAAAATGGAGAAATTAATCCACTATTTAATTTATAAATGAAAAGTATTTTTTTAAAAGTTTTTTAAATAAAAAGAATTAAGTTCAATCTTTCTAATCAAAAGTTTTTATATTAGTGAATTAAAACAATCGCTAATATAAAAACATTTGATTAAAAAAAAATTTATGAAATTAGTGTGTATTCGGACATGCATGGAAACATACATAAACTTGAATGTTCTCAAAACATATAAAAAGCCATGGTAAAGTTTAAAGTTTAAATTTCAAGCTACATAGATCAGGAATTCACAAACCCTACTTCTGTAGGGTTTGCTAGAAAAGGAAGGATACAGTGTAACGACGCGCCACTGCGTACAAAATAAGGCTGAAGAGTCAAATCATGAGACTCGCCAAGTCCGAGACCAGGTATCAAATCTGGGTATTAACCCACGGACTTACTGAATCTGGGTACCTGAATCCGAAAAACCTTATATATTTATACATATACACACACTTATATATATATCATCTATATAAGCATATTTTATATATTTATTTGTAATGATTGATCTATATTTATGTATATCAGAATGATTGATGTATATTTGTTAAAAATTGTTATTTATGTCTATTTGTTAAAAATTTTTTGATTTAAATTGTTTTTAAAATGTTTTTCATGAACTTATGATTTATATAATTTTTTTTTGCAAATTAGATTAATCCTGAAAATGAAACAACAAATTTAAAAGTTGAGCAAAGTCCTCATCCAGACAACTTGCTTGAAGATAAGATTCATTCAGTATCTGATCCATTAAATAATACAAATAAAACTTTAAAAAATGATACATTGAACCAGGTTGATTTTCCTGTTCATTTGTTATTAGACAATTCTGATATTACGAGTAATGATTATAATATAACAAATACTTCAATTGTCTCTGTTATAACGAATGATGAAAAAGTAGGACCATATCATGTTGAAGTATCAAGTAACAATAATACAGTTATTCAAAACGGAGATGCACATGTAAGTTTTCAGATTTTTATTATAATATAATATAAGATATTATATCTTTTATACAATTAATTTCAAATAAAGTTTTTATAAATATTATTGTTTTCAAATTTTCTTTTGCTTATTGTTTTTCAAATTTTTTGTATTTAAATTTTTTCACCTTATATCAGACACAATTTTAGTACAAAATTACTATGTTGAAATATTCCAATATATTAATAGTCAAGAAAATGTAGAAATGTTTTTAAATCTTGACTTACATCCACTCTTTGACAAAAACAAAAGAAAATGGAATAAATGAAACTTTTTTTGCTTTAATAAGTGTCCATCATCAATAGATACCAAAC
Organism: Hydra vulgaris; assembly: GCF_022113875.1. Classification (NCBI taxonomy): domain Eukaryota; kingdom Metazoa; phylum Cnidaria; class Hydrozoa; order Anthoathecata; family Hydridae; genus Hydra; species Hydra vulgaris. The sequence goes on along the minus strand of NC_061158.1, from coordinate 11,596,649 downwards.
TCAAACTTTCAATCAATGAATATAGTGAACTTCTGTTTATGGCTATTTCAGTATGGTGTCATTTATTTATGTTTATTCTATTTCAAAATAACGTTTAGTGTTGACTAATAGCATACAGACTTTGACATTTTTGCTGCAATCAGTTTATATGATCTGCTAGTTTTTTAATCAATTGATAATTGAAAAAATCTGATAAATTTTTAACAATTTTTTTCTGTAGAAAATTCTTCTGAAGATTTTTTAGCTTTCTAAACTGCGTAATTAGTAATTTATTGAATCTTGTCTTTCTGTTTGCTGGAATTTGACAACTAATGGCAAAAAATTTGTTTAATTTTTAAAAAACTCTTGAGATTATTCTGATTTCTCTAATTTTAGTTCAAACTTCTACTATAAGCTTTTTGAATCTTTAATTAAAAACTCCTAATATTTTGAGTTTAAGGGGCTGTTAAGTCGGGCTGGCCCGGTTAGCCAGGCTGACTAAAAAATTAAAACATAAAATAATATTACGCATTTTCATTTTTATTTATTTGATTGTTTAGAAACAACCAGGAATGTCTTTGATTGGATTAAATAAAAATGCCGTGATTTATTCTATCCAATCAGCTATATTCATGAGCGGGGTTAGCTCTTTTTTTGTGTGTCTATATGAAAAATAAAGCTACCTGCTAATCGAGCTAGCCCGCCGCATACAAATAGCTCCTTACAACTTTCTCTTTGACAATGACAATGTTCTATTAAAAATTATATTGCAAAAAGATCACCATTTATATTTACCGCTAACAAATTAAAAATTAAAATAATTTAATAAAAAGTAAAGTTAACATGTTTCGTTAAATAGCTTTTTTTTTTTTTTTTTTTTACGTTTCGAGAATAAACTTTTTGTGTTTTTTAAATTAAAATAAAATTAAAAAAAAAAAATAACAATAATATATATATAATAACAATAATATATATATATATATATATATATATATATATATATATATATATATATATATATATATATATATATATATATATATATATATATATATATATATATATATATATATATATATATATATATATATATATATATATATATATATATATATATATATATATATATACGTAGAAAGATATTACAGAAAGTTGGAACAAATTAGAGCATCACATGAAAGAAATGCAAATGGATACGATAACTCCTAGTGCGGAAGAAAAGAAACTTTGGAAAATTGTGGAAGGTTCCGTGGATATTTCTGAATGTTTTTAATGGATTATCAAGTAAGCAGTAAAAATTCGAGAAAGAAAACGAAAAGAGTTTAATATTTTTCACAATGAAAAGTTTTGTTAGTTTTATATAGTTTTAAAATGGATTTAAAAAATATTTTTTTGAATTCTCTTTATCTCCATAATATTCATACAAGGTTTTCAAATAATATACTAAAGGCAATATTTAAAATTTATACCCTCTTTTTATTTATACCCACTTGTCCTCCCCATCTCCAGAAACGATATTTTTGAGAAACTGAATCAATTTTTTTTTTTATTGGTTCTATTGGATCAATAGTAAAAAACTTTTAATATGTGCATATGTTATGTTATATAAGCGGGTGAATAGAAGCGTTTTGTTTTTGATTTTGTATATTTATAGTGTGCATGGCTTACTGGTGCACTTCTTTAACGTTTTTACTTACTAAGTTAATATGATTTATTGAAACTTAGTGCACTAGTATTTTTTCACTTTCAAAAAGTATGTATAGTTTTTTTAATGATTCTTATTGAGTTTCATTTTTATACTTGTAATTTTTTTGCGTAGCTGCTACATGTTTTTATGTAATATAATTTCATTATGGAAAAAAAAAGTTTTTCAGTTTTACATAAGTTTTTTTTTATCTAAATAAATATATATTTTATATATCCAAATCAATGCGAATAATTTAGCTAAAAATCTACAATAAAAGGATATCGATAATAAAAATTGATAATTTCAATGGAAATTATAAATATACAATTTTAAATAGATTTACAATTTTATTTAGTAGTGGTGGTCAGGGAGGCAATCGTCCCCTTAATTTTTTTTTTTTTTTTTCGTATATCTATATGTAACAAAAGAAATAAATTTAGGTGGCTCAACCCCACTTTTCAAAAATTAAAAAAACGTCTCCAGACAAGGTTTACTTTGATATTTAAATAAAAATTAACTAAAAATGTATTATGGTTTATGGGCTTGCTAGCCCACAAATCTTAAAAGCTAAAAAACACATTCTTTTTAGATGGCTGAAGATGTTATCTCTATCTAAATGTTATCTCTGTTATCCCTATTTTCAAAAATTCTAGTGAGTGATCTGACTCGTTTATCATCCCTAGTCTTCTTACTATAGGGATTATCTTTTTCCGGATATTTCCGGAAATCCGAATTTTTTTTCAACTTAGAGTTTTTCTGGATATCCAAAACATTTTCAATACATTCAATACATACAATATGTATTTTTGTAATATATTGGTTTTTTAAGCTTTTTCAGTCATCACTCATAGAAAAATAAAGGTAGGTGTCAAAAAAAAAATTAGAAAAAACATAGCTAAAAGCGTGGTAAAAAAGAAAATAAGGAAAACAAATTCCGGATTTTTTCCGGATATTTTATTCAAACAATTTTCTGGATTTTTAAAGTATGACTGAGATGATCTATGTATTACTATCATAAGCAATGTTTTTGAGCTCTTAATTAACAAACGCTAAATTGAATCTAATAACTTTCTAATCAACATGGCAATATGGATTTCGATCTTCTCGATCTGTGCTGATTTGTTAAAGGTAGTAACCTATAGATTTTATTGTGCATTAGATAGAGGTTAAGGCTATTGCTCTCAACATTTTTTAAGCATTTAATAAATTTTTGCATGCTGGTATTCTCCGTAAGCTCTTTTCTTACAGTGTCTCAGATAACGTCTTTAGAAATAATAAATTCTTCCTTACCAATCGTAGTATAAAAGGTGTCCTCGATGGACAGCACTCTTCTTCATATCATATAACTTCATGGGTTCCTTAAGGTTCTATCCTTGGCCCTATAATTTTTAAATTTACATTAAGGATCTCCCATAAATTCTCAAATCTCAGGTGGTATTGTTCGCTGATACTACCATATATTCTTGTTTTGATAAGAAGCCAACACTCTCTGGTTGCTTAGAGTAGTTAGCTTGGAGTAGTAGCTTTCGATATTATTGGACATTAAAATATTATTGGACAAAAAAATTAAAACTTTTTATTCCATTTTACAGTTGTGGCCAATAAAAAAAACAATTTTTATTGTTGCACATGTCTATAATCTATAAACTAATATTTAGTTGAATGTCCTTTGTTTTTATAAACCAATTTGATGCGTTTTGGCATACAATTAAAAAGGTTTTGAAGTAGAAATATCTAGATATTTGATTGTATTTACAGTTGTGACTAGAGGTACAAAATACGGTGTACTACACCCAAAAAGTATATAAATACCTTTATACCACCTTTATACCAACTGTAGGAGTTGTGTTATAAGGACCGTATAGTTTTTCAACAGGAAAACGAACATGGTAGTTGTTTCATGGTTGAATATCAATTTGTTCCAGTCTAGAAGTCACGTTCTTGTACTTCTTGCAAAATGCTATTCTTTGTGTACCCTGCTTGTTATTTATTAACGACTTCTTGGCTGACTTCTTGGCAAGACACTTTAAACTCATTATACATCTTATTGTTCCCTCGCCTATGTGACTGCTTGCTTATTTCTCCTAATAATGAAGGACTTTTCGTTACAAAGTTTTTATACTCACTAAGTGGTTATTGTTATCAGTGGCGTACCTAGGGTAAATGGCACCCATGGCAATTACCAGTCTTGCGCCCCCCTCTAATGATAAGTTGCTTTCGTTTCGTTTTTGTGAATAACAACTAAGAAAAAAAATACAAAAAATTGGGCAAATTTTGGGCCATTAGGTCATCGGACAAAATTTTGGGCATTTGAGCAAAATTGGACAAAAAAGCTCTGTTGGTAAGTAAATTTTTTTCCACTGAGAGTTTTCGATAATTTTTAAAATTTTTAGACCTACTTTCTTGCTTCAAACTAGATTTGTTATCGAACCGGAAAAAAAGAAGACAGCAAATAATGGCAGACTTTTTGGAAGGTGAATAAACTAACTACAAGCCCATCACTTGCTCACAAAACTATTTCCTAATTTTTTTTTTTTTTGAACCAAGTTTTGTTCACAGAACGAATTTTAGTGGGCTAAAAAGGTCCCTCGATATTTCAAAAATACTTTAAACTAAGTTTAATTATTTCTATTCTTAACGCATCAGTTAAAATAGCCTTTTTCAATTCTTCACTAAACTTAAGAAGACTGATGTCGTTCTTCAATTGCTCTAAATATGGGACTTTTATTATTTTCTGCGTCTTTTCGGCATCAAGTTTTTATTTCCTTACACATCATCAATATCTATTTCTTTGTCAGCTCCATCTTCTAACTTTTCAGTAGTAGCAGACTTTTTATAACTAGAATTCTCTGAAGATCTTGTCAATATATATTCAAATATCTTTTCTCATCATTAGATATTATGTCAAATTTTTTCTCTAGCATCATCTAATTCTTTGGAATTTTTAGAATTTTCAGAACATACTAAAGAAATCTTATTTGTGCTTGATTTGTGAAATAACGTCTTATAAATTTTGCTGTTTTTTTCTACTTTTTTTGCCTCAAGCAAGCGTCTTTTTTGACCTGCAGCTCCACTTTTTTTTCTTCTCAAATGAACGTTTCACAGTTCTTAATTTTCAGGTAATAATTCCGTTTCATAGTTCTTAGTTTTCAGGTAATATTTAAGTATAAAAGACAATTATATAATTTTCAATTTGTGTAAAAAAATTATTGTATTTACTTTTTCATTAACGCAAACTGCTTTTTTTAGCGGTTTTTCATTTCAATCTACAACTTATGTATATATGCTTCACAAAACTTATATAATTAAAAATTTTATTTGCTTTCATTTCTATTGATCTATAGTTTGTTGCAAAAATTCTTTTGTCTAAACGGCTGGTAGCGTAAGAGTTGAACAGGAGCCCTGATTAACAAATATTTTTTAAAAATCACGAAATAAAATTTTATAAACTTATGATTAAATGTATAATATTCAAGAAGTACATGATTTAAAAATTTCACTTCAATAACCTTAAAAAAAAAGTAATTAACATGATTTTTAATGTTCCCCTGAGAGTTTATATATTTCTTTTTCCTACTCGGTGTAGTTAAGGTGATTTTTAAATTATTTGAGTTCTTTTATTTGAAATTAGCATGAGTTTATCGTAGCCTACTATCTAAACAAGAGCTTAGATGTTATATTTTTTTTTACCTTATGTTTTTATAGTATTCAAAGAAACTTCTCTTTTTTAAATAACTTTTAAAACTTTTTTACTACCCTTAGCAGTGAACCTAAAGATCATCATTTTTTAGTCTTTAGATCAATTTTGCTCGACAGTGTTAACTTGATTTTAGTTTTAATCTGTATTGACACATTAATTAAACATACTTGTCAAAATACACGCCCAACGCACGTTCCATGCCTGCCATACCCTAGTTACGCCACTGATTACTGTTTATATTTAAAGTAAAGAATGGCTTGTCTCCAATAACATTTCAAACTTACTTTAATGAAATTTCTAATAAATATCCAATAAAACTTTTAGAGAAGAACTTTGTCGTAAAAATGACATTTCTTAAAATAAGCTTTTACCGAATTCAATATAAAAAAGCATTAAAAAATATATATTGCAGGGTCGACGACACGGGTTTTGAAGTGGGCAGGCATAACCATTAGTTTGTGAAAAAAGTCCTCTATATCAATATTTAAACATTCTTTGAAAAAAGAAAAAAAAACGATCCTTTAGAAAATTTTAGTGCAATGGGGGGAAGACATGCCCGATGCCCCCTCCCTCCCCCGGTGTCGTCGGCCCTGTTTTGGTGCTTGGCGTAAAACAAAAATAATATCTTCAATATAATATTTAAAAAAAACAAAAAAACAAACAGCATTTACTCATTAGGGACTTCGGTATATTAGATTTCAAATACATTTGATAAAACTAGTTTCAAAATTTTAAAATAAGCAATTATCACTTCAATCAATAACTTATCACTTCTTCAATCAATAACTTATCACTTCTTCAATTAATCATACAAAACATACTACCACCAAGATCATCATTGCAAGTAAATGTAAAAGTTTAAATAACAAATATATTTTATCTTTTAAATTCTATATAATTAAAAAAGCAAAAAATTAATACAAAAAATGTAAAAATTCAAATTAAAAATGAAGTTCACCCCCATCGATTTGGGTAAACATTTCCCTTAGACTGTTTTAACTTTCATGTAGTATGACGTCATATTGTATATAACGTTTCTTCGAATTAGTCTTTTTATATTTATTTTTCATATCATCATCGTGCGACGCAACAATTAATGTAGTTGTGCAATCGTTTTTCGGAAGCATAAACGTAACACGTGGTAATATTAATGAGTGTTACATTTTTTAAATTTCAAGATAAATATTTCCCAAACATTTTGTGCTGAAGACCTACTTTAACGATAACTTATGCGATTCGTAAAACAATATGTAACCACATTCCGAGTTTTTTTGTACGTCAGTAGTTAATCCGAAGAAATCTTCGATTGAACGAGTTTCGATTTTCTTTAACAAAAAAAAAAAGAGCAAGTAAAAAGTGAAAGCTTAAGTGAAAAAAACAAATAAACAAAAAGAAATCCAAAAAGTTTTTCTCTTTTGAGCACTAAATTATGGACAATGAAAAAAAGTTTTTTTTGAAACTTTTACTTAAAATTAAACTTTAACTTGGCGACAGTGTATTGCTTTATACAAGCTAGATGGATAAAAATATTTTGTTTTGCAATTTGATTAATATTTTGGTGTTTTAGTTACGCATTTTTTGATTATTTAAAGTCTTTATATGTAAGTACTTTTTCATAGTTTTAGGATTTTTCAAATTTTAGTAATGAAAAAAGTTAATTAGGTAACAGAAATAAATACTTTATTTCAACACAGAATAAATAATATGTAATAAAATTTTGCCAAAAATAAAATATGCATCTATAATTTAGCTGATAACGTAAAATTATTTTTTTTTTTAACAATTACTTTCGGATGAATCATTGTTATTTTCAATATCAGAAGAATTGTATTCTCAACTAGCTGTGGTGGTATTACAGGTGGGACAATTAAACTTAAAACTTTTAACGGTAATTTACTGGTTTCCTTACTTGACATTTCTTTGTATAAATTGATGACAGGATTTGATGTTACCAAAAGCGTATTGAGTAAGTCTACATTTTTAGAAATACGTGAGTTTTATTTTTGTATGATGCTGGCGGAATCGACAAAAATCTTTGTTCCGAGCTTCTTGAGTCTCTTCCGATAGCTATCCGATTGGAAGAAAGCATATTTTTATAACTTCCGTTCTATGTACACGTATTTTGTGCATTTTATGTATAAATTCGTAATCTCACCACTCAACTCTGGCTTCATAAAAAATCTGCGAGCTGTGTTCCCATCATTTATATTCCCTAAGCCAGGTTTCAGCTTGTCTACAATAAGGCTCCTATGGTTTTTAAATTTTTGTTTGATATCTTCTGAACGTATTTGGACAATAGATTTATCTTCATCGCTTCTAGTTTGCCACCATTTTACATCTAAATGGTAGATCATGTGAAACATGCACTCAAAAAAATGAATACACGCATGCAAAGTAGACAGACCAAAAACATGTTCTTTTTTTAACAAATTAGTCTTTTAGTTCACCGTTCATCATTGTGGGAATCACACCACATATGTTACATTTTTGTTGAGAACTTGAATCATTCAAGGCATCGCAAAATCTTTTATCTAGCATTGAGAGTATTACGCCGTGTTTCACAGCAATTTGAGATTCACCGAGTCTTATAGATGTGAGATAAACTGTTAAAAAATTCCGGACGTTTACGGAACTATTTTCTGTTATTAGTACGGAAAATACTCATTTAACAAAATTAAACGAAAACTTTTATTGTTTTAAAATAAATTTTGAAACACAGAAATACCCGTTAGAAAAAGGATTTATTATTGAAACCAAAGTAAAATTTTTAGGATACAAACTTGTCACATTAAAAAGCAATTTTAGATTTTTTAGCTAGCGTGTTTTTTGAAAGATTCCTAGTTAGATGGACCTCGGTATATTTTATTCCAATTGAAACAACTAAAATATTAAAAAAAGAGGTTGTTGCAATAGTAATGAAAACTGTAAAGAAATCTGGATGGTTTGCATTTAGTGAATGCATTATAAAGATTCTTTTGTGTTCCAAAGATGAAGAGGAGCGAAATTAATGAATGTGCAAAAGGTGCTAGAGATTAGAAAGGAAAGAGGTGATAATACTCAGTTCGGAGATAATTCAGTAAGAACTCGCAAAACCCATATATAAGTACTGATGCTGATAAATTGACCAATCTATTTGAGTGGAAAGATTCAATATACAAACCATTACTTACCACAAGCCTCACGACCTAAAGTCAGAAAAATATTTTCACAAGCCAGTAATTGTTCCAGATTGGCCATGCCATTCAGGTATCGTTAACCTGCTCAACACAACATTAAAGTTGTGTTAAGCAGGTTTTTTTTATGCAATAACAAGAATATAATAACTTATTTAAAATTTTCTAATGACTAAATTGTTTTAAATGTTTAATATAGGTTAAAGACTCTTGTGTAAAAACATATTTCCATGAGAAGCGAGAAGCATATATAAGAGCACAAGAAATCAGTAGGGGTTTTATGAGCACATACAATGCTAAATATAACTGAGTTGGACTCACAAATTTTAAATAAAATTTATAAACTATTAATTGTTAATTATAATAAATTTTAATAAAGAGATCAGTATTATATAATATATAGTATAAAATGTATCAGTATATAATATACATTTTGTTATAACAAAATAAAAAGACCTACAATAACATTCACTAAAATAAAATATGAAAAAATCAACTAATTTTTTAAAAAACAGCCTTCACAAAAGCAGCCATTATGTGTTTATTTTTTTGAGTTTTTAACAAAATATGACATTTTTCATAAAGTTTAACATGCTTATATTGAGTTTATCAAAGAATTAAAAAAAGTTTTTCTTTTAACCTATAATTTTTCTCTTTAATTATTTATATCTTATTCATTTTCTCGTTGAAAACTAAGCGTTCTCACCAACGAGACATATACAAGGTAGCCCATAAGTTACTTTACATTTTAAAAATTAAATAACTTTTTTCTATTAATATAATTCTATTTCTCTTTTCAGAATTAAAAAGTATAATCTTTGGAAATAGATAACTTTACAACAGACAACGAGTGAAGATAATTAAATTTTACTTTGAAAATAGATGGTCAATTGTTGCAATGCAAAGATTGTATATACGTCATTTTAATGTTCGAAATCCCCCTAGTAGGCATGCAATAATGAACTTAGTGACGCGTTTTCAAGAGCATGGCTCTGTAAGTGATAGAACTAGAAGTGGATGAGGTTGTTCAGTAAAAATACACGTGAAAATACTGAAGCTGCGAGCCATAGCATTGAAGAGAACCCAACCACATCCACTTGTACCCTTTCAAAGTTCAATTAATGCAATTTTTACAACCACCAAACTTTCAAAAACGACTAAATTATGCTGTCAGGTTTCAGAGAACTACAAGAATTGACAATGAGTTTATTCACAAGTTGATCATGGGAGATGAAGCTCATTTCCATTTGAATGGACATGTGAATAAGCAAAATACCAGATTCTGGAGCACCGAAAATCCACGCCCAGTTCATGCGAGTTCATTACACACGGTTAAAGTTACAACATGGTGTGGAGTAACATCAGAAAGGGTTATTGGACCCTTCTTCTTTGAAGGTGTAAATGATAATGCTGTGACTATAACTGCTGAGAAATATCGAGATATGTTAGCGAATTTTCTTCAACCTCAGTTAGCAAATACGGCAGGGTATTGGTGGCAACAAGATGGAGCAACTGCACACACCGATAGAGCCACAATGCAGTTGTTAACTGCAATGTTTCAGGATCGGATAGTCTCTCTTAATTCCGATTTTGAATGGCCTCCACGTTCTCCTGAGTTGACAACACCAGACTTTTGGCTTTGGGGATATCTTAAAGACAAAGTGTATGCAAATAAGCCCCAAACTATTCAAGATCATAAGGCAAACATACGACAGAAAATTCTTTCCCTACAACCTCAGATGTTAGAGTGTCACGAAGAATAGCTTAGAAAGAGCTTGACATTGTGAAGAATGGAGGCTATTTAAGAGACATTATCTTTCGCAATTAAGTTAGAACTAACTTACAGACTCTAAACTTTGTAATAAAAAAAGAATTAATTAAATACAGTCATTTAAGAAAAAATTATTTAATTTCTTAAATGTAAAGTGATTTCTGGGGCACCCTGTATATATTTTTTTTAGATTCAGATTCCCCATAAAATTCCTTGCAAAAATGAACTCCCCTTACTTTTAAAGTTTGATAAAAACAGGAAAAAAACAACACACTTTACCGAAACATTCTTTGTCTAAAATGTGAAAAACGTGCCTGATTTTTGTAAAAATACCCTTCACAAAAGCTTCTTTTTTGTGTTTATTTTTATGACTTTTTGAACCAAATAATCAACTTTCCTAAAATTCAACATAACAATTATTGAGTTAACTAAAAACTTTAGAATTTTTTTTTTCTATTTCTAAGAATCAACACATCATATTATGAAAGAGTAATTTTTAATAAAGCATGTTTAATATACATTGTACAGATCGTTATACTTTATCAAAATTGTTATAGTTTTTTTATTTAATAATTTATTTTTTATTTGTGTATTAGCCGTTAAAAGGAAATGTAAATCAAAGAAATTTGTCTTGAAATAATATTTTCAATAACATACAATCTATTTTATATCTAAAATATTCACTATAAATAAACTTTTATACAAATGGAATATTAACTGCAACATTCTTTTTATTTACGAAAACTATCCGGCAGCTGCAATGACTAAACCTCCCGTTCCTTAACAGAAAAAAACCATTGTATATTTTAACAAAATATCTGTTTATATATGGAAACTTTTGTTTACATTTAACAGTATACTACACTGTAAAAAAACTCTGCAGTACTTCTAAAACTTTTTCTGTTGTTACTCTCGAGTTCCTAATAAACGTCCCCCCCCCGTTTATTAATTTTTGGATATTTTTCCCACCCACCCTAAGCTTATTAAGACCCCCCGTTTAATGTTATCAAAAAAAAAAATTATATATCTCAAAAGTAAAAAAAAAAAATTCAGTGAAAATCGGCCTTAAAAATTTGAAAATAATTTTCAGTCACCGATAAAAACAAAAACTTTTGGTGTAAACAGGTTTTACAAATTGTCGACCTATTAAATCTCGATTTGCTAAAATTGAACTTTTAGTTTATTTCTTTGGTTTTAATTATAGGATTTAATATGCTGAATATAAGTTTTATACTTTGCAAAGTATAAAACTTATATCAGCATATTAAATCCTATTGAAATTATGATAAAACAGCCTAACCCTACCGTAACAGCTGTTAGAAAATGCGCTTTTGACTTGAACATGCATAAATAGTTTTATGCATGCTTTGTAAAAAATATTGGTTTGGATTTATAAATTAAAATTTTTTACAAAAATATTTGTATTGTAACATGGCGTCAGATCGGAAATTTTCAAGAACTGACCGAGATAAATATAGTTTGGAAGAAAAAAATGCTTTAAGTAAACTTTGTAAAAGTTACAAAAAAGAGTACGATTTATTGATTGCTGAAAACTTTCAAAAAGTCAACTTTAGTGAAAAAGGAAAGAAACATGTTAAAACATTGCCACGCGAAGGAGACCTCGCAAGAGCTGTAAGAGAGTTTTATTCGGACCTTAAAGACATTAAGCATGATAATCCAACCTTAACAAAAGCCCTAAAACTTGGGAAAAGATGTCTAAACCAAGTTGAGGCAGATGAAGATGCTGTAACTGCTCCTCCAAGCAAATCAAGGTATCGTCAAGCAGGAGGAGCACAAAAATTAACCATCCCAGACGTCAGGCAACTTTTATTCGAGTGGTTTGTAGACATCCGTGGAACCCTTAAAGCACGTTTACCCAGGAAAATGTTTACAGCACAATGCAAACTTTTTTATGAACAGTTGCTTGCCCAACAACCAGAAGAGGTGCCAGAGAACAAGAAAATTGTTTTCTCAAACCGTTGGTTAAATAACTGGATAAGTGAGCATGGTGTCAGTCTGCGCCATCCTAACAAACGCTTTCAAATAATGCAGGCTGACCGTGAAGAACTTTACGTGGACTGCACGTAAATACTTTATTGAAAATTTTGGAGTTGATCCACCTGTGCTGAATGGTGACCAAATGCCACTCCACCGAAATGAAAGTTCTACCCAAAAGACCTTGAACTTAACTGGTTTAAATACATCAAAGAAAATTATTCTCTTTCAAGAGAACGAATTACTGTTTACACTTAAGTTTGCAGTGACCCTAAAGTCTCAATTAAACCAGAATTTGTGTTTAAAGGCAAAGGTGTTAGGGTTAAACTTAATCCTCCTCAAGATGTGAAGTTTCAATGGGCACCTAAAGGTTCCTATCGATTGGAACATATGCTGAGTACAATAGCTAATTTACCAAACAGGCACAATATTTTTACACATCAAAATTACGGGATTTATGTTGATTATTGTGTTCATATAATGCCAGAAATCAAAGCTGCCTTACTAAAGAAAGGCTATATTTATACAGCCTATTTTACAGGGGACGTTCAAGTTAACGATACAGATTTCCACAGGCCTTTAAAAGCTAAATACCAAGAGTTGGAGTAAAACCTTATAATAGAGCAATTAAGGCTTGACCCCAAAAAAATTCCACAGCCATCCAGGGATCACATGACGCAAATGCTACTAAAAAGTTGGAATTCGTTGGAGATTGATGTTACTAGTCGATTTAAGGCACTGTGGGTAACCAATGCTTTAGACGGAAGCGAGGATTATCTAGTTTCAGAAAGAATATTTGCCTTAGTGGGAGAAAAGCTTCAAGCATTTCGGAAAAAACTTATGCTTACCCCAAGCCCAAGAAACTTGAAAGATCTTCAGGGGCTAATTACACCTCCAAAAGGAGTGAAACGAAAGCAAGGACAAAACACTTGTGAAACAGAGCCGCTAGATGAAGGATATGAATTATTTGATTGTGAAGGTAAAACATTATTTATAAATCAACTTGATGAAGAGCATCAGACAGACGAGGAAAATGATACAAATTTGGAAACAAGTGCTTTAGAAAATCAAGATGAAAACAATTGAGTTAATTTAAATACCGATAGTTCATCCAACATTTTATTAGGTGACTTATGTCAAGGCAATGATGATCTAAGAAAAGATGCTGTTTTCATTGATGAAATAGGAAAACTTTTATGTAATGAAAACATCTCAATTTATTCCACATCTTACAAGATTGAAACGGAGCTATATAACATCTCGCCGTGCCATAAAAAGCCGTATTGAAAACAACTTTGAAGCCTTTGACAACGAACAGTTAGAAAATGAAGTGGAACACCGCAATGAAAATGATTCAATCAGGAACGCTTTTGAGGATCTATTTAAATAAAAAGATCATTTTTATATATTTTATTTAAAGTTAATAAATATTGATAATTAAACCTTTTTTAAAGTCATACATTTTCTTTAGGTAAATTATTTTAGTACGTTACTACGGGGTTGTAAGAAGGGGTACGGGGATTACATTCTCTCTCTGTTTACTAGAACTAGAAGATGTTCCTTTTTTTTAAACAAAAAAACCCACACATTTATATTGTAGATAAAAATCCCCCCCCCTTTTTTATATTTCAGAAAAAATCTCTCATTCCTCCCCCCCCCCGTTTATTAAAACCCCCCCGTTTGTTAGATTTTGACTAAAATTCCCACCCACCCATTTATTCCCACCCCCCGTTGTATTCGGCACTCGAGAGTATTTTACTGAATAAATCCGTTTTCAAAAAATTACGGTCTTTTACCATACTTTTGGAATAAGGGATTGTCTATAAATTATGTAACGCAAACTTTCACAATAAACAAAATAGGTCAAAAGTCAAAAAAGGTTTATTTTTTACAAAAATATGATTTTTGACGTTTAAGTTTTATTAATAATAAGTTCTTATTAAAAAGCGCACACGTATCAAATTTGACATTTTAAAATAGATTTAAAACTATTTCTAATAAACTAAAATGCATTAATTTAAAAAAAAAGTTAGAGTTTTGTAGGTAATTGTACTTTTTAAAAAAAGTAGTAAGAAAAGCAAAATTACCGGAAAAATGTTGGTTTACTTTTATAATTTATTCAGAAAAATGACGCTAAAAATTATAGCTTGCATAGGTTTTTGTTTACTTGCAGCGCCTCAGATCTATAACAATGAGTTAAACGTTCATCTATTAATACGTCCTTGGTAAAATAGAAATTTTGATGTTAATAATTGTTAAGTTATTATTTAATTATTTACTTGTATTTATATATAACTTATATTATATAATTAATTTTGATTGTAACTTTTAAAAGGAAATCCTACTATCAAATGTTTTCCTCAGGATCATGCTTTGGTTCCATTTGGTACCTATATCTGAATCTTTCAGTGCTTGGCAAGACAATTGGATAGATGTTTTCAAAGTTCCCTGGGAAAAGCTGTCAGCTGAAATCATAGATTTACTCCACAAAAATGCTTCTCAAAACACGAAAGTACAATGATCAGGGTTCATTTGTGATGATATACTTTAATACTTGCTTATAAAAAAAATATAAAAATCCATAGCTTTTTCATATTACCTGCAACGTATTCTCTAACTTTATCTACATCTTCCCTTTCCTTTCCTTCTAAATCACTGCATCCTGATCATCTGCAACTGTACACTTTACATGCTTGCTATACATACAAGTTTTTAATATTTTTAACATTACTTTCTTTTCTTTTTTTTTGTCTTTAAATAATAATTTATTAATCTGAACTAACTATGTAGATTTATCTTAAAAATGAATCCTGAAAAAAAAAATCAAATCGAAAAAAACCCTGGTAAAAAACAGTATGTTGGACCTCACCCAAAAGTTTTGAGTTATGTAAACGAACTAGCACTGTTTGAATGGACAGAGCATCAATAGATCAAAAGACTTTTTTTCATATTTATTATAATATAATATATTACAATAAATATAAAAATATTATAATATAATATATATAATAACTATTATAATATAATTTGTCATAATAAAATATTATTTGTTATTATCTATATTATATAATATATATAATAACTACTGTATAATACAATATAATTTGTTTATATTTATTATAACTATTATTTCTATAATAATTATTTCATCAACATATGAGAAGTCTATCTGGAAAACGCGCCAAGTCCAAATAAATTGATTTTAAGAAAATGAGCTACTCATAGTTGTGCATCAACAGAAATTGATATACCATGGTGACATATACTTATTTTAAATTCTACATCTGCTCCATTTAAACAAGTTTTAATTTTGTTTTAAAAACATATGTTCATCATCTGTTTTTGAAACAATGTGCTGCAGACCATTATGCTGCAAGTTAAAATTTTTAACTGCAAAGACTTTTCTGAATCTCTAGTTACATCAATAACACAAAATCTTTATAAAATAAAATCCGGTAAACAAGAATTTCTTTCTTCTTGATTATGTTTCAGCTGTTTTTCAAATAACTCTATTTTTGAAAAAGAGAGCACATGATATGAAAAAAAATTTAATTCCAAAAAAATGTTGATTGATGTGCAGAGGTGTACTGGATATTTTTGCCGGATAGTGAGCTTTTCTCAAGTTCTATAAGTGTTTATGAAGTAAAAACAAGATTTGCCATACTACATTAGTGTTCAAAATTTAAAAAAACAAAATCAATAAAAAACTGGTGAAACACAGGTATATACATTAATAATGTATACAGAAAAATCGTTTTTTATAGCCAAATTTTTGTTTTTTTTTTGTTACTATTTTCTATACTTTGTCAGCACATATACCGTGCCATACAGTTTTTCACTAATCTTTTAAGTAAGATCTTGAATACTATTTATTGTAGAATGGCAAAGAAAAATTTTTTCTTTATAAACACATATAGAACCTTAGAAAAGTTCAATATCTAACATATCCAGTAAAAATATCCGGTACACCTCTTTTGATGTGGTGAAAATTTTTACCTGTTGTACACCTTGGGACTTTAGCTATACAATGTTAAAAATTAACTTGAATACAAATGAGGATACAAAAAGTTTTATAAGTTAAAAAATTAAAAAACAAAAAAAGATTTGACAATTTTAACGCAGTTTTTCACTTTTATTACATATTGCTTCACTTCTGAATACTCTAATACATATTGCTTCACTTTTGAATATTCTAATACATATTGCTTCACTTTTGAATATTTTAATATATATTGCTTCACCTTTAAATAAAATATTTAATTTAATTAAATAGTACTTCTCCTCTAAAGTAAAACCCAGCACTGCAATAAAATGATTCTTTTCTTAAAATTTTGTTAAATGGTATTATAAATGCTGTAAACTTGTAGCTAAATCTTTTAAAAAATGAAATTACATTTTAATCATTTTTTAATTGCTTACTTTTTTTAATTACTAATTTCTCTATAATGTTTTTATAATTAACACTGCAAGTTATTAACTATATGGGACTGTAATTGTGAAAATAATATCAATTAGTTGATTTCTTGAACTGACTTTGGTCCACCTAGCATGTATAAAGCAATATACTGTGCAATGTTTATAATTTTACTAATTTTTCAGAGATTGCAAAATTTTAAATCAAAACATATATATAAAAACCCCTTGAATTTATTCAAAATACTCTTTTATAATCTAAAAACAAAAATGGTGTAATTGACAAAAAAAAAGTTTAAAAAAAAAAAAAGATTGAAAAGGTATTTATTTAAGGAACAAATGTTAAAGAAAAATTACTTTCTTAAATAGACAGAAAAAAATATGTATTGAAGCAAAATTTTAGCTCAAAAAAACAAAAAAATTATTTAATACTTTTGAAAACTGTTGCCAAAATAAAATACACCCAAAAGAAAAACTTCAAGCCCGAAAAAATCCCGAAATGCTAAAAATCTTCTAGGATTTATAGACTTCATTAATATTTTTTTAGGACTTATAGAGCTCTAGACTTCATGATTTTTGTAATTAGATTCCTTAAATTAACTATGGAAATCCAGCTTTAAAATCTCCTTGATTTTGAGTCCTACATTTTTTTCATATAAAAAGCAAAAACACTAAAATTTTTTAAAATATAGGTAAAAATAAAGATTTAATAACTCATAACGTTGTACTTTGCCAAGGCAGATGTAGCATTTTTTGGTTTGACATTTTTTAAAATAAATCTTATTAAAAAATAAAAAATTGTTTTGTTTTTATAAACGATGACATTCTACAACTAGTCTCTTTAACAAATTTAAATATAAAAATGATTAAAGTTAATGCATTTAAAAAGATAAACAAAATTTCATTAAAAAAAAAAGTTTTAGAAAACTGTTACAATTTAATAAGTTTGATCCTAAATGCTTTTATATTATCGAAAAGCTTTTAATGCAGTAAAAAAAAAAACTCTTCTAATTAATTAAAAAAAAAGTATTTATAAAATGTTTTTTTATTTAATTTATATAACTATGTATTTTTTATGAGAAATATTTAACTTTTGAACATATTAAACAAATAAAAATATATAAAAATGTTAAAACAAAAATTGAAAAGGTTTTTTAATGCGTAAATTAAATAGACTAAACATTTTAGTTTGACGAGTGTTTAATTTTAGTTGCGTTATATATATATATATTTATTTATTTATTTTTTTATGTTTTTGCTTTAACTAAGTAATTTTTTTTATTTTCTTTTTCGTTAATATTTATTATTTTTTTAAATTTTTTTTTCAGATAAGTTTAGGTAAGTTTTTGTAGCGCGTTTTTAAATTTTAAAAATATGCCGTGGTCAAATCGTTAAAACATTTTTTTTTTTGCGTGGTCATATAAAGACATGAAATTACACGTCTTCCTGTTAAAGCCTGAACCTCTTAGTGTTCAAAAATTATGACCATATAAAGTTTGAACCCCCTTAATTTGAGGAGGTTACAAATTTTATATGGTCATAATTTTTTTTACTATAAAACTTATCGATGAATAAAAGTCTAGTTGAGTATAGTACAAAAAATGTTTTATCAATTTGTTGCTTTCCAAACATAGCAATTTTTTGACATAAGTATAAACATATAAATGTTTGAAGTTTGCTCCATGTCTGGAAGTTATGTCAAAGACAAAAAAATGCTAGATCTGCCCCTGGTACTATGAGACATCCTATTACTTATCCCATCAATCTCACTTACAAACCTTGTTGTCATCTCACCAACACAGGCTATGTTTTACTCACTTTGTACATATCTCTTATAAATAACCAATTAACTGACTCATTTAAAAAGGTAAAAATAAATTAAATTTATTTACATCTACAATGTCGTCATCAAAAAGCAGCCAAATGTTATGACTTTTAACTATTGCAATGTAATGACCACGATTTGGACCACTAAATTGAAAGTTTTTTTTAAATCAGACAAAAAAATTTGATCAGAAAAAAATAGAAATTTAGAAAAAATAGAAAGTTTACATACGTGCCACAGTGAACTACAATCGCTGAAAGATCATACAAACGGTCGCGATGAGTTGCATTTTCTAACTAAAAATTAAGTAAATGTATTTGTGAATACATAATACACGTTGAAAGAGTTTTAGGTGTTATATATGTATATATATATATATATATATATATATATATATATATATATATATATATATATATATATATATATATATATATATATATATATATATATATATATATATATATATATATATATCAGGAGTTATTCGGGACTGTTTTTGGGTGCCGCCCAAATAAAAATTTGAGGACTTTTTTTTTTTTTTTTTTACGTTTTTTATGGCAAATGTTTTTTTTTTTCGCAAAAAAAAAAAAAAAAAAAAACGCTTATTTTCCGTTAAAGTTTGCCGGAATGAGGGGGTACCGCCACCCAAATTTTTTTCTTAGAATAGGCATATATATATATATATATATATATATATATATATATATATATATATATATATATATATATATACATATATATATATATATATATAAACACACACAGTGTGGAAAATAACGGCTGGTCACTGGTCAACAACTACCCGAAATGACTAAAATTGCTATTTTGACCTCCCAAAATGAATTCTTGCGGGTTGACGGGTTGAGAAAAATCAGAGTGTTGAAAAACTGGGTTTGACAAATAATCAAAATGTAATTTGGAAAATGCTTATACTAAAATTTCATAAAAATTTAAGTTTGGAAAATGTGTTCAAAATTATTTTATTGTTAACAATATGCTACTTTAATTCTCTTTGTTGAGGAATATTAAGACGTGAATTATATCTAATAATTTTTTGCTTCACTTATTTAGTTTCATTTTAATGGCAGTGAAAATCCTTTTGCTTTCATTTTAATGGTGGTGAAAATCCTTTTTTTATAAATGATTGAAGATCTGATTTTATTATTATTTTAATAAAAATATTTAATATGTATTTATAGGTAAATATATTTTAAAAACACGTATTTATATGTATAAATACATATTCATATGTAAAAATATGTATTTATACGTAAAAATATGTATTTATACATAAATATATTCAAACGATTTCTTTTAGTGTCAAGTATTCAGTTTAAACTTTTTAAATATTTTGTTAAAATTGTTTTAAAATTAAAAAAAATTCAAAATTAATGTATCTGAATAGTACCAAACTTTCTTTTTTAAATAGTACCAAACTTTCTTTTTATTTTAAACTGAATAGTACCAAACTTTCTTTTTATTTTAAACTATTAACATTACCTGGTAATTTAAATGTTAATTATTGACCGAATGCCTTAATAATAGTACTTTATGATTGAACATTATAATTTATGACTAAACATAAATAAAATAACTTAATGATTGAAAATTAAGGATCTCTTATTCCTTTTAAAATAATAGTTTTAAATAAAAACAATGAATTTTGTAAATGGAAGCTTGTAAATTACTAACCTTCAAATTACCTAATACTAATCGTAAAATAACTGTTAATATTAAAATAAATGTTAATAATAAAATAACTTTCGAGCCCACACATTTTTATTCAATCAAAAAAAGAAACTTTGATAACATCCAAGTAATTAAATTTAATGTTGAATTCTTTTTAAATATCAAAATAATTTTTTAAAAATATAAAAAAAATCAAAACTGAATACTTAATACTTAATAAATAAATCATAATAAGCAAATCATTTAAATAAATGTTACTATAGCAATTACATAAAACAAAGTTTTTACTAAAAATGCGTTGTCAAATATATGTTTGATTGTCAATATAAGATTCAATATATTGACAATAAAATATATGTTTGATTGTCAATATATATTTCTTTGAATCGAGTGAAATTAAGTTGAACATTCTTAATTCTTTGAATTATTGTTTAACTTAACGCTGCTGCTTTTGTATTATATTTTTATATGTTGCATTACTCATTTGTGCGCATTTGACACAGAGTTTATTTATATATTTTTGACCACACAAGGTATTCTTAAATCTTTATCTTTATTGTAATCTGCTTAATCAGTAATAAGATTTGAAAACTTTTATATTAGATAACAATTTGATGACTTCTGTATTAATAGATAAACCTTATGTTGTTTTTAAATAAGTATAATAACTTTTAAAGTCAGGTAATTTATTTAATTCATGTATTTTAATAATAACACAATTCAAGGCCTTGTCAATTGTTTTTAAAGTATATTAATATGTAATTTTTATTTTTAAGAACTCAAAGGCGATGCTCTTTTTAAAGGTCAAACTTTTGATATTGGTCAAACTCTTGATAAAGTTGGTGTTATCTTCAAAACCCTCACATCTAATAAGGTCAACTCTATGTTGTATACTTGTTTATTACTTTATTTTAAAGAAATTACAGAAAGTCTGTTTGCTTTTATAATATAAAAAACACGGTTGTTTGATTGTTTGCTTTTTAAAATTGATAAATACCCAATACAAGGTATGAAACATTTAATAAGGTATCATGAACAAATATTACAAAAATTAGGTTGTAGTTGTAAATATTTCTAATTTATATATTTTTCTTAATTTATATATTCAATTATTTTTTATGTGTTATTATGTGTTTATATGTGTCAGAGTTTATATGGGTTTATATTTTGCAATTGTGTAAATACCTTTTATATATGAAGTGCTTCTATGTTAATGATGTGTTATACTGTTATGTGTTCATAGTTTGTAAGTGGTTATTATATTGTTTCCGTGGTTTCAAAGTGTTATGACTAGGTTTTATATAGTTTACAGCGAGAATATTGTCCTTGCTAGCCAAGTGGCGTACTTTTCTATAATGTGACTTGGTTTTGTAAAGAGCAAGAATGTTGTCCTTGCCAGTCAAGTGGTGTCAAGTCGAGTCTTTTTTTATAGTCTGTTATTATCTGCCTAATGGGTTGTAAAATCTAAAACCTTTATAAATAATAATTTGATCCGATCAATAAGTCTGTAGTAAACCTCATGTTATTTTCAAAATTTTAAATTAACATAAATTGGCATTAAAAAAAAACAAAAAAAAACGGTATATAAATGGATTTTTTACATTTCACAAACAATATACATAAACAACTAACATATTTATTTATATATATTGTTTATATAGGGATGGTTAAGGGGCAAACCTGCCTATACAAAAAAAGTTTAGAAAAAAATTAGTTTTATATTAAAAAACGATTTATAAAATGTTTCTTTGCAAACACCAAAGTAATATACTTAAAAATTTTAAATATACTGAAATGCAATTACTTTTAATTTTTTTGGTTTTAGTGGCATTTGTTAAGAGCTTTTTGCGTCAAATAATCTTATTTCAACATATTAGTTGTATCATCCATTCTGCAGCCGTTTTTCAAAACGCTTAAAGGTAAAAAAAAAAAAATCAATTTTGACTTTTTTACAAAATAAGCTAGTTTAGATGTCTACAAAAATTATTAAATAAATATTTTCAAAGAGTTCTAAAAATATTCTAAAAAAGTATTAGTTTCCAAAAACATTTTGCAAGACTTTCTCCTAATATTTTTTTTTAAATTGCGTTTTTCTCGAAAAAGGCATATTAAGTAATTTTGAAAAACGGCTGCAGGATAATATATTAAATGTAATATATTATGCATAATATATATATATATATATATATATATATATATATATATATATATATATATATATATATATATATATATATATATATATATATATATATATATATATATATATAGCATTATAGTAAAAAATTAAATATATTAAAAAAAAACTTTAAATTGTCAAAAGAAAATTATAAGTTTTTCTAGCTACAGGTTTTTTTTTGCCTCCACAGCAGCACCTTCTGGAGTAGCAGGACTGTCTATATTAAGTTTCAAACAACTTTTTTTTCCAGATCACCCACAACTTATTAGGACTAATTACCTGAGCGCATTAATAACATAAGTGTCTCAATCATCATACATATGCAACAAATTTTTTCTCCCGGTAATGTTTTTTTTTTTTGATGTTTTATCAAATCTTTTCTTATGTGTTACATTACATGTTTGTATAAAACCTTTATAAAACTTCAAAAGTATTTTATATTTTAAAATAATAATAAAAAAAAAAAAAAAATAAAAAGTCCCCATTGGTAGGAATTGAACTTCGGCGCCAAAGTAAGGAGAGCTTGAAACAACGCAATTTTCCAAGTGAAAATCAAACTGTAAAACTTGATAAATGTTTCAGTATGTTTTAACATAACTTAATTTAAAGTTGACGTATGTTAGATATTTGGATACGCATTCGTTCACATTTTCTTATAAAACAAAGTGCAGCAACTCTTTCTTGCCATTACCTTGCTCGCAATGGCTGCCAAGGGTACCGTGTCAAACAGGCTTGAAAGCGCACTACTACTAACACTACTATTATGTTCGGTAATAATATACAATAGATAATAATGGGTCATTCCAGCTCAATTCAATTTATGCTTGGCACCATTCCATCTCAGATTTTGCTGATTTTTGGAATACAAGCTTGAATTAATAAAACAAAACTTTACTCCAAATTTTAGTGTCTGACTCCTTACGGTTTCAGAGATATTGATACTTGGTCCCAACCTCTTTTTTGACTTTTTTTTTCAGCGCCATTTATTTTTTAGGCTCATTGCAAGACACAATTAGCTTTAAGTTATGAAATACTTGTTTAATAGTGGTCAAAATTTCTACATAACTATTTTTTAGGGTGAGGAACTTAAAAATGATGGCTAAAACACACAAAAACTCAAGCTTCTATATAAAAATTCAATTTTAAAATGGTGTAACACACCATTTTAAAATTGAATTTTTTATTTTAAAAGGATTATCACAAGGTTATTGATATGCTTGTTTGTAGTAGGGCAAACAAGACTTGTATGATACATCGTTGCCCTTTGTGCCCAGAAGATTCTACATTGGTACATTATCTTGAAAATGAGTTGTACTCTCAAGACAATATTGATGAAGATGATGATTGTTGTATAGATTACAAACAATGGAAAACAACAGACTGATCTGAACTATTAAGTCTAACAGAAACGACAAGTAGCTTTATTAATACTTTGAAAAATAAGTTACAAAAACTTACTGTTCATTCTTACATTCCAAAAAATCACGCTGCTTCTTTAAGAAAATTAAAAAATGAGTTAAGTAGTACTGAGATCATTGTCCTTTGTGATTTCTCAGAAAATTACGAGTTTGTTGTGGAAGACGAAATACAAAGTTTTCACTGGAACAAAATTCAAGCAACATTGCATCCAACATTAATTTATTATAAAGAAAATAATGTCCTCAAATGTGATTCAATGTTTCATCTCAGATGATTTACTGTGTGATGTTGATATGGTTTATCATGTGATGAAGCTAACAATTGAACATATTAAAAGCAATAGTTCTCATCAAACAGAAAGTGTCCATTACCTTTCAAATGGGTATGCTGGCCAGTACAAGAAGTGCAAACACTTTGTAAATATATGCCACCATGAACAAGATTTTGCTATGAAATGTACCTGGTCTTTCTTTGCAACAAGTCATGGTAAATCACCCTGTGGTATTGGTGGGACTGTAAAAAAACTAACTTCAATTGCTGGCCTTCATCGAACAACAACAAATCATATTCTTACAGCGTCTGCAATGTTTAATTTTTGCCAAAATGAAATCATAGGAATTAATTTTTATTACATATCATATTACATATTTTATTACATAAGGAGTCAAACACGATAATTTGAAAAGAAATGGAGAAAAGATATACAACTGCAAAAACGTTACCAGGCACTCGTAGCTATCACAATTTTGTTCCAATAAGTAACACAAAATTGGAACTAAAATTGTTTCTGAACAATTGGAGTATTCATTTATTTTTAATTTTCAAACTGATGAGATTATTAAAGAATTCTTGTCTAATATAAGTATTGGTGTGTTTGTATGTTTGATATATGATAACAATCCATGGATGGGACTAGTTGAGAAAATTGATGTTAAAAATAAAGACTTTTAAGTTACTTTAATGCATCCATGTTACACTTCAAGGTCATACTATTGGCCTTCTAAAGATGATGTTTGCTGGGTTCCATCAAGAAACTTATTGTTAATGATTATTACTCCAACAACTGTTACAGGAAGACAATATAAAATCAGTGAAATTGATCACCATAGCATTGAAGATAGCTGGGCAAACTTTAAACCAGAGAACTAATTTGTTATCTGTCAAAGATTTTTAATTCTTATTTTTTTTAAATGTTGAAAATTGTTAATTCTTATTACCTTTTAGTTTTAATTTTTCTTATTGTAATTTAATTATTTCCATGGTTTTAGTGTAATTTTAATATTTGAATTATTATTGTAAGACTTTGTATGCAAATAAATTTGATTTAAAAAAGAAATCCCTTCCAGATTTTTTGTATTTTTTATTTTTTTTAATTATCTTCTCTTCCAACAAGGTTGCAAGCAACCACTTATTAGTGTTGGAAGTTACTGGAAGAGAAAAGATGAAGATTGTAGAGCAAGATAACGATTGACAGACGACTTAAAAGATTGCAAATTATATGAATCAAGAAAGCAAGATAAAGAAAGCGAATTCCAAAGAACTGATGTTCGAGGAAAAAAACTAGACGAATATGAGTTTTTGGAGCACTTAGGAACAGTAACAGAAAAAGGATGAGACTTAATTGAAGGACGAGTAACACGAGAATGAATTTTAGTAGATGGCACAAGAGACGCTAGCTCTTTAGAGCAGTGCCCATTATAGTATTTGTAGAAAAGAGAAAGAGAAGCAACATTACGGCGATGTGACAGAGGTTGAAGGTTGGCTGCAAGAGCAGGTCCAACTATGTTTACAATGCGTTTTTGCACCTTGTCTAAAAGAGAAAGGGCATCATTAGAAGATCCGCCCCAGATATGGCAACAGTATTCCATACAAGGCCGGATTTGAGATTTATAGAGATAGAGAATAGAATCCAGAGTAAGAAAGTGACGAGCTCGATAAAGAGAAGCAACTTTAGCAGATGCTAATTTTGCAACGGATTTGATATAAGGTTTCCAAGAAAGATCAGAAGTAAGAGTTAATCCTAGAAGATGAAGGGTAGGAGACTCATCGAGTACATTACCGTTCATAAATATAAGAAGGTCTAAATTATTGAGATAACAATTGGCTGAAAAAAATTGAGTTTTATCTGAATTAAAGTTCACCAGCCACTGCGAGCCCCATGCTGTAGCAGAAGTGAGATCCTTTTCGAGCTCAGATGCCCCCTGCAAGCAATCAGAGGGAGATGGCTTCTTATCGTGACAAGAATAAATGGTAGTATCATCAGCAAACAATGCCACCTTAGATGTGAGAATATCTGGAAGATCGTTAATGTAAATTAAAAAGAGTATAGGGCCAAGGATTAAACCTTGATGAACCCCTGAGGTTACAGAATATGAAGAAGAGTACTGTCCATCAAGGACAACTTTTATACTACGATTGGAAATGTAGGATTCAATAATCTTAAAGATGTTTCCAGATACACCATAAGAAGAAAGCTTATGGAGGAGACCAGCATGCCAAACTTTATCAAACGCTTTAGAAATGTCAAGAGCGATGGCCTTAACCTCTCCACCTTTATCTAATGCGCGATAAAACCTATCGGTTATTACTGATAGCAAATCAGCCGTAGAACGAGAAGATCGAAATCCATACTGATGATCAGAAAGTAGGTTATGAGATTCGAGATGAGAGATTAAGTGTTTGTTAATTAAAGATTCAAAAACCTTGCTTATGATAGGAAGAAGACTAATGGGGCGGTAGTTAGATGAGTCAGATCGCTCTCCAGAATTTTTAAAAATAGGGATAAGAGATGCTGCTTTCCAGCAGGCTGGAAAACAAGACTCTGATAAGCACTTGTTGAATAGTTTTGAAAAGATAGACGACAGCTCAGGAGAACACTTCTGCAAGACTATAACAGGTATGTTGTCCGGGCCACAAAGAGTGTAGAAGAGTCTAAGCAGGAAATCACTTTAGACACAGAAGCTGGAGTGATACGAATGTCGAGCAATGGATCAACCTGTTTGACGGGTATATCAGGTAAAACGCAACTAGTGGCATCAAGAGATGATATTGATGAAAAGTTCTTGGCAAACAATTCAGCTTTGTCTTTAGGTGAGGTGACAAAGTCTGAACCGTACAAAAGAGGTGGAATTACAGACTTGCCCTTATTATTGATACTATTAAAGATTCTCCAGAAGTATCAGGAGCCTAATTTTTGTGATGAAATTCGAGATTCCATGATCTGAGAATAGCGGGCTTTGGCGTTAGACAAAACCTTTTTACAATGGTTCCTAGCAGTAATAAAGAGACGTCTGTTTTCTGGAGAATTGTTTTGCTGATAGACATGGAAGTAATAGTTTCAATTGGCAATTGCAGCAGCACAACGCGAGGAAAACCATGGAGAAGAATGAGGCTTGACCTGGAATCGTCAAGAGGGAATAAAGGATTCAATGCCAGCCTGAATCCACGAAGTTAAGTAAGAAGCACATTTGTCAATAGGAAGACGAAAGATTTCTACCCAAGGGCCATCACAAAGAAAATCACGGAAAGAGTCCCAGTCAGCTTTAAGGTAGTTGTAAAATGTACAATGTATGATGTATGATGATAGGGGGATTCTGATGATAAAGAAAAATGAGATAATAGTTTTAGAGAGACCAAACTATGATCGGATGCACCTAAGTGTGAATGTGGAGAAACTGAGCAATGACTAGGATCAGAAACAAGACATAAGTTGAGTAGAAAAGGTAAATGATTCGGGTTATCTGGAAAGCAAGTTGGAAAGTTGACTATTTGAGTTAGGGATTGAGAAAGGCAAAAGTTGGCCTTAATGCCTGCAGACTCACTGACACTAGAGCCAAGCCATTCAGTGTGATGAACATTAAAGTCACCGACAACAACAATATTGGCTGATGGATAAAGAATGAGGGCTTGGTCAATATAATCAGAAATAACATTAAGAAGAGTGCAGTCTTGAGAAGAGGGAGAGCGATAAATGGGTGAATTCTTACGAATGTAAGTGCCCAGGCCAAGCATGTGACAATTAGAGTCTTTACGAATTAAAGATAACCATCAACACTAAGATCACAAGATGAGACAGCTGAATTCAAATTAGTCTCACAAAGAGCAAGTAGGTCTGGTGAACTTTGCAAGAGATAAGACTCAACAGAAGAAAGGTTACTTCGAAGACCACGAATATTAGTGAATGATAGGTTTAGGGAACTTGGTGATAACTGTGGTTTTTTGTGTTTTATAGTTTTTGTTACTTTATTCATTTTTAAATTTGTTAAAGAACTTGACTTGAAACATAGATAGTACTCAGTACACTGTTTTATAGCCCAAGCAATTGCCTCATTTCTATTAATAAACCCTAAACCGTAACAAAGGGCTCCAATGTGGCCTTGGCAATGCACACCATAAGTACAAACAGGGACACCATCCATGCAGCCTCTCTGAGAGCTACCACAGAGTTCGGGAAACCTGACTACCAGCCGGCCTCAGAACCATAAAACTTAAGGGGTAAACAGATTCTGTTGACCAGCCTTGCAATCCTTCTTCATCTATTAGGTTGGCGCAGATGTATTTTTAATACATTGTTTCCAGTTTAGGATGTTAAACGCTGGATCTTATTGACTCGATGCATGGGTTTTGCTTGTGTCTCTGCTTTTATGACTAGGCAACTCATTCTATTATCTCCAAATGAGGGTACAGCTCTAAAACTCAGTTTTATAAAATTTCATAAGTTAAAGCTAATTGTGTGGTGCAATAAGCTTAAAATATAAATGGCGCTGAAAAAAAAAGTCAAAAAAGAAATTGGGACCGAGTATCAATATCTCTGAAACCGTAAGAATTCTGATACTATAATTTGGAGTGAAGTTTTCTTTCATTAATTTAAGCTTTTAATCCAAAAATCAGCAAAACCTGAGATGGTATGGTGCAGAAAATTTTTTTTTTTAGTTAATTTGACACGGAATGACCCTAATAAAAATAATAATAATATAAATAACCAAAATAGCAATATTTATAATAGTGAGAGTTTGAAATAGAATAGTGATATAAAAATAATATTAATTTGAGAAAAAGTTATGAAAGCGCAAGTATTAGTAATAATAAATTAGCATTGAAATGAAGAAAGAATTTTAAAAAGATCAGGTATTAGTATCTATAAACTTATAATCTATAAATCTATATGTATTTAAGCGAAAAAAATTAATTTATTAAATTTTTTATTATAACTCTAAGTTTCCAAATACACCAGGAGTGCCGCGCAACTGTCATCTACGTAAAATAATTTTGTTACATAAAAAATATTAAAATTAGTATTTTAAATTGTCAAAAAATTTAAATTGATTAATTTTCTGCTGTTTATTTATTGGAGTAAAGAAGCCAAATTAAGAATAAATTTATATATAGTCGAGTGCGGAACATAGTTACCATGACCTTTATTGTACGAGTCCAGGCAGCTTTTTGTTAAATTTGTTTTGCTTTTTAATTTAAAAAAGTGTATCAATACTTTTATTTTATAAAAGTATGGTTTTTGTTTCTTAAAATGGTTTACTTTTTCTCCTTTAAATTATTCTTTCGTATGAATTTATTGGCCTTTTTTGTTTTGTTTTTTTATATATCTGTTGTATTTTTATATATGTATTGAAACCATTTATACTTTAATCACCTTGATGATTATGATAATGATGGTTTCCATTGTACACTTTTTTAGTGCCAATTTTTGTCACAAGCAACAGCTATAATAATTTTAAATTTTGCCAAAGCCGGTATTAAAAACAGCTTAATTGAAAGAGTTTGCTTTAGAAATATTCCAATAAGTTATATCAAATAGAGAGAGCTAACATATTTGACATAACTAGGTTTCGTAAGTCATTTTGTGATTCGTTTTCCTCTTTTTGAATTAAAGTAGCTTATCATAAACAATGAAACTTTTTAAAAATTTATATAGTATATGCATTTTCCAAATTATATCCTGATTTTTTGTCAAATCTTTTCTTTCAAAACTCTGATTTTATATATATATAAATATATATATATATATATATATATATATATATATATATATATATATATATACATATATATATATATATATATATATATATATATATATATATATATATATATATATATATATATATATATATATATGTATATGTATATGTATATGTATATGTATATATATATATATATATATATATATATATATACATATATATATAAATATATATATATATATATATATATATATATATAGTCTTGCATGTCTCTTGCGTAGCATCAAAAAATATTTCCCATAAACTGTAGTTTTAAAGAGCGCGTTAATAAACCAGACCAGAAAAAGTTTTAAAAATTAAATTTTTTTTTTTAATTGATAGACTGCCTGGCCAAACCAAACCCTCAGTCGATGTAGCAGCACTCTCTTGCGAGTCAGGCTATTTGTCAGTCGTTGTAGCAGCACTCCCTTGCGAGTCAGGCTATTTGTCAGTCGATGTAGCAGCATTCCCTTGCGAGTCAGGCTATTTGTCAGTCGATGTAGCAGCACTCCGTTGCGAGTCAGGCTATTTGTCAGTCGATGTAGCAGCACTCCGTTGCGAGTCAGGCTATTTGTCAGTCGATGTAGCAGCACTCCGTTGCGAGTCAAGCTATAAGATAGTCGATGTAGCAACATTTACGCATGTTTAAAAAATGTTTTTTATTAAATCAATAACAAAAACACCACTAATTAAAAAAAACTTTCTAGTCGTTATAATTGCGGTTTTTTAAAAATTTGTTAAAAAACAATTAAATTTAATGTACTTCCGCATAAATTAATTGCTTTGACATTTCGACGACAATCAAAAACAGCTTAAGAGACGAGTAATTAAAATTGTAGTCGTAAGAGACTTTTTTTACATTAAAATGCTCTTAAAGCGACACTATATGAGTATATATATACACATATATATATATATATATATATATATATATATATATATATATATATATATATATATATATATATATATGTATATATATATGTATATGTATATGTATATGTATATGTATATATATATATATATATATATATATATATATATACATATATATATATATATATATATATATATATATATATATATATATATATATATAAATATATATATATATATATATATATATATATATATATATATATTTATATATATATATATATATATATATATATATATATATATGAATATATATATACACACAACCCTTGGAATTAGGTTCCGCATTCACCTAAGCCAACCTAGAAGTGTTTGAAGTCAGCAAAAAAATTGCCATCTTTGTTTCTATGCTTTATGATCAAACCTTTGTTTTACATTTTTTCTGCCGACCTAATGACAACCTCACACAGTGTTTTTATTATGATACAGCCACTAGGGGGATTACCATACAAAAACACCTCTTACCCGAATCACAAATAAATAATTTAATTTTAATAATTTTAAATTTAATTATTTTTAATTATTATTTCTAATTAATATTAAATAGTATTAAAAAAATTATTATAACTACAAAACTCAGTTGTTATATAAATATAATTAACAAAAATAAAACTATTAAACAGTTCTTCATTATTTCTTTTAAGTAATTGGCTTGTTGATGAACTGAGCTTAGAAGAGCTGGTTGGCTCAAAAAACTAATTGTTTTTAAATACTTACAGTATTAAATAATCGAAGTTGAAGCGGAAATGTAACTCTATGCGATAGTTTGGTAAACCTCTGCTGTTGTTCAACGTATTTAAATCTTTTTAAATGCAATGCAAGTATCTGAGGTAATTTCTTCACCATCATTCTTAAAATCAAAAATTTTTCAAACTAAAAAGATGTTTATTAAATGCATTAATGATGAATAATCATATCCAATAAAAATGAGCAATTTTTTGTGAAAACAGTTAGCCATAAATATGTTGAAATTATATTAAATTATGTTGAAATATTGTGAAAACAGTTAGCCATAAATATATATATATATATATATATATATATATATATATATATATATATATATATATATATATATATATATATATATATATATATATAAGGGCAATTTCGCGAGAGTGGCCGTCGTAACATTTGGCACTCTTTAAATTACTAAAAATGAACCAAAAACGGAAATAACTTAAAACTTTCCAGAAATGTGAAATACTATCATATAATTTAGTATGTAAAAGTTGCAGCATTGAAGTGTTCAACTATTTAAAAAAAATAACTCTAAGTGTTGTGAAGGCCGTAACACTTACTTTTTACCACTTCTGAATAAAACGTCAGACTTAATGCAGTAAATGGCAGGGTTAAAAAAAAAATCCTATGGTGTGTGTATTTAGCACATATTGATGTTATTATATGCTGAGTTTCATAGCTTTTACTTAGAGTTTTACAAATTTTTTTTGTTGTTGTGACGGTCGTAACAAAAAATCTCATTCTTAAAAACAACAAATGTAACAACACAATCAATGGTGTAAGAAAACATTAACATTATCAAAGATTTTAATTATGGATATGCGGCACGATTTTTAATACTACACAACAGGACTGTCAATAAGCGTCAAAACACATTTATACAACCTTTACAACTTTAAAACCATGCTATGGTATGATAAAATGATTTTTTTTAATAAATTTTTTGCTTAAAAGTATTTTAAAATAGTTAAAAAATAAGTTTTGGAGTTTAGTATGTTTTTTTTTCCCGCTTTCTCGTGGAATTGCCCATACTTATATATATATATATATATATATATATATATATATATATATATATATATATATATATATATATATATATATATATATATATATATATATATATACATATATATAATATTCAAAAGACACCATGCTGTCAAAATACATATGGGAATTAAAAGATAAAAATATTAATGATTCTATATTGAACTGGTCCATCCTTTGACTGAACTCATAGATTTTTGTGAACAAGCAGGGCTGGACCACAAGCAAGTGATACAGCCCTGCTTATGAATGTAGTTAATAATAATGATAAAATAAACCATGCTGTTTTTTTAAAAATCCAATCAAAGACATTCTCTATTGTTTTTCAAACAACCAATAAAAATAAAATATATAAAAATTTAATATATAAAAAAACAAAAACGTGTAATTTAAATTTAAATTGAAATTCTAATGTAAACATTTATGTTTTTATTTTTTTAGTCAGTTTAGTTTATTATACTTATTTGATTCATATAAAACTAAAACTGAAACTTTTACTTATACTAATTTATTATTAAAAACAGGTTTAAATTTATTATTAAAAACTCCTAAAGAGAACAGCTAAATAAAGAGAAGCAACCTTGGCAGATGCTCATTTAGCAATCGATTGTATATTTCCATGAAAGGTCAGTAGTAAACGATAATCCAAGAAGAGGTCAAGTAGAGGACTCAGTGAGAGGGTTGCCATTTATTAATATAGGAATGTCCACAGTATTGCAATAGTTTGCTGGAGTTTAAATTCATAGGCCACTGCAAGCCCCAATCTGTTACAGAAATGAGATCAGATTCAAGATTCACTGTCATTTTTAAGGGGTCAAAAAGAGAATACATTTTTATACAGAAGACAACTTTATACTCCAGTCAAGACTGGAGTATAAAGTTGAGCCATCAGCAAAAAAAGCTACTTTAGATGTTAAGTTGCTGGGCAGATTTTAATGTAGATAAGAAACAAAACAGGACCAAGGATAGAACCTTGAGGTACCCCAGAAGTTACTGGAAATAAAAAAAAGTGTTGGCCTTTAAGGATGACTTTAATAGAGACGTTAGAAAGAAACAATTTGATAATCTCAAAAACTTTTCCATATACACCATATGAAATAAGCTTATGGAGAAGACCAGCATGCCAAACTTTGTCAAAATCTTAGATATGTCAAGTTAGTAATGGGATCAAAAACCGTATTGATTGTCTGACAATAAATTATTAAACTTGAGAAGGGATGTGAAAAATTTGTTAATCAAAGACTAAAAGACCTTGTTAATAACAAAAAGAAGAGTGATTGAATAATAACTGAAGGGGTCAGAATGTTTGCCATAGTTTTTGAAAATTGGAACAACAGATGCCCTTTTCCAGCAGGCACGAAAACAAGATTAAAACTAATTAATAATTGTATACCAACATATCTTTTTGTTTTAGTCGAAGCTTACCTTCTCCATTTTCTGCCGTATTTGGAGTCTGTAAAATAAACGCCATTTTCCAGGCGCATTATACAGACTTGATAATTTATTCAAGTGTGTTTAATTCATAGAAGTTTTAGTACATGATGTCATTGGAAACATTCTAGAAATTCTTTAAAAACTTTTACTATTAAATTTTACTGAAATAGCTAACTATAATTAGTTATTTTATTTTCTAAAATCTTCACATTGAAAAAAAATTTATATTTTTTTGTAGCTATTAGAGCCGTGACTACATGTGCCACGGCGATGGTGGACTTAGGGACCCCTTTGGCGTCAAATCGAGTTGTATAATATCTCCGATGATTCACAAGTGTGTTCTTTACATTTTAATGCAAGTTGTTTTGACAAATCTAACAAACAATTAATTAAACCAAGCACTAGGAAAAGATATAAAAAATAAGAATATACTAATAAAATATATAATTTATAAATAACTTTCACAATTTTTACAATTTACAAAATATATATTACAAAACATTTATTTTTGTAAACAAATGATAATAGTTTAAAAGATTTATGGCTTTGCAGATGTGGCTCCGAGAATGAGCCATAATATTAAAGTAATAGTTCATTTGATAACATATTCTTAAAAAAATTTATGCTAGATATCTCAAAACACAACAAATCACAAATAATACAATTCCTAAAACATTTCAACAGAACACTCTAGAACTTTATTTTGGTTAGTCAGCGTATTTTTTGAACCAATAAAATTAGTCTGTTCGTAAATTTGGCGGGTTTTTAGTGTTCGCGAATATTCTTTTTATTCTTGCGCAAGATGTTTTAAGAACATTCAAATTAATTATGTTTCCATGTATGTCGGTAAAATAAAAAATAATATATATTTTAATTTTTAAGCCCCTGCCATAATAAATATTAGATGTTATAATAATGGAAATATAAATAATGAAATAAGATCACCTCAATACCAAAAAATACAATTTTGAAAATCAGAAAAAAAATGCATTAATAATTTTTTTTTAATATTTACAAAGTAAATTAATAAAAGTGCATTATTGTTTAGGTTAAAAATTATTTTATCTAATATTTTGAAAGAAAAACTTATAACAAAAGAAAACAAAATACATGTGGTCTAGACGATTATTAAAAAAAATTTGCGCAAATAAAATACTATTTTGTTTTTAATTTTTTTACAAACACATTTTAGAACTTTAAAATATAATAAAAATGAATATAATTTGGAAATTGCATGTAAAAAATAATAATTGGTGTTTTAAACAAACAAAAAAATCTATGATGTCATGTAATAAAACTTCTATGAATTAAACTCACTTGAATAAATTATCAAGTCTGTATAATGCACCTGGAAAATGGTGTTTATTTTACAGACTCCAAATACCACAGAAAATGGAGAAGACAAGCTTTGACTAAAACAACAAGATTTGTTTTTCTTGGTATACATTTATTAATTAGTTTTAATCAAAAAAAATTTGCTCAGAAGTTTTTTTTAACATTCTCTTTAACATGAACACAACGTGTCTCGAGACTTAGTAGTCCCTTTAATGACGCTGATGAAGATTTTCCAAAAGTCTTATTTATATTAAAGTTTAAATCATAATTTATAACAATAATAAAAATATTAATAACAAAATAATAGTAATAATATGGTTTTTTAATGACATTTTATATAATTCTTCAAGATCAATATAAATATTGTTTATTGTATAAAAACTATTGAGTTTGGTGATAAAAACAGAGTTTAAAGTTTTTAAGACCAAAAGCATTTCGAGATATCGCATCTCACTATCACTTAATTTTGTCTTAAAAGTGTCTTAATTCATTTTAAGAACACTGTTCAGCATCAAGTTTAGTCACAGGTGTGACCAAAACAATCTCTATCAACTTTGATACTTCAGAAAATGTTTCAATTGGGTTATTTTCATGTATAACATGGAATATGACATTAATGTGCTGATATAAAGCATTTTCACACAAAATAGTTAATTTGGACATCAATTGAATTTTACTTAGCATTTGATAATTTTTTAAAATACTATTTATATGTATTTTAGCGGAAAATTTTGTCTATTAAAATTGAAATTTTCTGAGTCTATAACTGAAAACTATTTAAATATTTAAACAATTCTCCAGAAAACAGACATCTGTTCACTATCGCCAGAAACCATTGTAAAAAGGTTTTGTCTGACGCCAAAGCTCGCTATTCTCAGGTCATTAAATCTCGTATCTCATCACAAAAATTAGGCTCTCGAGACTTCTGGAGAATCTTTAACAGTATCAATAATAAGGGCAAATCTGTTATTCCTTCTCTCTTGTATGGTTCAGACTTTGTCACCTCACCTAAAGACAAAGCTGAATTGTTTGCTAAGAACTTTTCATCAATATCATCTCTCGATTCCACTAGTTGCGTTTTACCTGACATAGCTGTCAAACAGGTTGATCCCTTGCTTGACATTCGCATCACTTCAGCTTCTGTATCAAAAGTAATTTCCTGCTTAGCCTCTTCAACAGCTTGTGGTCCTGACAACATTCCTGTTGTAGTCTTGCAGAGGTGTTCTTCGGAGCTTTCATCCATACTTTCAAAACTATTTAACAAGTGCTTATCAGAGTCTTGTTTTCCATCATGCTAGAAAGCAGCATCTGTTATCCCTATTTTTAAAATTCTGGAGAGCGATCTGAATCATCTAACTACCGTCCCATTAGTCTTCTTCCTGTCATAAGCAAGGTTTTTGAATCTTTAATCAACAAACATTTAATCTCTCATCTTGAATCAAATAACTTACTTTCTGATCATCAATATGGATTTCGGTCTTCTTGTTCTACAGCTGATGTGCTAACAGTAATAACCGATAGGTTTTACCATGCATTAGATAGAGGTGGAGAGGTTAAGGCTATCGCACTTGACATTTCTAAAGCTTTTGATAAAGTTTGGCATGCTGGTCTTCTCCATAAGCTTTCTTCTTATGGTGTAGCTGGTAACATCTTTAAGATTATTGAGTCCTTTCTTTCCAATCGTAGTATAAAAGTTGTCCTCGATGGACAACACTCTTCTTCACATCCTGTAACTTCAGGGGTTCCTCAAGGTTCAATCCTTGGCCCTATACTCTTTTTAATTTACATTAACGATCTTCCAGATATTCTCACATCTAAGGTGGCATTATTCGCTGACGACACTACCATTTACTCTTGTCATGATAAGAAGCCTACACTCTCTGATTGCTTGGAGGGGGTATCTGAGCTTGAAAAGGATCTCACTTCTGCTACAGCATGGGGCTCACAGTGGCTGGTGAACTTTAATTCAGATAAAACTCAATTTTATTCGGCCAATCGTTATCGTAATAATTTAGATCTTCCTAATTTATGAATGGTAATGTACTAGATGAGTCATCTACCATTCATCTTCTAGGATTAACTCTTACTTCTGATCTTTCATTTAAACCGTATATCAAATCCATTGCAAAATTAGCATCTGCTAAGGTTGCATCTCTTTATCGAGCTCGACACTTTCTTACTCCAGATTGTATTCTCTATCTCTATAAATCTCAAATCCGTCCCTGTATGGAATACTGTTGCCACATCTGGGGCGGATCTTCTAATGATGCTCTTTCTCTTTTAGACAAGGTGCAAAAACGAATTGTAAACATAGTTGGACCTGGTCTGGCAGCCAATCTCCAACCTTTGTCACATCGTCGTAATGTTGCTTCTCTTTCTCTTTTCTACAAATACTATAATGGGCACTGCTCTAAAGAGCTAGCGTCCCTTGTGCCATCTACTAAAATTCATTCTCGTGTTACTCGCCATTCAAAGTCTCATCCTTTTTCTGTGACTGTTCCTAAGTGCTTCAAAAACTCTTATTCTTCTAGTTTTCTTCCTCGAACATCAGTTCTTTGGAATTCGCTTCCTTCATCTTGCTTTCCTGATTCATATAATTTGCAATCTTTTAAGTCATCAGTCAATCGTCATCTTGCTCTACAGATTTAGTCTTTTCTCTTCCAGTAACTTCCAATTCTTATAGTGGTTGCTTGCAGCCTTGTTGGAAGTGAAGATGTTAAAAAAAAAAAAAAAAAAAAAAAAAAAAAAAAATTTAATGCTTCTATCACTAGCACCTTTAGCATCATCTATTAGTAGTTTGATTGACCTGTTTCGTTTCATTCAGTTTTCAGGAATTTCCTTGCAACCATTAAAAATTGAACATTATCAGTGATGCTATTTCATATAAATTTTATAGGTAACTCAAATTTTTTGAAAGCTTGATCGATTGTAATAGTGTTGATGTTACTTGATTGCAATATATTGCAACATGCTGTTACTTGATTGCAGTATATTGTAATAGTGTTGCTGTTACTTGATTGAAATATATTGTACATCAACATGTTTTAAAAAAGAATAAAAAAGAGATAAAAAAAAGTTAAACATTTTTTGAAGCCAATAATGTATTTCATTCTTTATCGTTTATAATTTTTTTAAACATTCCACAAGCTTTGTTTTGTTTTCTTGTAGGCAAGTAACTATTGTTAAACAAAAATTTCATCCTGTTTTGCAAACTCTTGGTATCTATTTAAAACTAATTTTGTGAAGTAAATCACATCGTTTTGACATGGATGTAAAGAACACGCCAAACCCACTTAGTAATTTTTTTCTTTGACACCAAAACAAATTAATTCTTCTTTTAATATGTTTGTAAGACCCATAATATTTCTATCATGAACATCAATAAATGCTATAAATCTTTTAACTGGTTGATAAATTTTTAAATAACGCAAAATAATGACAAACTATGTACGACAAGATACATTAGTTGTTTCATCTGCTTGAAAGGAAAAAAATCTTGCTTTATCAATCTCACATTTAATTTCTTCTATGTATACTTTATACATACAGTCTAAAATGTCATTTTGATTTATTTTCAAAGTATTTTTTGTTATTTTTGAATTTTGATGATGATCGTTAAAAATACTAATGTAGCTGTGTATGAAACCATATCGAAAAATACCCCTCGATTATTTGAGTCAATAGTTGTCATGTCCACTTAAGGACAATTTGTGTACACCACAAAATTCAATCTATGATCCTCGATAATGTCTGTCTGTTTATGTCAACTAATTTATTATGTTTTTTAATGCTTAGACTATATCCAGCATCAATTGTCAATAAAATATTTATTTTTCTGAGCATCTGAAACCGCAAGAATTCAGAGCTGGAGACTCGAGTCAACCGATTCGAACTCGAGTCCGACTTTAGTCACACCAGTGACTCAACTCGAGACTCGACTTGGGTTTTACCCTGAGACTTGCGACTTGACTCAAGACTTGCTAATTTTAACTTAGCTACTTTAAAATTATTAGTTTCCGTCTCTTCAAAAATGGAGCAATTTATCTTCTATTTTAATTCAACTGTTTTTTAACTATTTTTTATTTTCGAATGTTTTTATTTTAACTTACGTTTAACTAGTTTGAAGTATAAGCGAGATCCGAAGAAAAATATCGCATTTAGGCTCTTTCGTTTTCAAAAAATTCCAACTTTTTTGTGTGCGTTCTGATTGGTTTATTTTTTCTTTAACTCATGAAATTTATTGTTTATAAATGTTTGGTGATTTTAATTTCTTATTTAAATTTTTTTAAATTCTTTTTTTTTCTTTTCTTAACAATTTTCATTTTTCTCTTATTTATTTTTACTTTCAAAATTATCTTTGATTATTATTATTTTTTCATGTAATTTATTTATAAAATTCATTATAAAAAAGCGTTGGCCATTCCGGAAGTAAAATTTATTTTACTTTTAAATCTACTTTAGTAAATTAAGTAAAATTATAACTATTATCATGCTGTATTTTATAATGGTAAGGTGACTGTTTGAATGTAGCTACCAGAGCCATCGCAAGGTTCCCTCATGCCCCTCTTGTAAGAGGAACTTCGTGGTTTTTATGACAGGTTTTGGAAGGGGCCTCCGAACTCCTAGCCGCATCACTGATAGCCACCACATGCACAGGAATCTTTTATTGTAATATGACTTGACTTGAGACTTGACTTGACATGTCACTATATGACTTGAGACTTGACCTGAGACTTGACCTCAGTGACTTGAGACTTAAGACTTGCTCCAAAGCGACTTGAAAACAGAACTGCAAGAATTACTTATATATGTTTTACTAGCTTTGTGTTTTTGTATTCGCTCAAAAAGATGCTTCATATCTTTACAGCTATATTCTGTCAACAAGCTCTTGAAAAAAGCTCTTGAAAAAAAAAAAAAAAATTTTTAACTTAACTAAGATTTTTTTTCAAACCTTGCTACACAAAATGTTTGTGCTTTTTTACTATCAACTTATATTAACTTATCTAGTTATACAAACATCTTTTGGTATGAGATTTTTGATTTCCAGTTTTTCATAAAGGTCCAATGACAAGAAATGTTTAGCCAATTTTGTTCATGCTAATTTATCTTAATGATCCTAAGATATTGTAATAAGATAACTTTAAACTGTATTGTAACTAGAATATGACTTTAGCATAATTTAAAAGCGAATTTTAGTAGTTTAGTTGAAAAGGGCTCTTAATCTTAATTAACAATCAATAAAATAATAAGAATGTAACATTACATATACATTGAATTCTCTTATAGGTTCACATAAAGAATTCTGAGAACGGCAGAAGGGTCAACAACAATAAAAAAGATACTTTTACAACATTAAAAGAACTTTTAGATTAATTCATACGCATTAAAAAAATTTTAAACATGAATTTTTTAAAAACACAACATATTTTACTTAATTAAATCTATAACTCTTATATAAACATTTACAACATTTATGTCAGTCATAAATAATAGTAAATGTCACAAGATTATTTATATTGCCAAAGATACTTTCACAATTTCATGTAATTAAAAGTAAAAACCTAACATCTATTTGTTAGCATACAGAAATACTAATAAGTACATAACAGTACTTGTTTATATAATTTTATATGTTAAAATGTTTTAAATGTTTATATAATTTTATATGTTAAAATGTTTTAAATGTTTATATAATTTTATATGTTAAAATGTTTTAAATGTTTATATAATTTTATATGTTAAAATGTTTTAAATGTTTATATAATTTTATAGGTTAAAATGTTTTAAATGTTTATATAATTTTATATGTTAAAATGTTTTAAATGTTTATACAATTTTATATGTTAAAATGTTTTAAATGTTTATATAATTTTATATGTTAAAATGTTTTAAATGTTTATATAATTTTATATGTTAAAATGTTTTAAATGTTTATATAATTTTATATGTTAAATGTTTTAAATGTTTATATAATTTTATATGTTAAAATGTTTTAAATGTTTATATAATTTTATATGTTAAAATGTTTTAAATGTTTATATAATTTTATATGTTAAAATGTTTTAAATGTTTATATAATTTTATATGTTAAAATTGTAACTGCAAACCTTTTTTGAGCTTCTTGTTTACTACCACACACTTCACAAAAATATTTTTGCTCACTACACAGAGTTTCAGTGAAAGAAAAATTTCTAAAAAATAAATATATATATATATATATATATATATATATATATATATATATATATATATATATATATATATATATATATATATACACATATATATATATATATATATATATATATATATATATATATATATATATATATATATATATATATATATATATATATATATATATAGACACACACACACACACACACACACACACACACACACACACACACACACACACACATATATTCATACATAAATATACACACTACTTTTTTATACATATACACACACTACAGATAAGGAAGCTACTTAATTGTGGTTATATGTATAACCACAATTAAGTAGTTTCCTTATCTTTAGTTGCCTTCTAACTTTGGGGAAGTGAACTATCATTAAAAAAAAAATAATAGAAAAAAAAACGTATATACATATGTATATATATGCATGTATGTATGTATGTATGTATGTATGTATGTATGTATGTATGTATGTATGTATGTATGTATGTATATATATGTATGTATGTATATATGTATGTAGGGGAAAGGTGGGATAGTTGATGCTGGTGGGATACTTAATCCCCATGCAAATTTGGTGCCAAGTGATATTTTATCACTCTTCTGTTGGCACATTTGGGTAGCAGCCTTAATGTTTACCATTTCTTAACTAATGGTCTCTACTTCAGAAAATGTCTAAAATTTTGATAAAATTTTTTCTATTTTGTGATATTTTAACTTTATTTTAAGTGTTCGAAGTAAGTTATAACAACTTTAACTCGTTTAGTTTATGATTATACTGCTCAAATAGGTGAAACCTTTACCCTCTTAACACGATATTCAAATTCCATCTCTTTTAATCTAAAATTCTTATTACAACATTTATAACATTAAAATCACTATAAAAATATATATTTTTAAAATTTTTTTTAAAAACGAATAAAAAAATAAATAAATAATAATAATAATATATTAAAACTATTTAAAAAAAATTACTTGTAGTATTTTAAACAGTAAAGATAAAATGAAGCTTCACAATTAAAAAAAAAGAATCTAGACGATTTTTTTTTAAGTTAAAAAGTTTTTAAAATAATCTTTTTTTATTTTCTACTTCACTAAGATTTTTTATTGAGAAACACAAAATGACATTACAGAGGTTTTCTTAATGGAAACCCTAACCTGGATTGAGAACATCATAAGACAAAAGCTTGGCACAAAGCACAGCATTCAATCATCACACAGTTGGTGAATTTTTTTAAATGAGACTTTTTGCAAACCTGGCCCTGGCAAGATTGTAAGATTTAGCAGAGGTTGGTAGCCAGGGCTAAAAATAAATTTATAATTCTCTATATATTATAATTTTATACTTACATTTACTATTTATTTAATTCTGGCATATATTTATGCCAGTATTTAATAAATAGGGACAGATACTTGTTGAATAAGAAGCCAAACAAGAATGAGTTTTGGTTTATTGTAATAGAGATGATAGCTCATTTGAGCATTGACCATGATTAAAGAAACAGCATAAAAGAGGAAGGCTAAAGCCTGCTACTGCTGCTGATGATGATGACAATAATAATGATGATAATAATGATGGCGATGATGATGATGATGATGACGTTATGATGATGAAGATGATAATGATGATGACAATGATCATCATCATGTTGATCATAATGTTTATAAATGCATATATATACAAAATCAAACATAAATTTTGAAGAAAAAAAAATGTACTTTAGGATGTATAAATGTTTATACAGCCCCGGTCACAAACCCAACCCCAGCTATATTTTACCAAACTAGGCCCTGGTTAAATACCAACCACAATCATTTACTATAACGTATATGGAATATTGATGAAACTGACCTTACTATAGGACACAAGTCTGCTAAAATTATTGCTGCTAGAGAGTTAAAGCAGGTAGGCAAAATTACTGCAGAATGAGACAAACTGATTACGATGTGTACTTGCATAAATTCTGCCACTGGTCACATGCCTCTTTTTATGATTTTCCTAGAAAAAACTGGCAGGATCGGCTTCTAAGCCATGCACCTCGTGACAGCAATGGAACAATATCTCAGTCGATGGATGAACTGTACTAGTTATCTAAGCTTTTTAAGCCTAGAAAGGAAGCATTTAATTATTATGGACAACCATGAGAACCCCTGCTGGAACCAACGTTGTCATGAAATCTTCCACTCAAACATCATATATAATACCTGTGAAACGCCATATTCCAAAGCAGCACCTTATGTCCAATCTTCTTGAAGTAGAAAACAAGAGCGCTCGCGCATCCCCCCTGAAAAAGTAGAAATTGAAGAACTAGCTTGTGTGAAGATAGCTAAGAAAACTGCAAATAAGAAAAAAGAAAAAAAACTTCAAAAACTTAGAAAAAGAGAACTTTTCAATGTAACTGATAAAGAGGATGATATTTTCAGCCATCCAGATATAAGCTGTGGCTTTTTTTTTTTCTTTCATGTCATCAACTCAAAGTTGATGCAGATTTTAAGCCTGACTACATTTTAGTTAAGTTTGCTACCTAAAAATTGTCAACTTTTACGTTGGAAATGTTTTGTCTTAAACAAAAAACCCTGAAAATTAAACTCTTGAAAAGGACAGCACTAGTGGGAAGCTGTTTCACTTTTCCAACAGTAGAGGACATCAAAGAAGTGGACCGGGCTTACATACAAAAGATGCTACAGCCATCCACCAGCAGAATAACCAGGACTGCTGGCATTATAAAATTTAAAAATAAATTTGATGCTAACGTTTTATAAAAAAACATTGTTTTTTTTTGGGTCAATTTATTTCTATATTTTATTTCTTTGTTTAATAAAGTAGGTAGTCCAGTTTGTATCATTGATTGATTTAATTACTTATGTTATTTTGATGGCTGGGATACTTTATATATGGGAAATCAAGAATCCCACTTGTGAGAGACAAGTATCCAGGGACACTTGATCCCTGCAAGTGGGCTATAAAAACGGATCTATTATTTGTTCTGAATGAAAAAGTTTTCACATAAACAGCCTATAGAAGGAGATCAATGACATTATTAAACTGTGTAAAGAAACCAACAGTAAAAATCTACGAAAACATATTCCCCTACATATATATTTTAATGACAACTTAGTAGTATGAAAATATTTATGTATATAAAAAAATACATCATTTATGGTAAAATTATTTAAGTTATTAAAATTTTTTCTTTTCATTTTAATTAAAATTTTTTCTTTTCATTTTAATTAAAATTTTTTCTTTTCGTTTTAATTAAAATTTTAACTTTAACAAAAATTTTAATTTTTTGACTATACTTTTTGTATAGTTTA
This sequence comes from Hydra vulgaris, assembly GCF_022113875.1. NCBI lineage: Eukaryota > Metazoa > Cnidaria > Hydrozoa > Anthoathecata > Hydridae > Hydra > Hydra vulgaris. The sequence continues at coordinate 11,551,794 of NC_061158.1, read as the reverse complement.
AATCATTTTCAAAAATAAAATTTATACATAAATTCGTTCTTTACAATGATACCAGCACTATGTAATATTATAGAAATTTTTTATACTTAACCAAATGCTTCCAATGGCGAGTCATCATTTGTCATCATCTTAATTTAAAATCATTTTAGAGTAGCCTTTATTGTCTATTAACATTTAATAAATAGTTAATATTGTCTAGTAATATCTTTTAAAACAAAGAAACTGCATTTAAGACTTGGTTGACATTTGTTTGGATGGTTTGTAATGTTTAACAATGTTTAGAATTTGTTGCTGAGAATATCTATTTTCTATAAAAATATTTATGAGGAATTAAATTTTTTTTCTATATTACTAATAAAAAAAACAAAAAACTTTAAATATTCTTTTTGTGATTTATGATAGTAATAATATTATTACTATCATAAATCACATATCATAAAAACCATAGATGTCATAACCATAGATAAATCAAAATATAATAATATTAGTAATATTAGTTGAGTTGCAAATAGGTAACTTTTTCCTATTAAAGTCATAAAATAACAATTGACTAAAATAACAAGTTGATGCATAAAAGTGATCAGAATATAAATTGGCTGCTTATTCTAAGTAATCAAATAACATTTTGTCAAGACAAGGTATAAAGTTGAGATGTCAGCAAACAGTACCACTTTAGATGTAAGATTGTCAAAAAGATTGCTATTGTAGATAAGAAACAATACAGGTAGAACATTGCAGTTGTAACCAGTCTCATTTCGAGTAACCCTTAAAGTTACTGATAATAAAGAAGAGTGAAAGTTTTTGAAAATGACTTAAATACTGTGGCTAAAAAGAAATAATTCAATAATTTTAAAACCTTTATCTAAAAAAAACTAATAATAGAGAAAAGACTAATAGAATAGCTGGTCAGTGTGCTTTAGAGTTGTGCAGTAGAGTTTTTAAAAGTTGTGACCACTTATTAATAGTTTAGCGAGAATTGAAGAGAATTCTGGAGAACGCTTTTGTGAGACTATTCTGGAAATATTGTGTGGGCCACAAGCCATAGAAATGGTTAACAGAGAATTGACTTAAGCATCAGAGGCTAAAGTTTTGGATGTCTAACAAGGGTAATCTGTTTAACTGGAATGGCAGGAAGAATATGGCCATTCAATTCAATTAGAGGAAATAATTAAGATCTAACTCATGAATTAGAGATAGCGTTAGATTTACTTTAATTAATGTGACTGTTAAAGATTTTCCAAATCTCAAGAACCTAACATCTGAGATAATCAAGCTTAACATTAGACAGGACTTTTTTCACTGATAATAAAAAGACATTAACTCTCAAGAGAGATGTTTTTGTAAAAATGATGAAAAAAAGAATATTTTAATTATAGTTTAATATAGCAACTGCACAAGAAGGTGAAAAACATGGAGTTTGACTTAAAACAGACAAGAAGATTAATAAAAACTTAAATACTTGCTTGAATCCAGGAGGTTAGGTAAGAGGCATATTTATGCATACAAAAGGATACAAAGATATGTGTGCTATTTATTTAGATGCTTGCAATATCTTTACATATTTATATATTTAGTACTTATATGGTTTAGTGTTTGCCTAAAGAAAAGATGATTAGATGGTTGTGCGGTATGACTCTAACAAGACAAGAAAAGGAGTCTTAATCTGAGACAGAGAATAGAAAAAACATTTTATTTAACAATGTTTGTCAGAGAAGCTTAAAGTGGTTTTGGTATCAGCATGTAGAAAGATATCTGCTTCAGAAGAAAATTGTAGAGATAGAAGTAAAGAAACTTGGAGAGCATTACATATGTTATGAGCAAGCTTTAGTTAAGGAAAGAAAATGCTTGAGATTTGTTTATATTAGAGAAGCAGCATAAAAGGGGAAGACTAAACTTGATGGTGAGGTTGATAATGATGATGATGAGATCATCATCATCATCATCATCATCATCATCATCATCATCATCATCATCATCATCATCATCATCATCATCATCATCATCATCATCATCATCATCATCATCATCATCATCATCATCATCATCATCATCATCATCATCATCATCATCATCATCATCATCATCATCAAGTTGATCATAATGTTTATATATAAATATACATG
>NC_061158.1:11337171-11544671 GCF_022113875.1 Hydra vulgaris | reverse complement strand
AATTTATTAACATTTTCAAAAGATAAACTGACATATTTACATTTTCAAAAATAAACTGACAGTAAAATTAAATAGATAAGTTTATAGCATAATGTAAAGTATTAAAAATATCTTATATTTAACCAATTAACAATATTAGAAACAGATGGGTTCATTTTCTTATCAATATAGGATTTAATTTCAATAGAGTCAATAACTTATTATGAAAATTTATTATTTTGTAAAACTAATGATAGATTCTTAATATCTTTATCAAAACCAACCCAAGTATTATTAATTTTAAATGTACGATCAATCAAACAACGAACAAGTCCTAATTTGTAGCAAGAGGGAATAAAACTAAATTTTTTTTGTAAAAAACATGTATAAGTCTTTTTGTAATAAACTAAAGTTGAAAACGAGTTGGATTTTTTAATAAGTACATCTAAAAAGACAATCTGATTATCTTGTTCTTTTCCATAGTAAATTTCAAACTTTTATGTTGTTTATTGAGGTGTTTGAAAAATTCTTGAGCTTCATATTAAGAATTAAAAATAGCAACTATGTCATCCACATACCGTTTATAAAAAAATGGTGCTGTAAAGGAGCAATTATTGACCCATGTTTGTTCACGAAATCGGACAAAAATATAAGCTAAGATGGGCGCAAGGGGAGGACCCATTGCAACACCATCTCTTTGATCATAATATTTTTTGTCAATTAAAAAATGTGAACTGGATGTGGAAATCTGAGGTAATTTTTTAAAGTGAATTTTTTTTTTGAAAAATGTTTAGAGTTAATTTTATCTCTAAAAAATAAATCATTTGCTATGTTGATGGTTTTCTTAAGTGCAATACTCTTAAACAAACTTTCAACATCATATGAAACAATAAATTTATTAGTTACATTAATTTGTAGTCTAAAGTGTTCTAATAAAATTAATTTTTACTACTTATAAAATACAAGATCGTTTTTGCTTAAAAGAGTCACTTCCTAAACTGCTTAAATCTCATGTTGTCTGTAAATTTTCTTGCGCTGGCTGTAATGCCAGTTATATTGGAGAAACCTCCAGATATTTGGCAACTAGAATAAATGAACACCTTAAAAGTGATAAACAATCTTATATATTTAAACACTTAAATTTATCTATTAATTGCAAAAATCTGGCTAACTGTGATTCTTTTGAGATTTTGGATAATGCCCCAACCAAATTAAAAATAAAAGAAGTACTCTACATTAAATTGGAAAGTCCCTCATTTAATAAATAAACTTTACATTATGCTATAAACTAATCTATTTAATTTTACTGTCAGTTTTTTTTTTTGACGGTTGGTTATTTAGATTGGTTATTTACCGAGTTATTTTGTAATAAAAATATTGATTGTATATATGTATAATTTGTGTTCATTAATATTTCTATGTTAAGACTTCAATTTTTTAATATTCATTTCAGAGTTTTTTTTATTGTAAAACAATCTTTTGAAAATGTAAATAAATTTTACAAAACATGTCAAGAATAAAAAATATTGTGTTATTTTAAAAAATAATTACTTATTTTATGCTATTACGATGTTCAAGATATATATATATATATATATATATATATATATATATATATATATATATATATATATATATATATATATATATATATATATATATATATATATATATATATATATCCTTATAGTGTAGTCGAAAGAGACTTTTATGGTAAAAAAAAAAGTCTCTTTCTACTAAATGTCAAAGCAATTAAATTAATGCGGAAGTACATTAAACTTTATTGTTTTTTAAAAAAACCGCAATAATAATGACTAGAAAGTTTTTTTTAATTAGTGGTGTTTTTGTTTTATTAAAAAACATTTTTAAAACATGTGAAAGTGTTACTACATCAACTATCTTATAGACTGCTGCTTCAAGGGAGTGTTGCTACATCGACTATCTTATAGCCTGACTCGCAACAGAGTGCTGCTACATCGTCTGACAAATAGCCTGACTCGCAAGTGAGTGCTGCTACATCGACTGACAAATAGCCTGACTCGCAAGGGAGTGATGCTACAACGACTGAGGGTTTGGTTTGGGCAGGCAGTCTATCATTAAAAAAAAATTTTTTTTTTGAAGTTTTTTAACATATATATATATATTTATATATATATATATATATATATATATATATATATATATATATATATATATATATATATATATATATATATATATATATATATATATATATATATATATATATATATATGTATATATATATATATATATATATATATATATATATATATATATATATATATATATATATATATATATATATATATATAAACAGTATTTTGGATACTTATCTTTTGCTTTTAAAATGTACATGTGTATCCAAAATAAAATGGTGGGTTTTCCTATACACAATATACAATCAACATTTATTATAAAAAACACCAAAAATAACTAACCATTGCTTTAACTTCTAAACTGGACCCATCTATTTATTTTTTATTTTATTTTTTTATTTTTTCAGAAAAAATCTAATAAACAGTTAATAAACAGAAACAAAAATAAAACAAAAATTAACAGTTTAAATAAAAAAATTTTTTAAATGTTTAAATAATTTTTTTTTTTTTAAATAGCACCAAATAATTTAAAATTTTAAACAACCAAGATTTTGCAACATAAAAAATATTACCTTCTGCCACATGCAATTATTAAACCTCTAAACTTGGGCATATTTACAAAAATTATAAGGAACATTCAACAAAACTTCTTTTAGCAAAGTTAAGGCTCTTTGTAGAAAGTAAAAAATACCAAATAATGTATTTTTTGCATTTGAAACGTACAAACTGCTTTCATTATCTGACTAAACATTTTGAAAAAAAAAAAAAAATGCAATGTATATATATATATATATATATGTATATATATATATATATATATATATATATATATATATATATATATATATATATATATATATATATATATATATATATATATATATATAACTTTTTCTTACTCTTGAAACAGGGAAAAAAATAGAATACTTTTTACAGGGGATCCTTAAACACATAAAACACTTGATAAAATAATGAAACTGAACGAAATTTCGAAGAATACTCAAGGTAGTGAAGTAATGCGGTAGTGATGGTAGAGCACTTGCTTTATAAGCGAGAAATTTCAAGTTCCATACCATGTCCCGGTAGTATAGCACTAAGCTTGTTTCTCTATGCAGCAACCTTGATCACAAAGGTTCATGTTTCAGTGTTATAGAATTGAGAGAGGGTTATAATCACAATTTAAATAACCTCTTTGATTGTAGCGGCCTTCTCGGCCTTAGGAAGGTAAATTAATATAGAAAAAAAAACGGCGCCCCAAGAAATAGTGGAGGTTAAAGTCTTACTCATACTGAAATTTTTGTTTGAAAGTTTGTCTTCAAAATAAACTATAACAGTAGTAAAGTTTGTTAAAAATGCAGCATAGAAAAAGTCAAATTCTGCAATTAATAGATTAAAGTTGTTTATAGGACTGTGAGTTATTAGAAGCACTAAATGCTAATGTTGCCTAGCAGCTGATCAGGTAGAAAAAATGCACCTGGCAGAAGGTTGCCCTGAAAACTATAAAAAAAAACTATAAACTTAAAAATAAAAAACTTCATTAAAAACTAAAAACTTATTCTATTATAACATCTTTTCAAGATAATGTTACATAGAAAGCTGATAAGCTTATGTCCTAAAAATTACAATATATTTTACAATAATTGTCAAATAAGGTTTGCATAAAACTTTAAAAATACAAAAAATCAAAAATGAAATCTTTTTCATTGATCAGCAGCAGTTTTTTCACGCTTGTTATGTTTCGAGTGATAATCTTTTAAAGCTGCTTGAATGGCATCTTCAGCCAACACTGAATAATAATAACAAAAAAAATACAGCACTGCAATATATGCAGAAAAAATATATACATATAGCAAAAATAAAATTCAATATAGCAACAATAAGAATAACTAAGAACAGATAAAAAAAATAAAAAATAAGATTTCTGGAACCATTTGTTAAGTTCTTAGCAGCTGGTTTAAAACTTTAGTAACTACAAAGCAATTGCACTTCGCAGTTCAAGTTACTAAATTTTGAAACTTTAGTTGATTTTATGGTTTGGTTTTTAAGTTAATTTTAAACTTTTTTTAAAATATTTACCCCTTTAGAAACTTTAGCCAGGTAACTTAACAGTTGCCAGTAACTTTAACAGTAAATTTCAAAATAACATTTTTTTTAAAGTTAAGTTTTTTAAACTTGTTAATTCATTTTATTTAAAATAAGTTTCAACTTTTACTCAATTAAAAATTACTATCTATAAACAGATATCAGGCTAGTAAAACTGAATTTATAAACTAAAAGACCTAATAAAAACTCTTGTATGTTTATGAGGTCTTACTTAGTGGTGGTACCAATTGGTGGTGCATTGTACCAATAGTGGTACAATGCACCACCAATGCAACAGGCCAAAGTCATTAGGCAAATCAAGTGGCAATGATGTTTATCTGACAGGATAAACTTGTTACTAATGCTGTCCCTTTCTGAGGAGAAGTTTATTGTTTAACATTACACAAATTACATTTATACATTAGCATTCATGTTTTTTTTTTCCATTCTTAAGCCTTATATTATTGTATGCATGCTTTTTATTTTTTAGTCGATATTTTATTTTTTATGTTTTCATTTGGTAAAAAATCAATGTATATCATTGTTCATTTAACTGTTTATAAAAAGTATATTTTTAATAATTGCAAGTATTGTTTGGGTGCACTGTTTTGTTTTTATCTTCCTATTAGTATAACTTTAAGCACTTTTCTATTAATATTTATTTTTGTCTTGACAACTGACTAAACATGTTTTGTTTGAAAAAATACTTTCCTTTATTCAAGTGAAAATACTTTCCTTTATTCATTTGTCTCTTAGGTGTTTACTGCTCATGTGTGACCAATTAATTCATATGCCAAAGTTTTAATAATAATTTATAATGGTTGTGTTTAAGTAGGAATAAACCTTATTTTCAAATGCCAATTTGTTTCACATTTTCAGGGTAAAAACTGCATTTGGTCATATTTTGCTGGGTAAAAACTGCAATATTTGTTTATATCATTATGCATAGGCTTATCTAATTTGCCATTTAAAGACTTTTAATATTTACTATTTTAAAAGGCTTTTAAAGTTTACTACCTATTTTTCTACATATTAGTGGTTTTTCAAGTTGCCATGTCATTTTCTTATTTATAAATTATAAAAGAGTTAATGTAAATTGTTATAACATGATGCTCCTCTTAATGCTAACCTGTTTTGCAGATCAAGACAATTTTTACTGTGATAATACCATTAGGAGATTTAAAACAAGAGAATATTTAAGGTTTGTAAGCATCTCCTGTTTGTAAGTATCATTACCTGACAATGAAATTAGGGGGTTTTATAAACACATTTCCTAGTTTTATCTAGATGGTTTTATATCACATATCTATATCAGATATAAACCAGGAGGTTTTATATCAGAGTTTTCTAGTTTTATACCAGGGGGTTTTATAGATTTTTAAATCAGATTTTATATCAGATATAAACCATGAGGCTTTATATTGTCGCTGCAAAGCTAAACTCCATTTTTTGGCAAAATTGACTTTTTTGGTTTAAATTACTCCTCAGGTGCACAAAGTCATCTCACAAAGTATGGAACCAAAACTGGTTCAACTTTTGCAACTAAGAGTAAAACTCAAATATCTTATATCCTAAAAAAAATAATTAAGAAATATCATTGCTGCAAAACAAAACTATTATAAGTCTATTTTTTGGCAAAAATTAATACAAAAATAATAATTGATAATAAAAAAATTAATAATAAATAACTGAACACAAGTAGATTTGATCATAAAAATCAAAAGCAGTGATTAAATTTAAAACTTTAAATTCCTTATTCTCAGAACAGCCAAAATGGACTTAAGATGATCTTGTTTTGCAGCAGCAATTTATTTTGAAAAATTTTGTCATATTTTATATAGTTTTAAGATTATCTTAAGTCCATTTGTGTTGTCTCTTCTCATAAACTTAAGTTTCTAATTTTTTATTTGTTATATTATAAAAAATAATAACATATTCTAAAAGTATTTTAAAAACAATTTGATTTAATTAAGAAGATCAAACACAGTGATGAATTAAAAACTTTAAATGTCTTTTTCTCAGAACAGCAAAAATGGACTTAAGATAGTCTTGTTTTGCAGTGAAGATACCACTTATCCCAAAGCGAAGATATCACCATATTTCCCAAAATTAAATTTGGGGTTTTATATTATTGTTTTTCTTTCTCTAGGTAAGTTGCCTTCACAACAGCTAAGGAGCCTCTCCTGCTGAAGTATCAATTTAATGTTATGATCTGAACTATGAAGATACACTACAGAACCTATTATGAGTCTGTAAATACCACCCGATTATGGTGTTATCATAATTATCAATAATGATTCCTTAAAATAACTAGACAATTTTGCAGTATACTAGTTGCATTATAAAAATTGGGTTTTAAAATTTTAAGTAGTTTTAGCTGGTAATGGCTGACAATTAAGCACAATTGACAGTTGCTAGCCATCTACAATAAAATTTCTAACAACTAAACACAATAAAAAGTGGTTGACCATCCACTAAAAATAATGATTTTGATTATTAAAAATGAACAAACACTAGACTTTGTGGTAGAATAAAGCCTATTAGATCATCCTAAATAAACAGCTAATGTCATGTAGTTCTTAAACAGTCACAACACAATAAAAAAATTTATTATCAACTGTATGTACCCAATCATTAGTGCTGTGGTTTTATCTTATTATAGATATATACAATATATATTACGCCCAAATTAATATAAAATGTTATATTAATCTGGACGTAAAGTTAAAATAATATCCAGCAGGCCTTGCAAACAATGCCATGTTTTTTTCTGCCAGTTTTACTCAACAATAACAAAAATAAAAAGTTATTTCCTCAGCCTATTTTACAATAAAAATGAAAACTTAAAAACAGAATTATGCTATAATAATAAAAAACCCAAGTGATTGATAAGGATGGTATCACTCAAAAAAAAGTCTGATTAAATAACACCAAAAAAAATATGAACTTTAGCAGCAAGAACAATATAATAATAATAATAACAATAATAATAAAAATAATAACAAAATATAAGAAGAAAAAGTATAGTCATAATAAAACAATAACAGAAATAATTGTAGAAAAAATATGACTTTGTTTCCTTAAACACATAACAACAAAGATTACATTAACAGCAACAAACACATAACAACAATCATTATATCAACAGCAACAAACACATATATATCAATACATAGACATGAACAAACACATATATATCAATACATAGACAACAACAAACACATAACAAACACCGGTATATTAACAAGCACAACTTAATATATTGATGAAGAAAAAACATTTAAACAGTCAATATACTAAATAAATAATAAGTTCAGTGACTAAGACATAAATATTATATAATATAATATAAGACATAAATATTATATAAATATATTAGAAAGTATAACAACTATCTAATAAAGACAAATATTACAATAATATAATAAAGAATCAATAACTGCAAGACTTATGAAAAACAAAATGATTAAAGAAAAAAAAACTAACTAAAAACTGATAAAGATGCAAAATAATTACATTAGTTATATTAGTCTTATATAAAAATGTATGCAACAAATATGTGAAAGAAAAACAAAAAATATAACTAATATACCTGATGACACTAGATCAGCCAAAAATAAAACAATATATTTTAAAATAAAAAAATTTATAAAAAAATTAAATAGAAAATCCCTAAAATCGCTAAGAATATATATATATATATATATATATATATATATATATATATATATATATATATATATATATATATATATATATATATATATATATTAGTAAAATTTATTTTAAACAACACAAACTTACTTGAACAATGAAGTTTCACAGGAGGAAGAGAGAGTTCTTTTGCTATATCTGTGTTTTTTATTTTACCTGCGTCGCTAATCTAAAAAAAAAGAGAAAATACTTTTACACAAATCTCAGGAAAATTATAAAAAACTTCAATAATTTATTTTGGCTTCAATAATTTCTATTTGGCTTTTTTTTTGTGTATATAAAAAACTAGTCAGCTTGCAAATAGTCAAATTTCAGCTTTCAACATACCAGTCAGTACACATAATTGACATAATTATGAGCATATTCTACTTAAGCATAGTAGTAATTAAGTGTAATTACATGCAGTAAGTAAAAATTAAAATTTGGACTTTATTTATGTTAATTAAATTGAAGAACTTAGTGCTAAAAGTATTTAAGTTACATAATAAATATTTTGAGAAAATCTACTTTGATCACACTTCAAAATAAGGATTTAAAATGGCTGATCAAAGTAGATTTTCTCAAAACATTTATCTCGTGACTTAGCACTAAACTCTTAAATTAATTGTTATAAACTATTATGTAAATAAATTTAAACTATTTTTAAGGTATTGTAATAATCATTTGAGACCCAGGTTAATTTATTTTTGAAGAATTTTTTATATTTACATAATATTAGAAAAAAATGTTCAAGGGTCTTAAGGGACCTCTAAAAACCCAATGTTTGTTATTCAAAACAGATTTAGAGGGTCAATTTTATAAATCAATGTTTTTTAAACCATCCTACTATTTAGGTAAACATATATTATCAAAAAATTAAGAATACTTTTATGGTAAGGTGATAAAAATGCTTAAATTAAAATTTTAATGATTATTTAAATAGTATTAAAAAAACGTATTCAACAACACATGATAAAATATATTGTACAAAATTAATAACAATAACCAATAAAAATTATCTTTCACAAAATGTGCTTTTCAAATTTAAATGTCTTACTTAATGTGTTTCATTTATTAATTTAAACTTGTACTAAATGTTCTCCTATAAGTGATTTTAGTGTTAATGAATTTTCATTGCTGAAATTTGTTTTTAGATATTATTTTATTGGTAATTTAAATTGAACTAAATGTGCTTTCTACTGCTGATTTCAATTTCAAACTTGATACTAAGTAAATTTTTTTGTCTATTACTATTAAACAACATACATTTTTTCCTTTAATCCATTCTGTTGCTAATGAGCTTGATGCTATAGCTGAACCACATCCAAATGTTTTAAACCGAGCATCAACAATTTTTCCAGACTCATCAACTTTTATCTAAAAAAATTTAACTGAAATAAAGATGTATTAACAATAACATGATTAAAAAACAATTTTTTTTTCGTTTTTTTTTTTTAAATTACACACATACAGATATATTATATTATATGTTACAGCTACCCGCAGTAACAGAAAATACCCAAATTACTAATATTTATAACAAAGCTACTCATCAAGTGTATTACTTATTAGGCAAGATTCTCTGAGTAAAAATGAATTAACTTAAGTATGTATGTGTGTGTGTATATATATATATATATACACACACACACACACACATATATATATTATATATGCGTATTTTCCAAGGGCTGTATATATAAGTATATATATATATATATATATATATATATATATATATATATATATATATATATATATATATATATATATATATGTATATATATATATATATATAAATATATATATATATATTATATATATATATATATACATATATATATATATATATATATATATATATATATATATATATATAATATATATATATATATATATATATATATATATATATATATATATAAGATTAAAAAGTTCTAGCTTTATAAAACTTGTCTGCCAAAGAAGGAGTGCCTTTTTGAAAAGTAGACAAATAATAACCTGTAGAACTCATAAAATTTTCTTCGTTGAATTGATCGAACTTTAATGACATGCAGCGCGTGGAATTTTTAAATTAAATAATAGCCTGTAAATATTATATTGCGTTTGATTTAACCGCCTTTAAATAAGTAAAAGCGAAGTTTAAATTTTTTATATCAAGTTTAAAAATAATATGTTTATCTTAATATTTAATATTTTAAAGACATTATTATACTATATTACTATAACGAACTTGTTTTCTTGCCGTTTTTATTATTGATAAAAATAGTTACATGAACGCCATATAAATACCTTTTTGGCACTAAAAGTGGAGCTTATGCGCAAAATTGACACTTAGCATATTATATTTTTTTAAGTAAAAAAATTTACATAACTTTTATAAACCGGTAATGCAATTCAATGTAAACTAACAAGGTTTTTGAGAGAAAAAAACTCAATAAAACTTCAAGTCTATCTAAAAAAATGCGCAGTATTGAATTTAAACTATTTCATTTAAAAAACAAATATCTAGGATGATAAAAATTCTGAATATTAAAAAAAAAACTACAACTTCACTAGCCTAAAATAAAATAAACTGGGAAAACATAACATATATTTTGATTGGATAATTGGGTTCCGTAAAACTCAGATACGCCAGAAGCTAGTTTAAAAAAACCCATCTGCAGTACTTTTTATACTTTCGGCATTTAAAGAACTATTTTTTTCCTGTGTTCCTTTTAACAAAACAAATATGAATATATGTAAATATTGGTGAAAATTATTTGTTTAAATTTTATTTCAAAAATTTGATCGGACAATGTCCAACCAAAATAACTTTTGGTCGGACATTTTGTCCGGGACCTTAAAAATTAAACTAAGCCCTGACAGAAGAAGCTCAAGTTAAATAAATATTTTTTTTACTAATTTTCTAATGCTATGTCTTTAAGAATATTGAGCACTCTTTATGTATATTACACCAACATATTTGACATTAACTACAATAAATACATTGAGAGAACGTGCAAGGGAGTTGCTGCTACATTGACTTAAAGTTTGGTTAAGCGCAGCAATGTTTTTTTCATTATTCTTTGTTTTTTTGTTTGTTTTTTTATTTAGCAAAAAAAAACTATATGGAGTTAGGTCAGCAAAAAAAAATAGGCAAATGTATAAATGTATAATATGGTGGATCATACTTTTAAAATTTTGAATTTGGGAGAGCGTGCAATATTTTTTTATGTATAAGAATATTAGAAATCAGGATATTTGAAAAATGTAAGTTTTATTAAAAACTTGTCAAATTGGTACCTTTTTTCCTTTTTTTTAGGCCTATGGGGATGCAATCATCCCTATAGGTCACAATAGAAATTTTAAATTGTGATGTTTTGCATTGCACTCTCCATTATACAAACTGAGACAATCATTACCCTAGCACAATTAGCATTTCTTTAAATTGACTAGAAGAATCAGTTGCAACTCTGAGATTGGCATGTATATTATTGCTTTTCTCTCAGTAAAAACCATTTGTGTTTCTTGTTTGCTCCTCTCAAAGAAATGTGTTGCTGTATGCTGAGGACTTGGATCCATAATATGTTAAATTTCATTTTGAGTGGTCTTTGTTGGGGTGAGTCAAAGAGGTCTGCAACACCATATTAGGCAAAGTCTTTGATTTTTTGATCTCTACTTTTATCAGTTAACACCTGATCCCAGTTTCTAATTGGTCAATAATATTAGCAGTCCAACCATTCATGTACACTTCTTGTTTAATTGTTTAAGAATTTGCTATATATTTCATGATTTCATGGCTACAAATAAACTTTTTTGCAGCATGTCAAAAATTACTGAAATTTAAGCAGTCATTATTTGGAGTACTAATTAGAAGTATAAGATTTGTCTCTCAAGTTTTCTTGATTTTCTGCATCAGATATGCCTAAAAGCAGTTGATCTGAAGCAACCTTTGACTGAGAAGTGATTTGCTACAGGCTGTTACTTTTTTAAATTAATTTCCCAGGAAAAAAAAAAATTAATATCCAAAGATATACAAAAATTAAAAAGTTAAATAAGTTTTTTTAGGCAAGTTTTCATTTTGTTTTTTGAATTAAAAAATAGTTTATTTATTCCGTATTTCACTCACAACTAAAAAAAAGTTTTTATAATCGCATACTTGTAACTTCATTACATCCCCACATGCAGGAGCTCCAACAAGACCAGTACCAACATCAGCATCGTTTTTGTTTAGAGAACCAACATTTCTTGGATTTTCATAATGATCGATTACCTGAAAATTAATGTAGAAGCAATTTATTAAACATGTGATTTACAAATATTTTTTTAATTATTTGTAAAATATCTTTACATTATTTACAAATATCTTTTTAACTATTTATAAATATCTTTTTACTGATTTGTAAAATATCTTGATTTGATAAATACTATAAACTAATTTATCTTTTAAAACTAATCATTCTGTACACTAATTAATCATTACTTACGCTAAAAAATCATTCTGTATGCTAAATTATCTATTCCTTTCTTGTTTAATACTTAAATATCTATTATTATTATTATTATTATTATTATTATTATTATTATTATTATTATTATTATTATCATTATTAGTTAATAATGATTTATTGTCAGTTTTGATTAAATTAAATGAATCAAGATTTTTAGAGCATGAAGGAGCAGATAGAGGTCGTCCATAAAGTACGTATGCCAAAAATTTTGAAATTTGACCTCCCTTCCTCTTGTTGCCATGCGTACTTTTAAGTCCTCCCTCCCCCCCTCCCCCATAAAAAGTACGTATGTTTTTGAAATCCCCCCCCCCTCTCCAAACTTTTTTTTTTCAATGAAAAAGTTTATGGAAAAGAAAAGGAGGAAGTACCTTAGATACTTTATATGACCCAAAAGCTCTTTGTTTGCAGCACAGGATCCCAATTTAAAAAACGTCTTCGAATATATATGCAAACATTAATTTTATTAAAGTTAAATTACCCATTGACAACGTGCTCACTTATTCAAGCTACTTTTAAATGCCTTGAACTGCGGCGATGAAGATCGGTGTTTGAACCCCGGTCGAGTCATTTTGTACTTTTTTTATTGTTTTTTATTGTTTTTTATTGTTTTAACGACAAATCAAATAAAAATAAACCATTTAGTAAGTTTGTAAAAAACGAGTCCTACACAAGATCAGTAATATCCAAAACAAAGTCTAAAACTCAGTGCTGAGGATAGGCTACCCGTACCCCTTAATTTAGGGGAGAAGGTGGGGGCGGGGAGGGGGGAGGGGTAAGAGGGCAGAAAACCTTGTGCCTTTTTGCTAATTTACGGAGCTTTTATTATAGTAACTGAAAACATAGCTGTAAAATTTAGGAAATTTTGAGACTCAAATTACACTTTTTTTGGAGGAGGGGGGCGGGGGAGGGGGGCTCTGACACATTGGCCATTGCAATGCTAAACCTGTTTTTTGTTGACTCAAAAAATAGATTGCCTGAAATACGCCTTACTCAGGGCCAGTATATAAGGGATGGCATGTGCGCATTGGCACCCGCAACATTTTTTGATGTTCTAGATAGGACACTCTCACACATTTGGCATATAAATAATTAAGTTTGGAGCTTGCACAAGCTCCAAACTTAAGTCTTTATATGCCAAATTTATATCACATATTTGACATAAGTATGCTTATGTCAAATATGTAAAATTTGTGCAATATCTAAAACTTAAGTATAACTATGACTTGGTGATATGACCAATTATGTCTTCTTCTTGCCCCTGCTATTTGTATTTATATTATGATTTACGACTATAATAGATTTATATGGCAAAAAAAAAAAAAATAAATAAATTAAAAAAATAAATTAAAAAAAAACTATGCTAAATGCAAAAATTTGGGATGGTGAAGGCCTGGGAACACAATAGCCCTAAAACGCTTGCCCCCTGCTCAAGTGTGAGGCACTTATGTAGTAAAATTTCAACTTTACTATCTAAAACTAAATTTAAATTTACAGACAAATTTTTAATTTTGTAAAAAAATATTGTAAATTACAAACGTTATGACCATACAAAATTTACACCCCCTCATTTTGGAGGAGGGGGTGGGGGAGGCGCTTTAGGGCTTTTTGCTTCCTATACCCCCTATTTGGTATTATACCAAACATCTTTTTATGTTGGGAAACTAGGATCTTTAGTCAGAATTTTAACTTTTCTATTGATTAGCTGGTTAATTGTGATAAATTAGAAAATTGATGTACGTATTTTTAAATTAACCCCCCCCCCCATTCGCTTTTGTACGTTTTTTGAAGACATCCCCTCTCCCTCCTATGAGCGTTCGTACTTTATAGACAACTCCATACAGCAAAATGATACAACTTTGATATTCCATTAAGCAAGACTCAAAGTTGCATGAAACAGCTTTTATGCAAGATTGAGCTTTGGTTAATAAAGCAAGCAAAAATAACAACCATAGTAGTATTTGTAGAAAAGAGAAAGGGATACTATTCATTGTTATAAACTCTTATAACGATGAATAGTATTCAACAAGATTTACTTAAAATATTAAGACCTTGCCTAAAGAGAAGACCTTATAAAAAGAACCAGTCCAAATATGACAACAGGATTTCATGCAAGGATGAATGAGAGATTTATAGAGGTAGAGAATACAATCAGGAGTAAGAAAATGGCAAGCCCAATAGGAGACAACCTTCAAAGATATCTAAATTCACAATAGATTGTATATATGAGTTTTGTGTGTGGTCATTAGTGAATGAAAATCCAAAAATAGATTTAGTAAAAGACTCAGTATGAGTCTTGCCATTCATCAATAAGAAAAATCAACAATGTTACAATAACTATTAGGAGCCACTATAGCTAAGGAGCCACTACAGTCAAGGAGGTTATTCACTTTTTTTTTTAATAACTGCTACAACATTCTCTACACCTATACACTCCTTGACAATCAAGGATACTTGTAAAAAAATAAGTTAAAGCAGGGATAAAACTCAGAACTTCTCACTTTTAAAATGAGTGCTCTACCATTACACCACAAGATTTGTAAGGCTGTGACATGTTGTCCAAACCACAAGTTGTATAGAAGTTTGAAAATAACTTAAGCAACGGAAGCAAGAGTGTTTTGGATGACTAATAGTGGAATAACCATTTCTTTGGGATGACAGATTTCTTTGGGATGACAGAAAGAGTGTGTTTTTAAATATGTGAGATTTAAAAAATGAATTACTCTTGGGAGAGGTGATAATATCAGACCCATGTATGATAGATAAAACATTAAACATGTTTTTGTTTATGACATTATCAAAAATTCCCTTAAAGTCTATAGAACCTAATTTACGAGATAACAGATTTAGTAATCTGAGAATAATGAACCTTAATGACAATACCTTTTTTGCATTAACTTCTTGTTTTGTTAAAAAAACATTTCTTCTCCAGAAAATTGTTATTTTTAATTTCAGCCTGATTGTCAATAAGCTCAGATGTGTGCTTGAGAACACCATGAACTTTAGATAAAATAAAATTCCAAGAACTTTGTGTCTTTTCTCTCTCTTTCTCTTTGTGTGTTCTCCAAAAAAAAAAAAAAGAAGCTCTATAGGAGGCTTTATATTCTCAAAGCATTCATTGAAGTCTGTCTAATTTCACTGAATCTTTTAAATGAAAAAACAAAGTGCAACTCACTGATTGGCAAAGTATAAAAAACTTTTATTTTATATAATTTTTGATCAAGATCTAAAAGAAGAAGATTTTTACAACTTTTGTAACCAAGGTTTGCTGCCAAGGTTTTGATTTCATTAAATAAACAATTTTTAATAATTAATTCATTGAATCATTTCAAATGTTTTTAGTCTCCTGACATTGCTTGTTAAAAAAATAAAACATTTACATTTTTTCTTTTTGGCATGGAATGACCCATATATAAAAAAATCACTCATGAGGCCTTATTGAAATATAGGTAACCCACCGTCTATTAGTACATATATTGACTAGAAGTTTAAAAGTATTTACAACAAAAGAACATGTAGTATTAAAAAATTTCTTGTTTCTTTTACTATTTTGCTTTTTAAAAAAAAGTGTCTTAATCATCACTGTGTCTAAAGCATGGTTAAGACCTTAATATTCTAGTAGTTGATTTTTGAAACACTTTGCAGTTCTATTCAGATATTTAATATATACAATAACAATAAAAATCTATACTATCATAAAAAGATGGTTATGCAGTCAAGATGGTTATATTTTTTTTTGTTTGTGTATTTATTTGTTTTAATATTATTGTATAACCTACAGCTGTTTGATTCTTCTTATATTAATTTTCTTTTTCTTTTTTTAGCAATCTTCTTAAATTCATAGTAACTTCCAAATTAAATAAGGATTGCCTGCAGTTACCTTGTCAGAAGCAAATTACTTGAAAAAAAAAACTCCTGAGATAAATGTCATAAAAATTGCAAAAATTTTATTTGAAGAATGCAAGATGCACAATTAAAGCTCTTCTCAGAATCAAAAATCATGTACATTGCAGAGCAAACATCAATATAAATATAAGTAGCAATCCCTAGCACTTTGAAAAGATAATACACAATCAATTTTAAACAAACCTATCTAAATCTAACAGATTATATAAGTCAATAAATATTTGCAATAATATTACAAACTAATTTTTTCAAAAATTTATCGATAACTGCATTAACTAAAATAGACATAAAATTTTCAGAATCTGTATAAACACCATTAATGTGGAGAGGTGTGAGGTGTAAGGTAACCAATTCCAGTAAAAACTCTAATTTTAACTAAGTTTAAACTTTAAACTAAGGACTTTGTATTCACCTAAATATTTCTATTTTTGTATAAATATACAAAATATTAATTAGGCTTATTTTAAAATGCTTAAATTGATTTTAAAATTAAGTTAATATTTACAAATTTTACTATAACTGTTATTGCTCTTTTAAAAATTTAACATTATTTATAAGTAAAAATAATACAAATTAAAATTAGAAAAATAGAAGAGCTTTTCATTTTATTCATCTTTAATAAATTTTTTTAAAATAACTAAATTGTTTCATAAAGTTATTAGAATATGCATTTCTCTAGTTTTTAAGGGAAAAACTTACGTTCTTATGATACAGTCTCCTCAATAATATCGGCTGCGCTCCTAGTCGATAGATACATTTAATTGTTCCAAGCATTATATATTCTAATTATTTTCATTTATAGAAATATTTATTATCAAAGCATGCATATCTCATTATAATAAGCAATAAAATAAAAATAATATTACTTTTAAAAATTGCTTTTTGGTGCTATATAAGTTTTACAAAAATAAACATTGAAAAAAAAAAAAAAAATGATTGAAAAAAAAAAATCAAAATTAGTTATGCGCAAATAAACAAGGCAGCAAAATCTTACAGTGCGTAATCTACGTAACTTTTTTTTAAAACGCACAAAAATATTTGCCTCGCGTTTTTAATAAGGGGTCGAGGGAGGGGGGGGGTCCAAAATTAACTTTACTTAAGGTTTGTCTAGATTTTGCTTAGTTTAACCACTAGTACATAATTAATTTTTTATGCTGATTTTGAATTACTTAATACTTTTTTTTCATTATAGATATTCAGCGTTCTCAATTCAATTTCAGTAAAATTGGTGATATTGACAAAACAATTAATTGTTAAATTAGTAGTAGTTTCATTAAATTCGCCGTTAAGAATATATATAATCTACAAATATAACAAAAAAAAAAAAAAATTGGCTGCAGCAAGAAAAAGGCATAATGATCCTTATCACCGAGCCCCATTACAAACGGTTTTAACAAGTCCGTAAAAAATATATATATATATATATATATATATATATATATATATATATATATATATATATATATATATATATATATATATATATATATATATATATACAGGGCTGTTTTTGGAGCGTCGTAGGCTCTAGGTACTTTGCATAAATATGTAGCTGTAGGCCTTTCTTTCAATTTAAATGTCCACGTTATTCAATTTACATTATTTCTTTATTTTTGTACGTAGTCGTTAATGGGCCTACAGTCGCTGTTTGTTTGATTATTCTGTATCTGTACACATGTTATGCCTTAAAGAAATTAAATTGTATCCATTTCATTAATTGTATTTCTCTCACTATCATTACTTTTGTTATGATTACGAAGTTATGGATACAAGTAATCGCAGTTTAAATGTTAGTGTCAGTGATAATTTCCGTATTCAACAGTATTACGTTATCATAGACAGACTTAATAATGAGATGGAAAAGCGCAGAGCAGCTTATAAAGTATTGTACGAAAGGTTTAACTTTCTTCTTGACAACAGATCTTTGTCGAGTGAGAAAGTAGTGGCTAAAACCAAGGCACTAATTCAGTTGTATCTATCAGACCTCGAAGACGAATTTACCGATGAACTTTTGCTGTTTTCTCAAATATTTAGTGATGATAAATTGGTGTCTGATAAGATTAAGCTGCAAATAGACAATAAACTAGTTGCAAGTTTTCCAAATCTCTATATTAGGCACGAATTCAGAAGGTGAGCGTTCTTTTTCAAAATTAAAACTGATAAATAATTATCTGCGTTTAACTATGGGACAAGCCCGACTATCCTCCCTGGCACTGCTATCAATTGAAAATGAAGTAATGCGGGAGATGACATGTGAAGATGTTATAGTTGATTTTGCAAATACCAAAACTCGAAAAATTAATGTCATCTAATTATACTGTTTGACTATAAACATTTTTATCAATTATGAATTGATAAAAATGCTGCATTTGCTGCATCTGTATGATTGTTTTATTAATGAAATGAAAAACACTTTAAAATTTCTTTTTTTTTTCATTACTTTTGTAGGCCCCTGTTGATTCGTAGGTTCTAGACACAGTGCCTATAGTGCTTAATTTTTTAGTTTTTTAGTAGTTAACATGTTAAAGTTGATAAAGTTAATGTATAATTATAAATTTAGTTTGATAACTTCTAAGAAAGACTGGCCATTTTCAAAATATTAAAACCCGTATTTACTAAATTAAATTTTAAATTAGCTTTGAATTGCGGAAATGTTTGTTCTGTATTATGAACAATCTGTTTAAAACTTTTCATAAAAAAGGTCCCCGATACAGAATAGAAAAAGAACCCAATTTTAGATTATATTTTGGAATTTTAAAATTGAATTTGGAGAATCTGGTGGGGTATTTATGGCTTATTTTACTAAAATATTGATTAAATATAATTGGAGACAGTTCGTGCTTTATTATATATTAATTTTGAACACGTTTAATGATCGAAGCTTACATAGAAGTGGCTCGCAAGGCACAATTTTTGTTGCTCGAAATATAATTCTGCAAGCTTGTTTTTGTTTTAAATAGAGAGTTTATATGAATCTTCCAAGATAAATTCTTTCCAGAGAGCTTGTATGAGTCTTCCAAGATAAATTCTTTCCAGAAAGCTTGTATGAGTCTTCCAAGATAAACTTTCATCTAAAATAACATCTAAGAAGTTTACAGATGTTTGTATAATAATATTAATTTTGTTTATTTCCAGATCAGGTAACTTTAGAGGAAGATTATCTGTTTTATTTTGCTTATGAAATAATATATACTTAGTTTGTAACGTTAAGCGAAGTTTATTACATATAAATCAATCGTTTATTTTGTTTATTCTTCATTAACTACTTTAAAAAGCCTTATAATATCCTTATGTGAATAAAGCAGATTAGAGTCATCCACAAATAAAATAAAAGGGAATAAGTTTGATTTAAAAGATAAATCATTTATATAAAGTGAAAAAAATAGCGGTTCTAAAATCGATCCTTGAGGAACTCCGCATGTTAATATATTTTGGACGTTTTACCTGTTTCATATTGTATAAACTCTTTTCTGCTTGATAAATATTCTTTAAATCAAAGTTAGTTATTGTTTTTTATTCCATAATGTTCAAATTTTTTAAGGAGAATGTCATGGTTGACGGTGTCGAATGCTTTAGACAGATCAATAAAAACTCCTAATGTCAAACAATCATCATTAGTCAAAGCGTTATCGGTTGAGAGATTTTTTAAAAACCAAATTGCTTGTTGAACAACATGTTGTTTACCGTTAGGTAGCTGTTAAGCCTGTTATACATTTTACGTTCGAATAATTTAGAAAAGCATGAAACCGATATTGGTCTGTAGTTTGAAGTATTTGTGTCATCACCCGATTTATAAATAGGTGAGATTCGTGCAATTTTTCAGTTTTTCTGGAACAGTACTTAATTTAATAGAAAGATTAAAGATGTGATATAAAGAGGATTCTATAATATTTAAAACTGGTTTTACAATATACACGTTAACTTGATCAAAACCTGCACTAGTGTTGTTTTTAAGACTATCTAAAGCAGATCATTATTGTTGTTAGCATTTATTAAAGTAGTATTAAATATTTCATTTTATCAGTAAAATACGTAATCATTATGTGTGGTTATAAATACAACAAAAAATATTATGCCTTAAACTAGTCCAATATATGGAACAATTTGTAACAATTACTAGGAAAAAAGCGAAATAACTTTACAGTAGCCATGGTGCAGTGGTTGGAAATTTTTTTCAAAGCCAAGAGATTTGAATAGAAAAGAGGTGTGAACTTCTTAGTTAAATTGCTCTTTAACGGTGCTTTGCGATATGACTTTTAGTTCTTCTTGACCTTAACAACTAAAAAAAAAAGTCAACATAGGTGATTATGAATTGTTGACTTTCCTAGTAGAAACTTTAAATTACTAACTTTTTCTTCTGTAGACATAACACGAGGTTAGAACTATTTTGTTTTATTTCTATGTTTTTCCGAACCGAGAAAATCAATTTCAAAGTTGACCTGCAGACCAATTAACATAAAAAACTCAAACAAAAACAATTTGAATTATTTTCCTATACAGGCTACCACAGTTTTAAAGAAATTGTTTTAAAATATTTAAAGTGCAGGCATCTGAATTACTTCACCCTGATTTGGAGATAGATCAATGTAATACACGCTTATTTTTATAAAATACTGTGTTATTTTGTTATATCTCCATTTTCTGTTAAAAAATATAATACAAACAATTATTTCTTATATATATTGTGGCAAGATGATTGTATATTTTGGTAATTAAAGTATTTTAAGGTACATATCTGTTTTATTAGAAAAAAAATCTTATTTTATACTTGTGAACAAATAATATAAACTTACTATTTTATCTAAAATTCAATTCAACAGAGAAGATAAGTAATATATTATCTAAAGTATGTACCAATTTCTTCGTAACAAAATAAAACTTAAGTTATAAGTTCTAAAAGCATTTCATCTAAAATACATTGCTTAATAAAAAGATATCTTAAAGAATAATTAGTTAACCAGCACCTATGATAAGTTTATTAAAAGTATAACATTCCAGTAAGAAACCCATTTAACAACATAACATATAAATCATATATATTTTGACAATACAATAAATTATGTCAAAATACTCTTATAAAGCACAATATTTACATTTATTTAGATCGTAGATTGTTAACTCATTCTTTTGAAGAAACATTATAACATAATTTTGTGTAGTAGGGGAGACCGGGGCTAGTTGGCCGCAGGGGTAAGTTGACGAATTGCGTTTATCTTTAAAGCCTTTCATCAGAAAGTGATAAAAATTACACAGAATCTTCCTAATTGACTGTTTCATCATTCAATGTAGTATTGTCAGGATTCGCGCATGCGCATGGGAGATATTAAGATTTAAGTGTTTTTTGGACAAAAACGTAACTTTTGAAACATCGCTTCCTTTTTACTTTACAAAGAAAATAGTTAGTCAAATGGAAAAAAAATTATTGTAAAAGTTCTAGCCACAATTGGTTTACTATATTCAGTTTGACTTTTTTTAAAAGTTGCCGTTTTTCAGGATCTATAGACTGTTTATTGAAAAAAAAGCCTTCGGGGTAAGTTGACAAAATTTTTACGGGGTAAGTTGGCTCATAGCATTTACTATGGAGAAAAATATTTATTTTTATAAAAATAATTTTTTTAATTTTTTTAATTTTTAACAATATTGAAAAAACTTATTCTTACAAAAAAATTATAAAAATTTTTTTTTTAGGTTCTTTGTAACAGGTAAAAAGAGGGCTGCTGTTTTGGCTGTTATACGTACTAATATTTAGCACAAGCTAAAAATAATATCAAATTATTAGCTTAAATTGTTGCCAAAATTAATAGGTAAAAAATTTCTATTAATTTTGCACTTAATAGTACATTAATAATCACGTTTATAGTTTGCGTCAACTTACCCCGTGGTGGGGTAAGTTGGCGCAATTTTTTTTTTTTTTTTGAGGGCCCCGTAAGGCCCCAAGAATTTTTTTTTGTAAATCCATGAAACTTTTATAAGTTACCCAAGTTCATACGCTTTGAGACTACACTTTAATATTTTCAAAAAAGTGTGCTATTAGGGCTACAGAGCTCATAGAGTAAAAACCGAGCCAACTAGCCCCGGTCTCCCCTATACATAATCTGAATGCTAGATGCTTTATCTAGATATAGGGAACAAGCTTAAAATCAAAAAAGCCTGCAATAGCTAAAAAATGTTTGAAATATAATTTCTTCATTTGGTAGACAGAAATTTTTTTTTGAAGAGCAGGAATTGCTCTGATTAAACCAAGGGAACTAAATATTTTAACAGGATCGAGTGTTCTATCAATTTCACTGTGGATATTATCAACATTTTGTATTCTAAATTCCATGGTCTTAAACTTTTGTTGAATTACTCTGATTTTTGGGTAACATATCAGAAACCAAAAATCAACAAATATACGCGTTCATTTTTCATCACTGATATTTTCTGTGTATTTAAATTTACAAAAATTTAACAGTTCTTTCTTTTTGGTTACAGATTTGCATGAAACATTTTCTCTCATTCTACTTTTATAGGGCTGATCAGAATGTCTTATCTGCTTTCTCACATTCTGTATCTAAGTTGTAATTAGTGTAAATAATTGTATTATATATAAACTATTAATGTGTTGGGTCAGAAGAAATGTTGATGGCGCGTCGTATATTACACTGTATATAACGTTTATATTATATATTATACCCTGGGAGGTATTTGCAAATGTATATATATTGAGTAAAGATATTTAGAAAGACAGTAAGAAAAAGCAAATATATATTTCTTATTATAAGCTATTTCGGCAATGAGTATCGTGATAAAGTTTGCAGATTTGGTGTCGTAATACGATGGTTCGGGTGATTTTTCAGAATGGATACAAAAATTGGAACTGGAAACAAAACTTCAAAAAGTTGGCGATCTGCAAGTGGTGCTCCCCTTATTTCTTTCTGGCGGGGCTTTTGCTGTTTATCAAGGTTTTAGTGATGAGATAAAAGAAGACTACAATGAAGTGAAAACTGCACTGACTATTGCTTTTTCTGCTTCTCCGCTAACAGCATACGAAGAGTTGGTAAATCGCCGTCTTAAAGAGAACGAGTCCATTGACGTATATCTCGCAGAATTAACAAGACTGAGCAAGCTAATATCATCTTACGTAAACGAAGAGTGGATAAGGTGCGCATTTATTCTTGGATTACCTGACGAAGCAAGGAAACAGCTGCAAACTGCATGCTTAATATCAACAATGTCGCTGTGCCAGATTGCTGAAAAATCAATAAGTTTGGTAATCTTACGTCGAAAAGAATCGTATTTTGTCACTTGCGTGAATCCTGTTACCATTAGTTCAAGACAGATTCCTCAAGGACGCGGAAAAAAGACCATAACGTGCTACCATTGCGGCAAGGATGGACAAATCAGTCAAAACTTCAGGAAAGAAGTTGAGAAGAGGAGGTGCTTTGTGTGTGGAATGGACAATCACCTGGCCCAGCACTGTTATAAAAAGTGTACAAACTCAAAAAACATGCAAGGGGAGCCACTCGTTTTTGTGCGAGCGGCTTCCCACAAAATTTAAAACCGCTAGCTCTTTGCGTATATTTCAATGGAAGAAAAATAAAAGCATTGTTGGATACTGGATGCTCCAAATAAATTTTAGGTCAGGATATTATAAACATAAAAAATGTCAAACATGTAAGCGAAAAGGTTGTTATGATGAATGGAAAGTCAATTGAAGTAAAATACCAGACTGTTGTTGATCTTTCTATAAATGATACCACCATCAATTTGGAATGCCTGGTTGCCGATATTGTTCCCGAATATCAAATGTTACTTGGTATGGACGCAATACGACTTCTCGGAGGTGTCCAAGTTAGGAGAGACGGCGAAACTATAAACAAAGTGAAGCAACTAACTATCGGCGCTACTGCAGTCTCTCGAAAAAAAAACGAATGAAGTATCCTTGCCTACTATTCAAAAGCTGATTGATAAAGACTTCGTAGCAGAATTCAAAAATGGTAAAAGTTGGAGCGTGTCTTGGAAATGGCTGATGGAACCACCAACTTTAACAAACAAAATTCCAAACTGTCACTTCTCTGAAGATGTTAAAAGTGAGTACGCAATGGAAATAAGTGAATGGATAGCACAGGAGTGGAAACCGTTTGAAGGGAAATGTAATGGCATCATTCCGTTGATGGCAGTAATTCAACGAAACAAATTAAAAGTAAGTCCGGTGATGGACTACCGGAAGGTGAATCAATTTGTACGGAAATATCAAGTTGTGGAATATGAAGGGCAGCGATACTGCCTAACAAGATTGGGTTTTGGTTTAAATGTGTCACCCAGAATAATGACAAAAATCTTAAAAAAGGTATTATCCTAAGACAAAGTTAGTGAGTCTGGGACCGATTCATTTATTGATGGTATCATTGTCAATAATAACAGTGTCACGTTGCAGAGTTCAAGAACTCTTGAAAAAAGATGGCTTAGATTCTAAGTTGCCAGAAAAACTTGTCGGTGGGCGTGTGTTTGGATTGCGAGTGTACAAACAATGCAACCAAGTCCGTTGGAAACGCGACAACATACCCAAAGTTCCTGAAGGAAAAATGACACATCGGCAAATATTTTCTTAGTGTAGACAGCTGACCGGACATTTTCCAATAGCAAATTAGTTGCGTTCTTGTGCAACTATCTAAAAGGGTTTTGAGTAGTTGTGGATGGGACTCTTTGATGAACGATCGTGTTGTCAAATTAGTAAACAGTTTAAATGAAAGAATTACAAAGGAAGATCCAGTTCATGGGTCATGGAACGTAAAAAACACTTTTGAAGCAACAGTGTAGTGCGATGCAAGCAGTTTAGCTGTTGGCATAGTTCTGGAAGGGGCTGGGGAAAAAGTAGAAGACTGTTCGTGGCTGAGAAAACAATATGATGCGACTCACATTAACCTCTCAGAGTTATTATCTGTAATAAAAGGAATTAATCTAGCAACAAAACGGGGATTCGAATGTACTACCATAAAGTGAGCAGTCGTGGCGCCCTGGTTAGAGTTCTGGCTCAGAACCCAGAGGTCCGAGGTTCGACCCCAGCTCCAGCTCAACAAGCGACATTGGTACGGAAGGAGGCGTGAACTTCCCGTTAAATGCTCTCCCGGGGTGCTCTATGAAAAGACCGTAAGGGCTTCTAGGAGCACCTAAATACATAAAAAAAAAAAAAAAAATGACTCCGGTACTGTTGTCGGCTGATTGAAATTCTTAATTATCGGTGACAAACCCGTTTGAGAACACGGTCTTGGAGAACCAATTGTCCTTCGCTGTTTGATGTTAATTAAAGACCTTGTAAAGGAGTGTGGTATACAATTAAAACATTTCCTGATTAAGCCAGCAGAAAATAAAGTTGATGCTCTTTCGAGGATACTACAGAAATGGCTGCATTCAAATCATTCTGCAATGACATCAAATGTCGTAACGCCTGATGTGAAGTCGTTTCATAATCTTCATCACTTTGGAGTAAATTGAACCCTTTATTTAATGAAACAGACATATTCGAAGGAGAAAGTTTGTAGAAAATACATTGAATCAGTCGTAAAAAGTTGCGAAAGATGTTTATTGGTGGATCCTGCGCCAATTAGATGGGAAGAAAAAAATCTTGAAGTTGGAAAGAGATGGTAGCGTTTAGCTATTGACGTTACCCACTATAAATCAGAGATTTATTTGTCTATCATTGACTGTGACAAAAGGAGCAAGTTTGCAATTTGGAGGAAGCTACAGAACAAGAAAGAAGCAACAGTGTGTTTCCATCTAAAAGAAATATTCCGAGAAAGAGGACCTCCGTGGCAAGTTCTTCTTGATAACAGCAAGACCTTTTGCTAAAAACTCGTTGGTAAATTATGCGCAGAATGGGGAGTGTTCATCCTGTTTCGTTGCGCTTACAGGCCATCTGGAAATGGAATTGTTGAACGTCATCATCGCACAATCAAGTGCATGGCAGCAAGAAGTGGCAAAGATCCGTTAAAAATAGTATATTGGTATAACGTGGCTCTTAGAAAAAATGGCAAGGAAACATCGCTCCCAATACAAAGCTATACTTTCCTATGAGTGGAAACCACACACAATTTTTGCCAAAACTAACGAGGGAGTTCTCCACAACTATACACAAGGACAAGAAGTATCTGTAAAACCACCTGGTTCAAAATATACGAGCAAATGGAGTAGAGGAAGAGTCTCAGATAAAAGACGAGGAGTTTCGGTAAAAATTAATGGATTGTCGAGAGACATGTCGGACGACATGAATCTTGGAGTAAAGATATTTAGTAATATTGAGAAAAGATATTTAGAAAAACAGTAAGAAAAAGCAAATATATATTTATTATTACACAAGTTTTAGGTGACGACTTTAGTTTCCTAGTTTTTTCTCAGCGTAGGAGCAGACGACGAGCTAGTGCTATATTAGGATTATCATGATAACAAAGAATAGTCAGATCAGTTTCTGAATAAAATAAATATATATATGTATTATATATATATAAATATATATATATATATATATATATATATATATATATATATATATATATATATATATATATATATATATATATATATATATATATATACGTGTGTGTGTGAGAGAAATAACATGTTTTACTTTGTTAAGTTTTGTTGTTGTTTTTCTGTCGTAAAAATATCCGCTGCCATTTTGGCGTAAATAACTTTTGGTTTGATAAAACGGAGATTACACATTATAATTTTAATTTTTAAACTGGAATAAGGACATAGAACAAAATGCAATGTCAAGTATAGTAAGTTAATTTTTTTTTTTTTACTGATTCATTTGTAAAAAATAAATATTTTATGCATAAAAAGAAAAAAAATTGATCTAACTCAAATTTTTTAGTTTGTGGAGATAAAACAAAATAATTATAACCTCGCGATAATACGGCGTTTTTTGTGTCAATCTTTGTAGGCTTTGCTACAATGATCTACTGTATCCCTGAAATAAACATCCCATTCTTCAATCGTTTTTGACATTTAATAGATCTTTTTATTTTTAATATATTAATTGACATCTAATTCAAAAGAATATTCCCTGTCTAGTAATTTTAAACAAGCTCAGATAGAATTTCTCTTTAACGCTCAATGTAAAGCATACAGTTCTTTTTTGCTAATCCACTTTGGATATCGAGAAATAGGTTGTGGTTTGCTGTCATGGAGAGGTTTTTTTATCATGAATTTAATATGATTATCATCTTTCCCTTTTAAGCAACTTAACAAAAAAGTAATGATTGCCTATAAAAGTGCAGCAGAAAGTAGTATGAAAAAAATCTAAACAAGTTCTAAAAATAGATATAACTGAAAATGTAATTTGCACGCGTGTTTTAATCGGCGGTTCATGGCAGAAGTGGGGACACTCCTCATTGCATGGGGTCATTACTTCAATATCTGGAGAAAAGTGTATAGACATAGAAGTGATTTGCAAACAAAAAAAGGCATTTTTTTGGATGTAGGATGTGGGAAAAAAAGAAAAATACTTTCGATTATTAGATATGGATCACCACTGCCAGATTAATCACGAAAAATCTTCCAGAGCAATGGAATGTCTTTTGGTGATGTTACAATATTCAATTGCTCTATTTAAAAGTACAATCTTATATACAAAGAGTATTTGGGAGATGGAGACACTTATTCATTTAATAATGTTATCAAATCAGACCCTTATATGCTTTAGAATATAGTACCGATAAAACTTGAGTGTATTGGACACGTACAAAAGCGTCTTGGACTAAGTTGAGAGACCTTTAAAGTCTTACAAGGGTATCAAAACCCCAATTTCGAGAAAAGGAAAATTAACCAATAAGTGTATTGACTCCATGCAGAATTATTATAGAATGACAATTAGAAATAACATCGATAATATTTATGCAATGAAGAAAACCATTTACGCTTTTCTGTTTCATTTTACTGATTTGCATAGAACATGAAAATGAACGCCATCAATTTTGCCACCGAGAAGTTACTAGTTGGTGTAGATAATAGCCCAAAGGACAGAAAGCTTATAAACCATCCAATACAATACCTTTTTGGTTAAAAGCACTTCTGCAATCTATTTTTTAAGATTTGACAAGCGATACGTTACTGGAAAAATGTTTATACGGAAAAACCCAAAACACCAATGAAGCATTAAATAGTATCATATGGTCACGAATGCCAAAAACAATTTTTGTTGGCAGCGATATTATTGAAATGGGTTTACATTTAGCTGTCATGCATTACAATGATGATTGCAATCGTGTACTTACAGTTTTAGAGCACTTTGGTTTGAGCGGAGTTATTTTGAAAAACATGGCTAATGAACAAAAAGGCGAATTTGAATGGATATTTTTTACTAGTAATGTGCCTCAAGACTTGGTCTTAAAACTATTGTTTTTTGTGACTGTTATAAATGACCTGCGATATTGCATCGCTCATCATATGAAGCTGTATTCTTTAAAGCATTTTGCAGCCAAATGTTTTAGTTATAAAACACGCTGTATTTCATTTATATTTTCCCGCACCTTGAGTTTGCTTTATAAGTTTGGTCGCCGTAATTAAAGCCTGAGATCGCCAATCTCGAGCAAGTCCAACACAGAGGAACAAATAACAGTATAAAGGTCAAAAAACTGTCCTATGAAAATCAGCTACAGCGCACAGTGGGGTATTTAAGCGGCCAAAACTCAATTTTTAAAAACTATCAAATAAAAAAAGAAAATTTATTTTAGCAATGCTAAATAGTCAGTGGCAAATGGTTTTAATAATCAGACATAGGATATATAGTAAAATAAAAAAAAATAAGACGTAGGATATATACAAAGTTGATCAAATTATTATTGTTTATGAGTTTAATTTCGGTCTCTCTTTTTTTTAAGCAATTACCAGAAACGAATATAGTTTAAATAAAATATATTTCATAATATATTTTATTTAAACTATAATTAATTTATAACAAACTAATAACATTTATATATTTTATAAATGTTATTAGTGATGAATTCTAATAAAGTTGATAAAGGTGAATATATTTGAAAAGTTTTACTTAATATATTAATACTTATTACATATAAGACAGTGATTTATAAAAACTCTTTTTTTTTCTCTTGTTTTTTGCAATTTTCTCTGCAAATTATAAGTTATTAGTAATACTTCTAAGCGTTTCCAGGTTGTTGTTTTTTTTTATTAATAGATAAGCTATGGTTTTGAATTCAATGATGCGTAAAAATCACTTGCCACTTTTTGCTCTTTATTAATTTAATTAATTTTATTTTTTTAAATTATTTTTTTAGTTTTTTAAAATATTTTTGATTTTATCTTCGCCAGGTGTCAGAGAAATAATCCGAAGAATGTTTTTTTCTGCAGAACCAAATAACATCAAATAACATCAAATAACATCAAATAACATCAAATAACATCAAATAACATCAAATAACATCAAATAACATTAAGGTGGCACACAACTGAAAACAAGTTTTTTTGTAAATAATTAAAATTTTGATTTTTTTTTTTTTTAATGACAATTAATTTATATTAAAATAAAATAAAAAACAGATAATTTTTTTTTTTATCAATTTTATTATCCATAATGGCCAGAAATGTGTTGTAAAACATGTGTTTTTAGTAAATCTTTAAAACCTAATAACTTAATTTTGCCTTAACAACTGAAACTAAAATTTTGAACATAGCTTCCTAATCATATTTCACCCTGCTTGACCGTGGGAATTTTTATGATTTAAATTATTTCATGAAATATTGCATTTCTAACAAAATCACCTAATATATATATGAAATATCAATAAATCCAGCACTATAAACATCAATATTTCACTTTCTATAAATTTTCATGAAAATTCTGAGGGTTAAATGAAGTATTATACTATGATAAACAAATTCTGAAAATTTTATTATGCAATTCTGTTTTAATAATGAGAAAATGTGTTTCAAAGTTTAAAAAAATACATATTGAGAAAAAAGCAAAAATAAGAAAAAAATGTATAAGAACATAAAAATTATCAAAAACACTCTTGCTCTAAAATAAAATTTTGAATTATGACTTTTAAAACGGAAAACTAACAAGAGTCTGCGTATAACAAATTAAAACCAAGTTTGTGATGGTGTTTTACTGTTTTGAATTCAGAAAAACTCCTAAGACTGATGGTTGCTAAGGCGTTGTTAGGGAATTTATATTCAAGTGTCATCTACTAAAATGATATTAAATCAACTTTTATATCATTTTTGAGACTAATTTTTTTTTTTATATGTTCAAGGAATGGTTATAGAATCAAAATACCCAAAAATCTAAAAATTGATTTTTTTCAAAAAACTTGCTTTTTTTCAGTTGTGTGCCACCTTAAATAACATCAAATAACATCAAATAACATCAAATAACATCAAATAACATCAAATAACATCAAATAACATCAAATAACATCAAATAACATCAAATAACATCAAATAACATCAAATAACATCAAATAACATCAAATAACATCAAATAACATCAAATAACATCAAATAACACCAAATAACATCAAATAACATCAAATAACATCAAATAACATCAAATAACACCAAATAACATCAAATAACATCAAATAACATCAAATAACATCAAATAACACCAAATAACACCAAATAACATCAAATAACATCAAATAACATCAAATAACATCAAATAACATCAAATAACATCAAATAACATCAAATAACATCAAATAACATCAAATAACATCAAATAACATCAAATAACATCAAATAACATCAAATAACATCAAATAACATCAAATAACATCAAATAACATCAAATAACATCAAATAACATCAAATAACATCAAATAACATCAAATAACATCAAATAACATCAAATAACATCAAATAACATCAAATAACATCAAATAACATCAAATAACATCAAATAACATCAAATAACATCAAATATTAATGAAAAACTAAAATTTTTAAATTTTCAAAGCTAGTCTTTCTAGAAGACAATATGAAATTATTAGAAATTCTTGTAAAATACAATATCCTTGCTACAGTTGCCTGCAAAAGACAAAAATGGACTGTTATTCAATAAAAGAATCTTATAATGTCACTGAAAGTTGTATCGCATTTATTTTACAAAATTTACTGGACCATATGGTTACACAGTTGTTAATGTATTTAGAAGAAATGGTCCAAAATTTAAACGAAAAAGAAAAAATTTATTAGAAATACGTGGTAAATGAGTGTATGACGGATCACAGCAAAATTAATATAAACATAAATTTCTGAATGATGCTGATTTCGATGCAAGTATATTTCAGAGTTCTTTTGTATCGTTTCAATTAACTTGTATGGAAGACAAAAAATTGATCTGGCAAAATCTAACTCCTTTTTCACCACGTTAATGTCACCCTATAAGAATTAGATTTGTCAAAGAATCTAATGATATAACAAATGAAGTGATAAACTTTATTGAAAATTCAATTATCTCATTGCATGAAACAAAATTAAACATAATGTGATGCTCATTATGTTTGATACTAAGGTTATGCAGCCACTCGAACAACTTCAACTATGAGATGCTACGTTTGATGCTAAGGTGTGTAATGTAGCCACTCAAACAACTTCAACTATGAGATGCTACGTTTGTGGTGCAACAACAAACGATTTATGTAATTTGATATTAAAAAAAGAATTCAAACCAGATACTCTAAAGTTTAGGTCATTAATTTTGCATACCAGGATCAGAATATTTGAAAATTTATTACATCTATCCTATAAATTGCATATGGCAAGTGAAATCAGAAAACGAAAAAGGAATTGTCAAGCAAAGAAAACTAAAAATACAATCGGGTTTTAGAAAAAAAATAGGTTTAATTGTAGACGTACCTAAGCCTGGATTTAATAACTCAAATAATGGCAACGCTAGCCAACGATTTTTTGCCGACCTAAAGTTGGCAGCTGAAATATTATGTTTTGATTATATCTAATATACCGTCTTATAATGATACTGGAAATAATATCAAACGAACATAAAATTGAAGTCAAAAAATTCAGGGAATATACTGTAAAAATTACTGTATTATATGTCGAGTTCCATTCATGGTATCCACTGATCACTGCAATGCATAAAATCCTTATTCATGGTTTTATTGTAATAAAGCATGCTTCGCTTCCTATTTGTCAACTATCCGAAGAAGCAACTAAAAAGCGAAATAAATATTTTCTTCTTTACCGCCAAAAAAGTGCAAGAAAGTTTTCCAGAGTGTTTCAGAGAGCAATCTTGATGACGTCTTGAATGACGTGCTTACTAGATTATTACTTAGCTCAGATCCTATTTTTACTTGCATGAGAAAAACAACTAAAAACAAACAAACACTAAAACAATTTTAAAGGAAACCTTGGAGATGCTACTTCCAGCTAAACTTTTAAACCTTCCTGATATTGCTGACTCAAATGAAGAATCTTTGGAGCAAAAAGAGATGTCTTCTGATGAAGAACTTTAGCTTTTGACATCATCCGGCTACTCGTATATTGCGATTTTCATAGTAGTCGTTTTGAGTTCAAATTTAAAAAACTCTAAATAAACTTTTGGTTTTTTCTTTTTAATATTTCCCATATCTTAATAAGAGTTATATAGTAATTACAAGTGCTTCCTGATTCTTTAAAATAATACTAAACCAAGGTTTCCACTTCAATGCAGATTGAAAGTTAGGATAAGAATAATTCAATTTTCCGCCAGGTATGATAAATTTGTTCTTATTTTATGCATTAGCGTTGTAGCAAAATGTTTAAAAAAAGAGGGTTCTATCATCCATATATTTTTTAAAAATCTTTAGTGACGCGTTTAGTGACGCGTTTAGTGAAATCTTATAAATGCTTTCACTAAAACTAAAGGCCGTTTTCCACAAAACGAAATATTCGCGCGAAACGAATATTTTCGCTATGAAGAAAAAAAGGTTTATCTTTGTGTGGCCAATTAAAGATAAACACTCTTATGAAGTTACAACTTTCGTAATTGACAGTGTGAAAATTTATATTTGTAAACTCTCGATTTAGTTTTATATATAAGTCTTGTCATTTTTTTATATAAGTCTTGCTCCTTATTTTATGAATTTACTCATGCTTGCCAATTTTCAGAGTAAGTTCATATAAAATTAATAATAACGCCAGGTTAAGAAATTTTTTTTTGTAACAACATGATTTCGCTTTTTTTTACTGTTGACATCACGTGGTATAATATTCAAAACTTGATTGGTTTTCGCTAATGGCGATTCGCAAAAAGTCAAAATGAATCCGACTTTTTTTTTCGCTGAAGCGAAACGCTGTAGCGAAAAAAAATCAGAATAATTGCCAAAAATGTTTAATCTGCGCATGCTCATCGACGCTTCGCGCGAATATTTCGTCTTGTGGAAAACATCCTTAAATGTTAAGGTGAGTTTCCACTCATCCGTTTTTTCGCGGGAACGGGAAAGGGAAGGGAAAAACAATCACGTGGGCATGCGTATTATAAGTTTTAATTTGTCCGAAGTAAAACTGCGCATGCTCACGTGATTAATTTTTCCTTTCCTATCCCGTTCCTGTAAAAAAACGGATGAGTGGAAACTCACCTTTATAAAACTGAAGATTTATTCGCGTCTACATAAATTGCAGATAAATATGGCAACATTATTCGCGTTGACCGCCATTACTTCGGTAAGTTATTGCAGTCAAGTTAGCTATTACTTCGGTAAGTTATAGCAGTCAAGTAATGACACATTGCTGATTTCATCCATAAACCTCATGAGCTTGAATTTGTTATACCTTCTTAAGCATTTTTTAAAACGAAATTGCTACTTTTAAAATAAAATATCATTGTTCATAATATTATTACGTACTTACGTATTACATACACCATGTATATTTGCTTCGTATGCAGATTGGTAATAAGCAATGAATATCAATTTATTAAGCGTATAAATGGACACGAAGTTACTGGTTCATTGAAACGCCCGTTTCGTTGTATGCAAATGCAATGCAGTAGCACGTTTTCAACACTATATAATTTGTGCAGACATTTGAAATCATATCACCTTAATACTTTTGAAACTAATGTAAGTTGTCTTGTCGAAAACTTTACAGAAAGTACTGGTACTTTTAAAAGCAATGGAAGATGTTGTGTCGAAAACTTTACAGAAAGTAATTATAACTTTAATTTGAATAATACAATTGTTGACGAAAAGGATTTGGATAAAACTATTGACAATGAAAATAATTTGGATATTAATATAAATAATATCGATGAATTATATAATCAACAACCAAATAACAAAGAAAACTATGCAGTTGCTGTTGCAATGGTTGCAGAACTCAGAGCTAATAGTAGCATACCATTCTGTGTTGTGCCTGATATTATTTCTTCATTTAATGTCATGACTGCTCTCTTTCAGATTTATCTAAAAAAATATGTTTAAAAAATTGTTCAGGAAATAAAAGGCATTTCAAAAACAAACAAACAATTACTTCTTAATAAACTGATGCTAATTTTAGATAATGCTAGGTCTCCCTTAGATTATCCCTATGGTCACCCCATTCATTAAAACAAGATATTAGCAAGATTCCTTTTTTGAAAAACATTAACTTTATGTAAAACCTGAATCTGTTTTATTTGGGCAAAGGTTTGAGTGTCATAATGGTAAAGATAGATTGGTGTATGATTTCTTTCAATATGTTTCTATTGAAGCAACTTTACGATCATAGTTGTTAGATAATGATTTTTGTTCACTCCTTTTTAAAGTTCATACACAAAGTTTTTATTTAGCTGAGTTTTATGACGGTAATTTATATGCATCCCATTTATTATTTGCTGATAAGAATAAAAAGTCTGTTTTGATTCAGTTATTTTATGATGGCATGGGAACAACAAATCTACTTCTCTGAAGATTTAAAATATTTTAGATTTGATCCTATTTTAAATAAATTTAAAGCTGAGATAACAAAACTTCAAAATATTGGTTTCAATTGGGTAATTCCATTATTAGGTAGGTGAACTATGTGTATATGTTTATATTAGTGTATTTTATATATATACTGACTCACAACGGACTGCTGCTACATTGATTGACAAACAGCCTGACTTGCAAAGAAGTGCTGCTACAACTAGGGTGAGGGTTTGGTTTGGCAGGCAGTCTTTTATCAAATAGAAAAATTTTCCGGTCTTGCATTAAATTTTTTTTTTATGTCAACAAAATATGAAAAAATTTTCTGACAACGTTGCAAGGGTCTATATATATATATATATATATATATATATATATATATATATATATATATATATATATATATATATATATATACCTTTGTTTGTAGTGTATTAATTTTTTTATATAGTTTTATATTAGGTCTATACTATATTATTCTTATAATATTTTAGGTGAGCAAACTATTTATGTTGGGTTATGTCAGGTTGCCTGTGATAGTTTGACTTTAAATGGTATATTTGGGTTTATTGAATGTTTTTCAGCAAACTAATTTTGCTCTATGTGCTATGCAAAACAAGATAAAATTCAGAATTTCTTTACTGAAGATAAATTTATTTTAAGAACTGTTGAGACACATCAGGAGGATGTTCAAAATTTAATGCAAATGGAAAATGCTGGAGTTAACCATGTAAGAGGAGTTAAGAAAGATTCTGTTTCAAATAAAATTTCAGTATTCATATTACTAATAACTTTGCAATTGATCCTATGCATACAATTCTAGAAGGACTAATTCCTATTAACCTTGCAGCCATTCTTTCAAAAATTTGTAAAGAAAAAAAGATTTTTACTATTGACATTAAATAAGAGAATGTCATATATCTTTAGTATGATAAGTACTGACAAGCGAAATAAACCTCCTACAATATTCAAAATTGAAGAAAATAAAATACATCCTTCAATGAAAGCAATGCAAATGTGTATATCTTTAGTATGATAAGTACTGACAAGCGAAATAAACCTCCTACAATATTCAAAATTGAAGTAAAGAAAATACATCCTTCAATGAAAGCAATGCAAATGTGGCCATTTTTTTGTTTTTTACCACTAGCTGTTGGCAATTTGGTAAACGAAGATGACAAATACTGGATTTTTTTCATTCAACTTTGCAATTTAGTTGATATTTTATTAGCTTCTAAGTTTACATATGGCATGATTACATTGCTTCGTGATCTCATTGAAGAACATTTACAATCTTTCAAGGAACTCTTTCCAGATTTAAAACTGCGACCAAAGCAACATTTTTTGGTTCATTATCCAACCATTATTTTTCAAAGTGTATATAATATTGTAAGCAACTCATTCCTTTAATAGGAATGAGTTGCTTACAATATGAGCTTAGAAATTCATTTTTTAAAAGATCTGCTCATATTGTTTGTAATTTTACAAACATTTGCTATACACTTGCTTACAGGCATCAATATAATTCTTTACTTGCTAAATTGACTAAGCAACACATTAGAGGAATACCTTTAGTATCAAAGTCTAATCGTGTTAGTATTCATTTATTGCCATTTGAGAATGTGCTATATTTTAAATATAATTTAAAATCAGATGACCATGTCTTTGTTTCATACAAAATTCATATTGGTAGCATAAATATTCGAAAAGATCATTATCTGGTTATTTCTATAAATAAAGATGGTTTGCCTAATTTTGGAAAAGTCGAGGTTTTTGTTAATGTAGAAAATTCACTAATATGGCTTCTTGTTGTTTCTTTAATGGAGACTTGGATTTGTTTACCATCTTTTTTCTTATGAAGTTAAATCTTATAGTGATGAGCATTTTCGAAATCTTAAGTTTTAATACTTTGCTTGACAAACATCCACTTCCTGGATATGTTATCAGCTGCACAAGTTCAAACAAAATTTTAAATAAGAAATTTATTCGTATGCTTTATAAATTGTTTTGAACCTATTAATTAAATTGCTGTGTGCATCAATAGATAAAACTTTTTTTGTTTTTAAAAGTATTGCTTTCTGTTGTCTTTTTTTTTTGTTCAAAAATTTTATTTTGATTTAATTAACTTTAACCTTTTTTAAAAAATAACATCACAGTTCTATCACAAACTAATTAATGATTTTGTCATTTTTGTTACTAGTTTCAATTTTACGTAATAAATATATTTAAAAGAAAAATGAATTCATTAGAAGTAGTGATTTCGCCGGTTATCCGGTTTTGCGGTTAACCGGATTTTGTTCGAATATCAAATATCTATTTTTGAATAATAAAAACCGGCTTAAAAATTTTACGAAACTTTATAGAAAGTAACATCGTAATTATGACGGTTATTATTTGACAAATGTTAATTTATCAAAGATTATAATATATTTCTTTTATTAATTTAAATGTTAATTAAATCAGTTTTGTTTGATAATATATTCTTAAAACAATTTACAATAGAAATCTTAAAGATTTATTTATTACTTTTACAACTCAAGCAATACATTTTTAAGAAAGTTCCTTCAGAATATTATGGAACTCTAATTCGCTTATTCAGCATATTTTTTGAACCAATAGAATTTGTTTATTCGTAGATTTGGCGGTATTTTAGTGTTAGCAAATATTCTTTATATTATCTTGACGCAACAAGTTGTTTTGAGAACATTCAAGTTTATCTTCAAGTTTCCATTTATGTCCGCATAACAATAAGTTTTTAAAATACACGCTAAAAAAATTTACTTCATAACATCTCATTTTTCCAAATCAAATGTGTTTATATGAGAGAATGATTTTAAAACATCCGCTGATATTAAAACATTTAAACTATACTTGTACATTATTCCTACCTTTTTTAATTATATAATTAAAAAGGTATATTATATTATAATATAAAAAAAATATATATATCTTTTTCCATGTTTTGTTATATATAATATAGTACTGTATTCACTGTTTTAAAAATGTACACTTTAACATTAATTTATAAAAAATTAGTTTAAAACGCTACGTTCGTTGAAGTTTAGAAGATCCTGTTTTCAGAAAGCGTCACTAATTTACCGAATAGTCAGTTAACGGCAAATTGATGAGAACTGTTATCCGGTTTTTGAAACGGATTACCGACAAAATCACTAATTTGAAGAGAAGTTATGTGAAGTACTAAAAGTTGACAGATTGCCTCAAGAATTAGTAACCAAACTATTAGGTATTTATATATAAATTTTAGTGTTTATTAAAAAAAAAAAGTCTTAATAATTTTAAAAATGATGACGATTATCAATTGTCTTTTCTCTTTAAGGATTCAGCATTATTCCACACTACTTTTTCAGTGTTGATTTTAATTTTCTTTTTTTAGATTTTTACTTAAATTATTTTAATAGCAAATTTTATAATTCAAAAACTCTGATTGCAGTAATGTGAGTTACAATACTTTTGTCCTCTGCTCCTGATATGTTTTTATAATTTTAGTTTTTGTAATCAATTTAAGGAAATATAATATTTATATTCTAAAATTTGTTCTAGAAGAAGCAATGGATCTCAATTCCTTTGTACTAGTAAATGAAAATGATTTGGTTGAATTAGGTTTTAAAATGGGACAGAGAAAACTTATTCCACCCTCTAGTAATGTATAAACTTTTTTATTCAAAATGTTTGCTTAAGATAGAATCGTTAGTATATGATCTATCATATGCTTTTTAAATTAAATAGATATATCCTGTAAAAGAGGTACTCTGAAAGTATGACAACAGTTCCACAAGTGTTCACGGCCCAACACTTATGACAAAGTTGTTAAGCGGTGAAATATATTCAACACAAGAAAGACACTTTTTAGTGCGAAATTTTGGCCGATATCTTATGGAGGTTGCAAAAGTGTAATTAAATTTGTATCAGTATTTTGTCTTTTTTGTATTTAGTTATATGTTTATTCTGCTAGTTATTCAATCACATTTTATACATATTCAATCTTACTTTATTCAGAAAGGATATGCCTTCAAAGGAGGAAAAATTAGCTATGGCTGTTTCAATAGTGACATTTTTTCCTTGTCTAAAAATTAATAATTGAAATGTTTTTTCATATTTAAGGTAATGAAATGTAATGTTTGTTTTTCATGTTGAATTTTACCGCGCAATTCTTGTTTTTTTTTTTTCACTTTCCAGGTAAGTCGGAATACTCAGTGTTCTTGAAAGTAAATAGCTGTACAAAACATAGTTTATTCATATAAAAGAGTTAGGCTAACTTTAAGCTTTAACTGTAAAAATATTATTTTAATAATTTTCGAATTTTTTAGCTTAGGTTTTCAGAATTGACGGGGTGAATAAGAACATATAATTTCTAGTGTTTCTTTACACCCCGCAATAAAAAAGTAATTCTAAATCACGTTTATACTGTATAAAATACATACTGTATGCTATATATTTATGTTAGACACTTAACTGACACAGCTGTTTTATTTCAGAACCTTGTAAAATGCCAAGGAAGTACAAACACGTGGTTGGAGGTGGCTACAAAAAGCACGATCCAAAAACAATCGAAAGAGCAATTTCTGACATACAGAATGGATTAAACCTTCGAAAGTCTGCTGAAAAACATGGTTTGCATTATAGTGTTCT
The DNA here is from genome assembly GCF_022113875.1 of Hydra vulgaris. Taxonomy (NCBI): domain Eukaryota; kingdom Metazoa; phylum Cnidaria; class Hydrozoa; order Anthoathecata; family Hydridae; genus Hydra; species Hydra vulgaris. Next base: position 11,504,864 of record NC_061158.1, on the reverse strand, counting down.
TTATCGACACTTGAAAAGAGGTCCAAATTTGAAGAAACATGGTGGTCAGACAGCATTATCTCTTGAAGAAGAACAGCTGTTTGTTGATTGGCTTAAGATATGTGGCAAATGGGGTTATCCCATTGACACTACAACTCTACGACTCCTTGTAAAAGACTTTTTAGACCGAAGAGGGAAAGAAGTTAAGAGGTTTAAAGATAACCTCCCCGGCCGTGACTTTGTGGAATCGTTTATAAAACGTCATAAGGAACAACTGGCCGTGAGAATGTGTCAGAATATTAAACGCTCGAGGGCTGGTGTAACACCAGAAACAATTAACCACTATTTTGATGAACTGACAAATGAATTAAAGGATGTGCCTTTATCTAATATTGTTAACTACGATGAGACGAATCTAAGTGATGACCCTGGTAAGCGAAAGGTCATTATACGTAGAGGGACAAAATATCCAGAAAGAGTCATAAACTCATCAAAGTCATCTACGTCTGTGATGTTTGCAGCCGCTGCTGATGGCACTATTTTACCACCTTACGTTGTGTATAAGGCTATGCACTTGTACCAAAGCTGGACAGAAGGTGGGCCAAAAAACGCCAGGTACAAACTAACAAAGTCTGGCTGGTTCGATTCCTTTTGCTTTGAAGATTGGGTACTGACAGTTGCTCTTCCGTACCTGAAAAACAAAACGGGTCGAAATATTCTGATTGGGGACAATTTGTCTTCCCACTTATCAATGGAATCTGTGAAGTTGTGTAAAGACAATGGTATCAGTTTTATTTTTCTCACAGCTAACTCCACCCATCTCACACAACCTCTAGACGTAGCCTTTTTTCGCCCATTGAAATCAACATGGCGGGAGATTCTCGAAGAGTGGAAAAAGGGCCCAAGAAGAGCAGAAGCAACTGTTCCTAAGGACAAATTTCCCGCGTTATTGAAAAAGTTGTGTGATTCATTGAAGGAAGAAAATGTGATCAGCGGTTTTAAGAAGTGCGTATAGCGCCTCTAAACAGGAACAAAGTGCTGTCTATGCTTCCAAAAATCATTGATGATGAGGAAAATCAGAATCCAGAAAACATTCAAAAGAACACTGAAGCTGTTGACAGGAGTTTCCAAGAGCTCCTTCAGAGTCTGCGTCATGATCAGACTCCTAAAATAAGGCAAAAAAGGACCAAAGTAAATGTGAAACCTGGCAAAAGTATTGGTGTTGAGGACTTCGTCGTGGACAATGAGATTCCCCAAACTTCACGTTCTACTGGCCAAAACCCAGGTACCTCAGGCACTAAACAGGTTCAGCCAAAGAAAAGCCGAAAGCGTGTGGAGATATAATCAGAAGATGAAAAGGACTATTCCAATTTGTTTTCTTACCGTAGGGCACATTATATGTAACTTTTTTTGTTTATGCGCTCAAATAAATCATTATGTTAAGAAATAAATTTATTTGTATTCATTTATTGACCAAAAATCCATATTTGTCTGTTTCAATTCACCCTAAATTTTTTTTTAATAGAAAAACACATGAAATTGAAGTATTGTTTCTATTCACCCCCATCTGCGGGGTGAATAGAAACACCATGCTTTATATATTTTTCTTTAAAATCAAATAAAACTAAAAAATTTAAATACTATAAACAAATAGGCCTAACAGAGACCTGTGTTTGGGCAAAAAATTGTTTATCTAGAACAACTACAAGTATGCACATTTTCATACCAAAGTTGAAAATTGTTTCTATTCACCCCGTTTTACGGTACCTTATTTATTACCATCTCCACCAAAGAGAGGAAAAAAGGAACCTAGGAAGTCTGGTAAAGCAACATCAATGCGTTTTATTGTTGAACTTGAGGTTATTATTGAGTTATTTGCTTCTTTTCTACAGCTTTTATTTCTAGTATTTCTGAAATTTTTTTATTACTGGATTTAAAAATAATGATTTATCTAATCCAGCCAAGTTTTGCAAAAATCCTATAAAATAGTGATATTTTTCCAAAAACTATACGAAAATTTGGAAAACTTGTGAAACTTATAACTTAATTGATATGACTTGTAAAAGGCAGTGAATTCTCTTTTTTATAGGATTTTCTTGCGGTTTTATTAAATACCCTATCAAATATTTTTATTATAACTTTTTACTAACGCTCTTATGTCGCATCTAATCTGATATAACTTCATTTTGAGTTTGGCAGAATTATAAAAGCAAACATCAGTACAGTAGCTTCATTAAGTTTCACATTAGGTATTTATGATAAAATTAATACTAAATCTAAATTAATCGGCAAAAACTTCAAAAAGCTACAATAATGTAGATTTATTATCGCACGCTACATGAAGTGTAGCGTTTTTGTCTACATAATGTACGCGAGTGAAACTTCTACATTCAATGTAGATAATTAAAAAACTACAAATTTGTAGATAAAACAGCTACACTAGTTGTAGATATGATGCTACAATAATGTAGATTTTTCCGCGTCTACAAGTAATGTAGACTTTTTATCTACATAAATGTACGCGAGTAAAACATCTACATTTAGTGTACGCAAAATGGCTACATTTTGTAGATAAAAAGACTACACTATTCTTGAAAGTGTAACAACACTTGAAAAACGCCGCAAAAGAAGAGATCTAATCAAGCAATTGAAAATCATGTATCAGCCCAAACTTTTTGACTTCTTTATCCCTCTAAAACATTCAAATAGCAAAACCAAGAATAATTTGAGGGGATATAAAAATAAACTAGAACGTCAACTAGTAAAAAATTCTGAAAAACAACATAATATTTTTTCAAATAGAGTTGTCGCCCATGAAATCCCCTTTTGAAAGCAGCTAAGAACGTGCCACCAGTCAACGCTTTGAAAAACAACCCAATAAAGTAATTTTTGAATTAGCTACTTTTTGCAATTATTGGTTTGTCTGCAGCGTCATTAGCTCCATATTTGTTAGCATATAGGGGCTTTGTGTACCACTTCTTTATTTTTTAATTAAGTGTTCACCATAAAGTTCTATTACCAAAAATTAAGAAATTTGACTCTTCTCTCCCCCTTTTGTAATTAGTACTGTTAAGTCTCCCAATCCCCTAAAAAGTACGTAAGCTTTTGAAATACACCCATTCCCCCTTTGAATTATAAAAGTTAAAATTAAGAAAAAAATTAGGAAATTTATTAAAATTAGTGCTTGCGTTCTTTTATAATTGATCCTACGCTTTTTGCAGTTTTCTCCTTCTCCAATCCCCCTGAATACTTTATGGATGAACCCAAAGGCTTTAGTTTTGACACCGGATCCTAATTTTTAAGCCAATATTTGCACAAAAGTTTAATCTATAAAAAGTTAGCATGGCCGAGTGAGTAATGTTATATGTTCCGATATCATAGGTTTCAAGTTCGTGTCGCATGTTAATCATAGTTTGATTACTTAAAGAATTAGTCTTTAGTAGTGCACACATGAAATTCTCAGTAAGCATGCCTTTGCAAGAGTAAAAAATATAACACCGTAGCTATATATATGGTAAGACTTTAAGCTTTTAACCAAGAGGGTGGTGGTTTGACGTCGAGTTAAGCCCAATAATTTCTAGTTAAATTTTCCTCCGCGGGCTCTGTGATAAGAATGATAGGTTTTAATAGAATATAATTATAATTAACAACTAAGAAATAAAAAGATCTAAGCAAAGCTTCCAATCTAATAAGGACCAACTGTGTGCATGATGCTTATTAGATTAGAAGCTTTGCTTAGATCATTTACACAGATCAAGAAGAGTTGAGGTCCGCAAATTGAACCCTGAGGATTATCTCAGATGATATTAAGAAAATTATAATGGTTTTGATAACCGATGTTACTAATAACAAATTGTTTTCTTTTTGTCAACTAGCTTATAAACAATTTTAAGGCAATATCTTTAGTTGCATAATATTTAAAAACTTGAATCAAATTGTGATGATCTAATGTGTCAAAAAAAATTAATTAACGAAAATGTTTAACAAATACTGTAATTTTTCAAAGGATTTCGAGATTTCATGCGCTTTCATTAGACTATTGTATGCTCCGTTAAGTTATATTTTCTAAAACCAAATTGGTCAGTGCATAGTAAATTATTTTTAAAGAGATATTTATCTATTCTGTTAAACATGTTTTTTCCATTTAAAATTTTAGAATAACATATACCAGAATGTATAAGCTTCTATATGAAAAATAGTTTTCGATACACCTTTATTGGTCATTGTTATAAAAAAAACAATTCATATAAAATACCTAGTTTCAAAGCTCTTTTTTTCTGCATCTGCATCCCAGTTTATTCGTTTGTATTGCTACGAGTGGCTCGTACTCAGTATATTTTAAAGCATAAGGCACACTTCTAAGCATAGCGCCAAATTTAATTTCCAAATTTAAATATGTTAATAGAAAATGTATCAATCACAGTCTTATACTAAACTTAAACTCATCGAAATCAGATTTTATCAAATAGCCTTATAGTGTTCAAAAGTTGCTCATTTTGGAGAGGGTGATTTGAGGAGGGTCAAAATTTCAAGTGATCATAACTTTTTAACGCAAAAGTTATGATCAAATTAAAACATTAATTAACTCTTTGCCCTCAAACTTGGGAAGGGGATTGAAAACATTTGAGGGTGTTTTGTTCCCAGGCTCCAATGACCTCAATATTCGGAAAATAATTCTCATTTAACATATTCATCAACATATTTAAACTTGGAATTTTTGTTATACTTGCAAGTATCATATCTCATATGCTTTTAAGCACCATATCTCATGTGCTTGCAAATATCATATCAAATATTACATCTCATGCATAAAAAAACCTAGTGACATAACTTTAAAGTTTGGAATATTAAAACTACTGCTAAGTAAATGATATAAAATAGATTTTTTGTTTTAAAAAGTTTATTATTTATTCAAAGTCAGTCAATAAAGCCTCTTTATTGACGTCAAAAATACTCATGCAATGCCTTTTAAAACATTGTAAGTTTTTTTTAAGACAAATACTTTAAGTTACAGGCGTAAGTATTTATCTTAAAGAAAACTTACAATGTTTTATGAGGTATTGCATGAGTATTTTTGACGTCAAACGTTTGATTATCAAATAGATAAGTATCTTAAAACAATAAACACGGTGCACCGAATTTATTGTTTTACTATTACTATCTAAATTTGAGTCATCAGAACTGCACCAAGTTTTAGACATAACACACTAAAAAAATTTAATTAAAAAACCTTTTGTGTTTATATGGATTGCATTAACTGGGACGACGACACGGTTTCGAAGTTGGGGGTACAATTGTCAATTTCTAAAAAATGATCTTTATATGTAGAAATTTTTTAAATATTAAAAAAAGGTCTTTTATAAAATTTGTGTTTATGTGTGTGTGTGGGAGGGAGGGGGGATAAAGCCTATATGCCCCCTCCCCTCTGTGTTGTTGGCTCTAATTAAATTGAAAAAAAAAACTTGCTAATATGATTCTAAATCAGACACTTTGCCCTATTCAAGATCATTCTTTTAAAAGAACTCCTTAAAATGATAATTTTTTTTGTATTTAATAATTATGAAATTTAAAAATATATAGTTATATTTTTATATTTAATATATAGTTATATTTTTTAATATAATATATAAATATAAAGTGACAGGTCAGGTGCAGGGACATCATGACTACCCTGCTAATGGTAGCATGTAACCCAGTGCAAACTGTTCCTTGCCTTGCTGCCTTATAGGATATATATATATATATATATATATATATATATATATATATATATATATATATATATATATATATATATATATATATATATATATATATATATATATATATATATATATATATATATATTATATAAAGAATTTTGATTATTTGAAAAAATACAACTTTGTGATGGAACTTAAAGTTTCATGCCCTTTGGCAATCACCAGCCATATTTTATTCTTTAAATTAAGAAAAAACCGTTAAAAAAATACAAAACACAGAAATTAACAGAAAAAAACCATAACAAAGCAATGGAATGAGTTCTGACGTCAAAACAAACAATTTTTTAATTAATTAGAAAATTGCTTAATCACCCGTGTCGAATAGGGCGAGAAGGAACTTGTTTCGATGCCTGCACTTGGATACCATTTCACTTTTTTTTGTTTAGTAGATTTTTATTTTTGGAAAATAGAATTTCATAATTTTTGTATGAGCATAGTTTGCAGGACTTCGTGGTTGGGTTGTAAGCATTACACTGCTTATTATTTTCCATTTAACAACTGGGTTTAAGTTGGCATCTTTTAATTTCCAAAGTTCTTTTGATAGTTCAGTGTCATTTTTGTATTTTAGAATGTTAAATGATTTTATATGGTTGGCATATCTAATTTTGAATGGTGTTTCACTTATACCTATGTAGGATTTGTTGTTAGGAGTGTTAGTAGGATTATATATATATATATATATATATATATATATATATATATATATATATATATATATATATATATATATATATATATATATATATATATATATATATATATATATATATATATATATATATATATATATATAACAGGAAAAACAAGAGAAAAACAGGGAATGTCAGTTTTTGAAAATATTGAGATTTTTTAATTAAAATGTTTAACAAATCATAAACTACCTTCAGTGTTAAATTTGAAGCAAATAAACAAAAATTAATGGCCTAATTTAGTAATAAGAAAAGTGAAAAACAAAAAGGTAAGAAAAGTCTTTGAAAATTAACTTTGATTTATCTCAGTTTGCAAAAAACTGACATCCACTGTTCTTCCCTTGCAAAATTTTAATAATATAAAATTTTAATAATGTAAAATAATGTAAAAACTTTTAACTGTCATAACTCAATTTATATGCCTTCTTTAGAGACCTACATAATTGTAGACTTTTTTTACAACTTAAATAACAAAATTTCAGTTGTTTTTAAGTTGTTTTTTTTAATTGTGTAGTCATATAATAATTTAATTAATATTGAAGTTATTTTAGGATTAATAATAGGTAAAACTAGTGATGTTTTCCCTAGTAAATATGCAAATTCTTTTGCAACATCCATAGAAGTATTGTCAAAATTGTCAAGGCTCTAGTCAGAAAAACAAATTCTAAACTTAAAATTGTCTGAAAGTTGTTTTAAAAAACCAAGGAATAAAAGTTTCACTTCGATCTTTAAGAAAGAGAAGTTATGAGTTTAGATTCAAGTGTAGAATGCCACTTAAGAAGCCGAAACTTACAACTGCGATTATTAAAAAACGTCTTGCATGGGCAAAGAAGCACTCTTCTTTTTCTCAAGATGACTGGAAAAAGATAAATTTTCCATTTGTTTTCTCCTGAAACAAAAACAATTAATATTTTAATATTTCAAGTTTTTAACATTTTTGCATTCATATCCCAACTCATTTGATGTATAACAAACGTACATCAAAAGATGTTTTTGCATTCATATCCCAACTTAAAAAATATTTTTGCATTCATTCATATCATATCCCAACTCATTTTATTAATATTTGAAATATTATAAAGCATCAATATTTATTGCTTTAGTCAGGTTGTATTCAACAATCAATCTACCTTTGAAACTTTGGAAGACAAAGTCACATTCGTCTGCCGCAGACCAAGAGAACTACACAAGCTAAAATGCATGGAAACACTGTAAAACATCCAGTATTTATAATGGTTTGGTCATGCATATCAAGCAGGGTTATCAGTCAACTTTACTATGTACAAGAGATGATGAAACAAGATCCGTCTGACTGATAAAGTTGACTGATAACCCTGCTTGATATGTATGAACAAGACTGTCCGACAGGCTAACTTGATTCCACAGATAAAGAGTGGTTTCCTAATGGTGAAAAAATAGTTTTTATGCAAGATACTGCTATTTGCCATATGCAAAATCCATAAAGACTTTTCTTGCTAATGAGAGTATTGAGCTACTTGATTGGTCTGGAATCTCTCCAGATATGAACCCTATTGTATTGGTGTTTGTTACATGCAAAGTGCTGACTTTGCATTTAACAAGTAAATAGAAACTCACGGAACGACTGATTAAAGTATAGCATCGAGATCCAGATATTAAAGGATTGAGTGCGTAAATAATATGCAAAAGCGTATCATAGCTCTTTTAGAGTCAAAAGGATCGAAGCACACCACCAAGTATTAAGTTTCATAAAATGCTTTTTATATATCAGTATATAGATTATATGTATATAGAAAAAATAAGTTGTGATTGCTTGTAGTGAGTTTTGGACACACCAAAAAGACGAAAAGTTAAAAATTGAGTTTAATAATATGAGTAAGTATTGTATATCGCATAAAAAAACAAATTATTTTATAAGCTTTTTATACCAATTATAATAATTCATCACTTTTTAAGCGAGTACACTTTTTAAGTCCACTTTTTAAGCGAGTAATCTAAATAATTGAAGCTATATTACTAGCAGCATTAAAAAGAAGTTTATAAAAGAAATGTTTAAAAACCACAATATTTTACCAGAAAAAAAAAGAAAAAAGTAAAAAAGTTAGTACTACTGACTGCAGGCTGCATATTTAATTATAGTGTATGTGTAATATAAGGAAACTTTTTAAACTTTTATAACTGACTGCAGGCTGCATATTTAATTATAGTGTATGTGTAATATAAGGAAACTTTTTAAACTTTTATAACAATTTAAAGCCTTTTTGCTTAAACTGTTTTGTTTTGAATTTTTGTATTTATGTTATTTATGTATTAAAAAATATTCGGCAAGATTAAAAGCAACAACAAAAAATTATTATCCAAGCGGAAGACTTGAACTTTTGATGACTGTTACCCAACCGCTCACAGAAATTCGCACCTAATCACCGAGTTACTAATACTTTTTTAAAAAAAATTAAAATGAATTCTTTTATTAAAAAATTAATAACGATAATAATTCATTTGCCATGACTCATTCACCCCCCCTCCTTCTTGCTTGCTAAAATTTACGTCATAATTTAATAATCTGTCAAAACTAGTCTTAAAAACAACTTAATTTATAAAGAATTTTTAACCTAAATAGCTTCTACTAAAATTTCTTCTTTCTGAAAAACTGATAAATGTTGATTAGACCCACATTATCCCATAGATCAAGATTACCCAATCTACCCTAAGAGTTTTGACTTCTTTTTATTTCAGAATATTCAACAAGCAATGCATATTTTATGACTAACAAACTCAACGAATTTTTTTAGTTAATCGATTTCTATTTTAAATTAACACTTTCTTCTTGAAGATTTAAAAACTTAAAGTATTTTAATAAATGTCTAATAAATTTCTAATTTAAGAAATAATAGCCATTGTCATTTTTAATCTAGTTTACAAAAAAAAAAAAAAAAAAAGAAACAAAAAAAAAACGTCAGTTCATGCGAATCCCTTTTTACTTTGATCAAAGTTTGAATAGATTGATGTTTAACGCATTGTTTAAAAGCAAAGGTTTCCGCGTTATCAATTGCTATAAATAACTAAAGCAAAACAAAAGGTAACTGCTGCATTTTATTTGATTATACGTCAAAATGACGATTATCAATTTGGCGATTATGTCATAATGACGATTAAATTTCCAATTAAAAAAAAATTTTATTAAGTAAAATGTTGTAAGTAATACATTGTGCTATTTTGTTTAAAAGTATTTTAAACATACAAGAAAAAAAAAGTTTAGATTTCCGTCAAAAATGAAAAATATATTCAAATTTGAATCCTTAAGAGATTTGTAAAAATATATTCAAATTTGAATCCTTAAGAGATTTGTAAAAATATATTCAAATTTGAATCCTTAAGAGATTTGTAAAAATATATTCAAATTTGAATCCTTAAGAGATTTGTAAAAATATATTCAAATTTGAATCCTTAAGAGATTTGTATAAATATATTCAAATTTGAATCCTTAAGAGATTTGTAAAAATATATTCAAATTTGAATCCTTAAGAGATTTGTAAAATTTAATTGTAGAGAGTAGCAATCTCAACTTCAATCAAAAAAACGATGTTTTGACCTCCTGGAAACTTCTTTCCATGTTTTGACCTACAACTCCTAGAAACTTCTTTCTATGTTTTGACCTACAACTGCTGGAAACTTCTTTTAACTTTACAGGATAGTTAATAAAATGGAAACAGCGGAAAGTAGTCGGTAAAATGCGAAATGCGAACTGCGAAGTGACAAAATGCAAACTTTTTTGCGAACCATGATCCTATTGGTTTTTAATATTGTGAAGATTTTTTTTATTATCCGTTTGCCGTTTAATTGTTTGTTTTGCTATATATTTAAGGACATCAAACAAAAGCAAAAATGATATTTAATTTAAAAGAAATAAAGTTTAATTAAAGAAAAATAATCTGTTTTTTTTTTTGTTATTCACTTCTTCAAGGCCGAGAAGGCCACAACAGACGAGGAGGCTACTTAATAGTGGTTATAACCCTCTCTCAACTCTATAACTCCGAAACACGAACCTTGACGAACAAGGCCGGTGCGCGGATAAACAAGTTGAGCGCGGTACTACCAGGGACGTGGTGGGGATCGTTCAATTATATTTAATTCAAATTTAAGAATTAAAGAGAAAACGTAATTATAAATATTATAACTGTAATGATATTAAAATATGTCTTGATTCGCAAAAAAGTTGGCATTTTACCAGTTTGCAGCTCACGGGTCGCAATTTCCCGATTACCACTTTACAGTACTCATTTTAGAAAAAGGGAAAACGGGGTAACATAGCTTTTCATGTACTAATAATTCATAAACTCAACAAAAAAACTTAAAAAAGGGTGAAAACGAAACTGTGTTTACATCTTGTATTTTAAAATGCCAACTGTTTTTTTTTAAATATTATTAACGCAATAGTTTATTTTTACGCATAAGTTTACTTTTTGGGTTTAAAAAAAAACACCTTGCTTTCGGTTATTTATAATGAATAGTATCCTTCGGGTGTAAATGTTTTAGAAATATTTTTTTGCAACGCGTGTTGATTTTGTGTTTCTTTAGTTAGATTAGTTAGTAGTTTTTAAATTTTTATGAAATTGGAGTCTGAAATAGCATAAAAAGTCATCTTGCTCCGGTCACGTGAACATATGACATATTTATTAACTTTTTATTCACATTTTTCTACTAAAAATTCATGCAGACAATGAATCATTATGATAAAATGAACATACTGACAAAGTATTACTGCTTCATGACTGAGAGTTTTGCAATAACTTAAAGCTTTCAAAACGTTTGCCATCTTGCCCCGCTTTCCCCTATCACTTGTATTATTGCATTTTTACTAAAAGTTTCAGTAAAAATGTTTTAGTAAAACATTGGCAAAAAATGTTTTAGTAAAACCTTGGCGTCAAATTTTTTTTTTTAATTTAGTATTTATTAAACAAAGCTTACATATCAATTAAAACATTTTCAAAGACATGAGATATTCTTAATTACACAAAATGCATTATTATTTTCTATAAGTTAATGTTGTACGAGTTTACTAAAGATTATTAAAGTTTACTTAAAAAAAAAACTTTATATCATCTAAATTCTATAAAATAAATTTTTTTAGTAAACATCTAATAGATGTTTACTAAAAAAAGTTTGCTAAGTAAAAATATCGGATAAATTTCCTTTTTTTTTGATAAACTTTTTCAACGACGCTAAAATAATATTTAAGATAATTATAAAAAACGACGCTAAAAATTATAACGCGCATACGATTTTAGTCGGCGACGCATCTGATCTATAACAATCAATTTCAAATGAGATTTTTTAGTGAGATAGTCTGAACTCCTGTTTAATAAAATATAAACAAACTGTCAAACTTAAACAAACAAAAAATGCTAGTTTGCTTGTGTTTTTTTTTTTTTTTTTTTGACGTAACTGCTTTAAAAAAATTTAGATAAAAAATTAAATCAATTAACATAACATAAAAAAAAAAAAATTTAGATATTAATGAAAAGTTGCTTTTAAAAAAAAGATGATTATTCATATAAAAATATGTATAAAAGAATTTTTTTTTTTGTCAAAAGCTATTGATCTGAATAAATTATTTTTTCATTCAAATCGATAGGTTCTAACAAATTTAAAGTTAATTTTTTAGAAAACCAGCTTTACAGTTCATGGTTGAATGTATGTTTACTTTCTTAAGAAACAAATAAATATATAGAAACCAAAAAATCCCAGAATATTAATACATTAATTAATTTTTTTTCTATTAAAAAGCGTAACACATTGTAGAAAATCACTGTATTTTGCAACTTTGTTTATAACAAACGTTGTGGACCGTAAAAATCGTGCACTTCTATTTCTCACTTTTACAGCATTGTCATGATCTTACAATGTAAAATTAACAGAGTATTCATATTATTTATTAACCAAAGAAAAGGTTTGGACTTACAATTCCTTTTTTATGCAATTATTTATTTTTGATTTCTTTTCTTTGGTCGAAAAAGTTAGATAGTTTCTAAATCAAATTAAATGTATTTTGAAATAGATTTTACGGATTTCACGTTTATCTCTATGACTTTTATTGAAGCTATTATTTACATGTAAACTATTTCTTTCATTAGTTGTTTTTAGCTGAAAGAAAAAAAAATTGTTAAAAAATCAAAAATTTTACTAAAATAAATTAAGTGGTAGACCTTTTCGTAGTGATACTTTGAGTTATTAAGCTAACAAAGTATGATTAATGATAACTTTCATAGCAATATATAAAATGTAATAGCACTGTATAATAGCAATCATATAAAAAAAATGAAAGTTAAATTTAAGGTGAAGGTACATCAGGGCTCAGTTCTCACTCAATTATTAGCTGTTCATATCTGTCATCACAGAATATATATATATATATATATATATATATATATATATATATATATATATATATATATATATATATATATATATATATATATATATATATATATCATAGTGATTCATTAAAGTGATTTTTTCAACACTCCTTATATTTATAAAACTACATTTTTATCTAACAAATAAAAATTCAATAAAAAAATGTTTTCTCTAATTTTCTATTTTTAGTAACGAAGTTATAAAACTTAAAACATCCCATAACATAAAATTGATGTTTTTAAAAAGAAATGCATTTGACTTGCTAAACTAAAATTTAAATATTAGTATATAAAAAGCAATAAAAGATCAGTTATAAACGGTCAAGATCAGTTAAATATATGAAGTAAGTTACTGTAATACAAAACTATATTTGCAAAGATAATATAAAAAAAAAATTAAAAAAAATATGAAATTAGTAAAAAAAAAAAAAAAAAAAAAATTAGAAAATGTGATACAAGAAATTATGATATAAGCCAAAGATAATACAAGAAGATTAGAAAAGATGATTCTTTTTTTTTTCAAAGAGAATAATATTAATGGTAATATTAATAGTATAGATATTAGCAAAAATGGGATAACAGTTTAAATAGATAATTTTTAAAAGGTATATTAAGTAAAATTTATATATAAAAAATAATAACACAGTTTAGTATTAGAAATTAATTAGAATTTATAGCAACCATCATAAAAACTTTTTACTGATGAAAACTATTGATCATTGTATGTTAAAAAACTCTTTATATTTAATTAATTCTTTTTTGTATGTTTGAAGTTGAGTTTCTAAATCCAATCCTTCATTATACTGTTCATCCTGCTCTAGTGAAAAAAACATTTCTAATACAGCAGGTGCCTGACATTGTCTGTATAAACCTCCAACTGAACCATCTTCTGAACAAAAAGCTGGACGCAATTCTACTAGTACAAAGTCATCTTCATAACCAACAGCTTCAGCTCTTTGAGCTGAAAAATCTGTAGTTATTTTAACATTTTCTACAAGTTTATTAACATTTGTTTTTGAATCACTAAATGAGCAATCATTTGTTTTTAAATTAGACGGTTCTTGAAGTAATGAAAGAAAAGGAGGTACATCAGGCAAATCTGGCAAATCTAAATCAGGAAAATCATCAATAGCACTAGAAGGATTCGCAAAAGCTGCAATGGGCTGGAAATTTTCATTTGTTAGTTTTGATAGGGGTTTGCAAGCTTCATTTGTGTTTGATGGTGAAAGAGGAGAAAACCAATTAGGCAAACATGACTCAACTTCTGATGCAGCTAATGCAATTTCAGTCTCCATTATTTCTAAAGAACGAAAACCTGAAATAAGTTGATCTTTTTGTCTATCAAGAGGTACAAGTGTATCTGTATTATATATTGCATACAAAGGTACATGAATTCCAGAACCATTTAACCAAATTTTATTTTTGAAAAGTACAGACAAAGTAATATTACCACAGGGTGTTTCAACAGTACCAATATTAAGTTTGTTATGCATTTCATAGCTATGCAAAGGGTATATTTCTGTATGAACTTTAAAAAAAAGGAAAAAATCATGATCTATCTCTCTACTCAAATGATATAATGGTAATATTCTTGATAAAACAATTACTGATTTAATAAGAATAGAAAATCTGTTGTAAACAGAAAATTGATTTTTAAATTTCTTCTCATTTTCAAAACTATTTGTATTTAATATTTGCCAAGATTCAAGAACAGTAAATCGCCCTTCTAAAGTTTTTAACACAATATCTAAACAAATACTTTCATGGGTACCAATTGTTTTTTTCCCAAAAAGTTCGGCAATTTTTTTATTCAGCTGACAACTTGAACTTTTTTCTGGTAGAGCTATATTAAACCAATCTAATCCTTTTGAATATGCATTACAGCTAGTTTTGGTTCTTCTTCCACTTCTAGATTGGATAACAGACTGTAAAGATTTAGTAATAAAAAACTTTATATACTTGGCCACTTCTTTTTGAGCTGAACCATTATCTTTTCCATTACATTCTATATCCATTTATAATTAAAATTACTACTTTAATATTAAGTCAAAATATTGGTATTAATAATGTAGTTATCGATATTTAGTTTTTTAGAAGTATTATGCTTAATTCATTTTTGAAATCCATTTTTTTTCTAACACTACCATCTTTGTTGATATATCCCAGACTTCTTATTAATTTAGCTCTCACTCGCTGATGTTAAATTTTTAAATTAGCGTAGCGTGTCATATTTTTATTTCGTTTCAAATAACTTCCCTTAAAGTTATATGAACCATAGCTGTTTAGACAGTTTTTCATTTTCAGTGTTTCACTAGATATTCATAATGGACAACAGAGATGGTATTGGAGCAACTGGATTGAAGACTAAGATTATAGTGAATTACATACCGCAAAGCATGAGTGATGATGAATTTAGACAGTTATTTAGTCAATGTGGTGCTCTACAAGAATGTAAAATAATTCGAGATAAACAAACGAACTATAGTTTTGGATACGGTTTTGTTGATTATTTAAAACCAGAATTTGCAAGTTTAGCTATTTCCAAGTTAAATGGATTTCAAATACAAAATAAAAGTATTAAAGTTGCATATTCAAAACCGCCAGGGTGTAGTAAAAATGCCAATCTCTATGTTACTGGACTAGGAAAACATACAAATGAAAAATCTTTAGAAGAGTTATTTGGAGTTTATGGTGAAATTATTCAAACAAAATTACTAAGAGGAGCTGACGGTACTTCTAAAGAAATTGGATTTGTTTTGTTCAAAGAAAAGCCACATGCTGATAATGCTATAAAAAATTTGCAAGGGTATTCCGATGGTAATGGAATGAATTTACAGGTATGATTTCTTGTTTTGCCTAATATTAATGACACTGGTGGGTATTGCACAAAATATAGGATTGTAAAAGATTCAGAAAGAGATTCAGATAAACTAATCTCTATTTGAATCCTTAAAAATCCTTTATTTTGTTCTTTACCCACTAATGTCATAAATATTAATTATATTACAAATTGTAAAATGTATGTACAATTTTCATAAAAGATTCATTCATCATAAAAGATTGCAAATTGTACATACATTTTATGGCGGACATGTATTTCAGGCACCCCCTTTAGTAAGTCTGTAAAAAACAAGTCACGTTTTATGCATAACATTTATTAAAAATTATACTCTAATCCCGAACCCCAAAATAAAGTTTATTATATTGAAAGCCATACCCAAACCAAACCCGGACCCTAACCATAACTTTCAGGGTTAGGGTTTGGTTAGGGTATGGTTTTCAACAATACTCGTTTCGTGTAAGACTTTTTTACAGACTTACTAAAGGGGGGTGCCTAAAATACATATCCGCCCATTTTACAATTTGTATTTAAACCAAACTTTATTGAGTTCATAAATATAGGCACAGTGGAGCGTTCATGCATTGACTGAGAGTTTTGGTTTAGGCAGGCATTCGTTTAATTACAAAAGTTTTCTTCAAGTTTTTTGGTTTTAAATTTATTCTAGTCTTTATCTAATTTAAATCATTAAGTTAAATTTTAAATCTTAATTGACTAAATATACCTTGTAATTATTATTAAATATACACATTGTTGGGCTATTGTAAAAACAAAAAAAACTTAAATAAAGGTTAACAGATTTTATTTAAGTCAGTAAAGCATATTGTAGTTTTCACAAAATTATAAAAATGTCTTTCTAATCTAGAAGTTTTTGTTGTTGAAAATAATTTCACAAAGTTTTTCACAAAGAAATTCATTCCATTCCATTTTGAATTAATATTTTTTGAATTTAATATTTTAAAATTCAGCAATTATGCAATTTTATTATAAAAAATTTTTTTTTTGTAAAAAAAATTGTAAAATTGCATAAAACTTTGTAAAAAAAGTTTTTGCATTTTTTTGTGTGATTTATGTATAGTCAGTAATTTTTGCACCAGAAATAAACTTTTGCTTAAAAAGAATAGATTGGAACTTATTAAAAACGCTAAACACACATACAAATTTATTTTTAATTGCTTCATTAAATAACACTACAAAGTTTATAGCGCACCCAATTAATGTAACAATCATATTTTGTAATTAAGCACCTTATACTAACACTCAGTATAGTTATTTTTTTATTGGAGGAGTTTAGGGAAATGCATTCTAATTCAAAAAAATTATTTTTAATCAAAAGTTAACCATCTTGCCTGTAGATTTTTAACGTCTACAAATTAATTACCTAACAAACACAAAGCTTCTGTTGTTTTAGAATATTCAACACAAGTAGCGGCCCACAATTCCTTTTATAAGATAAAGATAAATCAGTTTGACAATCTAAATTCTTTTATAAGTCTAAACTTTAGTCTAAATAAGTCTAAACTAAGTCTAAACTCCTTTAACAATAATTTATACAGTTTCAATACCATTCTTAACAATATGCAAAACAGTTGGCACTACATTATCTAAATTTATTATGAAAAAAATTATAGGAGCAACTGATATAGTCTGTTTTAATTAAATTCACAGAACAATTCAGAAGAACCAATGTTGTCATAGTCTAAATAAGAATTAAAAACAACTAAATCCTTATCACCGCTTAAAAGTATTTGCAAATTTGGTAACAATCTCAACGTAGTTAAGAAGAGATCCAAAGAAAAATATAGCATTCAGGCCCTTTTGTTTTCAAAAAACACCGTTTCATTTTGTGTGCATTTTGATTGGTTTATTTAAAAAAAAAATAACGAAGCTCGTTGTTTTATTTTGTTTACAAATATTCGGCAATTTAAAATCTACGAGTTTAAGATTTTTACTAATTACTTTGTGGCAGAAACCTTTTTTTTAGGTAATTTATTCAAACGACTATAAAGAGATTATGAAAGTAAATTGCTATGAGAGAAAAATAATGTGATAACTTTGATTTTAACATTTTTACTGTTTACGGAAAGATAAAATATGAGGTTTTTAGCAATTTATTGAATATTTTGATGCTGTAAACATAGTAGCTTTTTATTTTTAAATATAAGGTTTTTTTTCTTTCTTTTTTTTATTACATGAAGCTTGTGACAGTTGCATATTAAAAAATGCATCATTTTCTAAAGAAGCTTCATAATTATTTTTATAATGATTTTTTTTTTGATGTTCATCACATCAGGTCAAATTCCTTACTGTAAGTTAAAATCTATTGGCAAGAAATTTTTTTTTAAATTAATTTTTATTTATAAAGTCAAAAATTCTTGTGACGTCAAGTTCGCTTTTATATTGAGTGAAACAGAATCAATAACAAAATACCAAAAATTCCTAAAAAAATTTATACATATAATAAAAAGTATATAATTAAAAAAATAATATTAAATAAGTGTTACTAGATGTTTTGCCTTGTTAATTTTTTATGAGATACCATAATTCAGTATAAAGTTTTATGCCGATTTATTATAATGTAAAAATGTAGGCCTGAAAATTTAAGAAAAGTACTTTAATTCATTTTTATATTTTACAAAATTAACCTAATACTCTAATCTTTATTATTGTTACTAATTTTCTAAATAGGCTATTTTTAAAATTAAACTCCTTTGAAATTTATGGTTTCATTGTGGAAAGTGCTAGAACATTAGATTTACTTTGATGATTTTATTATTTCTTAACATTTTTAGATATGTTTTGAGTGGTTTATAATGACAATTTTTGTAGGATATTTATATATTATTATCCAATATAATGCTCTGTAAAAGTTTGTAAAAATCAGAGTTGAGTATGTTAAAGCACAAAGCATCTGGCGTTTTTCTATTTTTAACTTACATTACATGCCCAGCAACTTGAATTGTTTACTTAATTATTAGCAATTATGTATAAAAGCTGGTAGTCTAAAGAATAAAATAAGCTAAAAAGTTTTGAGTCTGGCAAAACAATGGCGAACTTAAGACCCAAAACATTGTTTAACTTACTTTATGCAGAAAAACAACAATAAAAATGTTTCATTTTTTAGGTCAGATTTCTGTGAATCTGTATCATGATTCTTATTGAAACATGATTTTGTGTATCAGGATTCTTATTGAAACATGATGTTGTGAATTTATTACTCATTACAAAAAAAAAAAAAGTTCTATTAGAGTTGACCTACTCAGGAAAATAAATGTTTTATTTTGGCACTAGATATTTAACATTACATCACGTACGACTATCAAAGTAGACTTCCATCAAAATCAGCTCATATTTTTGCGACAAAAAATATTGGCGAGTTTATGATTTACAGAAAACTAGTTTATTGATTGTAAAAAAGTAGCCAAAACCTTATTAGGTCATTATTAAGTTCACCAAAGCCGTATGTGGCTATCGTAGCTTATATATCAGCTAAAGCGGTATGAAATTGTTCCATTGTCCTCATATATTTAATGCCAAGCAAAACTATTTTAAACTCTAGCCCAGTAGTATTAAAACTCATTGTTAATATTAAACTCATTATTTTTTATTTAATGTATGTGTATTTATATATGCTCATTTCTACGTCTGCTGTAAATTCTAGATTTAAATAGTAATTTCCTAAACAAAAATAATTTTTTTAAAATAGTTATTCATAAAAAATATTTATTGAATTATGAAAACTGTCAATTTAAATATTGATATGATGGCAATAAAATCCGAATTAACGTTTTATTAATTTATTGTGAGTTATTTTTATTTTTAAAAGTTTAAAAATTAATTTTATTTTTAAAAGTTTACATCTATTTCTAATTATTCTAAAAATTTTCTGTCTCTTTGGTCAAATTGTCTTTTGTTGGTTCTTTACAATTGAAAGTCATAGAATAGTATTAGGCAATTATTAAAAATAAAACAAACAGAATATTTGCATAAAGGTTTAAAAATTTCATGGAATAAAGCATCAAATAGCTGGGCTTTTGAGCCGAGGTCAAAATATTAGCTCAGGCTCTGACTCCATTAAAATTTTTAGCTTCTGCTCCAAAGAGGCTCCAGAAAAAACAAATCAAAATAATAAATTTTATAAGATAGAGAGTTTCAGCATACACCTGTTATCTCCAGGGGGTGTTAGTACAAACGCTAGCACATTTGCTAACACAGCAAATTTAAAAATCATTAAGCACGAAAATCTTTCAATATGCGCATTTCAAGTCATTAATTTTAAGTAATTAATTTTCATCACTTTTAGAAAGTGGCTTCCAAATTTTTCATCATTTTAAAAAAGTAATGGATTCCAAATTTTCATCACTTTTAGAAAGTGGCTTTCAAATTTTTCCAAATTTAGAAAGTAATTGCTTCCAAATATCGTGATTTTTAGAAGTAAAAGTTATAGTATTTTCTAAAAATAATTTCAAAAACAATTTCAAGAACAAAAATCTGCTCTATAAACAATTAAAGTGATCTTACTAGAAAATCTGCATCAAAGTTTACTTTCAATTTAAAGATGACATTGGGAGTTAAAGAGACGTTAACCTCAAAAATACTAAAGCAAATCATTCAAAACAAAAGTATGTTTTAAACTCATTAATTATTGATGTAACGTACCTTAAGCAGTAGTTAAAAATATGGTTTCTAGCATACGTTTTAAACTCGATACATTATAAAGAAAGTTTCCCTTAAATTTTTTAATTGTTTAAGACAAATTCTTTTGTATTCTTACCACTGCCTCGACATACGCTCGTATGCCAAACTCTCTAGTATCAGGTTTTGGTAGTTAAATCAAGATTGCTTGATGAAAACTCAAGTGCAGAAAATAGCCTTTCTATACTTGCTTGTGAGAAAGCTATAGAAGTGACTCAGCACACCTCGGTATCCTTTTTTGGGTATTCCTCAATTCTCTCAAATGCTGATTTCACATTTAAGCTTTCTTTTTCTTCCGGTCGTGACAGTCGTCTGTGAAATTTGTATCAAAAAATTATTTTTTTAAATAAAAGTATTTTTATTTAAAAAATAATTTTGATCACACTTCTCAATTTTTTCTATTTATCAAGCTTTTTTTCAAACTTGTCTTATTCTTCATCAGAATTAGATATGTCTTATTCTTCATCAGAATTAGATCAGAAAACTGAATGAAGTGCTGTACATGATACAGCTGTTTTTCTTATTTGTTGACTTACTGTTATATAATTTTAGCATCTCTTTTTAAAAGTTATTTTCTCCTATTGCTATAAAGGCTTGATTTGCTCATATATCTGATTCTCTTCTAACAATATTTATAAACTAACAACAACAAACTGCAGCTAGAAATATTTTATGAATTTCTGAGTTACCGGACTTTTGCCAATAATTAAGTAGTGTATGGTTCTTTTAAAGCATCACAATTAGCTAGCTGCAAAGTATGAACAAGTGTTCCTTATTAGGGTTGTTCAAAAAAATAAAATTTTTAAACTGCGAATACACAGGAAGCGAAATTTGTGCCAAATATAAAAAAAATACGATTCCAAATAAAAATTCCAGAAATATTGACATTTACCTTGTGCTCAAATTGTTCCTAAATTATATACATACATACATACATACATACATACATACATACCTACATACATACATACATACATACATACATACATACATACATACATACATACATACATACATACATACATACATACATACATACATACATACGTACATGCATGCTAGTTACTAGGCGTCAGATAAGTTTTTTGTCTTTGCAAATTAGCAGAAAAATATATATTAATAAATGTTTATTGACCCTAATGAATGCATAATTACAGTTATTAAAAAGATTAAATGGTTATTGTTAAAGAATAATTATTTAAACTTATCAAATATTAGGTATTATGTATGAAATGTTTTGTTTCTGCTTAATTCATGTTGTTTATGAAATAGCTTTGTAGTCATTTTATTTTTAAATTTTTCTGTTTAACTAATAATAACTCTTATAGATAAAGTATGCTAAAGATCAAAATGAAAATCAGAAGCAAATGCCAAAGTTCAATGGCTTTTATCAAACCAATATGCAAAGGATGTCTCAAAGTTCATTAATGGCAGAAAGTTACCCGTATAATGTTGCTCCATACAGTGCTGGTGTTATGGGACGTGGAATGGACTATGGAGGAGGCTATGATAGTGCCATGGGTATCGGAAAAGCTATTCGTGGTCGAGGTGTTGGTACACGATTTAATCCACTTGCAAGACCTTTAAATAGTGACATTGGTTTAGAGCAATATGACCCTTTTACAGAGTCGATAGTATTGTTTGTTTATAATATTGGTCCTAATGCGCAGGACAGTGACTTGTATGGTTTATTTTGTAGGTTTGGTAGGATTAACAAAGTAAATGTTATAGCAGGTAAAGGATATGGTTTTGTACATATGCCTGTACTCAATGAGGCACAAGCAGCAGTTAATGCTTTAAACGGAATGTTTTATAATGGTAAAAATCTTCAAGTTTCTGTTAAGGCCAGCAAGTAATAATTCATCTTAAGGTAATCATTAAATTTCATTTCTGAAACATCAAAAGTTTTAATGATATCCTTTAAAAAATTATTTTAATGAAAAGCTTCTGGATGGTTGTTAACTATTTTTTGTCGAGTCTGTTGCAATCATGTGTTAAATGACGAAGTGAAAAACCTCTGGCACTAGTTTTAGTCGTACCATTTTCAGATAAATGCCAATGCATTTGAAAATGTTTTTCATTTGCATTTGTGGTACCGTTAACAATTTGAGTGCTTTTCTGGTAATTTCGGTCCAGTTTTTTTTGTTTTGTTTTGTTTTTTTTTTATTTTCAACGAACAGTTTTATTTACTGAGCAAATTTCTTTTTTTCTTTTTGTTTCCTTTTGGTTTTTTGAATCTACTGTTGTTTTTTTTTTTGTTTAATTTAAAAAAAATTTTTTTTTTTTAAATTTTTATTTTGCATTGATCAATCAATAATAACAAACAATCGCTTTTTTTTTTTTGTTTCGTTTTTTTCTTTTTTGTTTTTTCTTTTTTTTTTCTTTTTTTTTTTGGTTTTGTTAAATTATTACTCTCAATTTTAGTTTAAGTTAATTTTTTTTTATTATTTTTTTTTTGTTTATTTTTGTTTGGTATTTATTTTTCGCTTTGTTTTTTTTTTTTTCTTTTTTTTTTTGTTTTGTTTTTTGTTATGGTTATTTGATTTTGTTTTTATTGATATGGTAAGTTTTGTTTTTTGTTTTATTTTTTTGCCCATGGTAAGTTTTCAAAGGATTTTGGCTTTACCAATCCTCAATTTGAAGGAATTTATTTTTTTGTCCGAAATTATCAGAATGTACAAGTTAATAAAATATTATTGCTCCAAATAATATTAAATAAAATAACTTCATATGTTTAGGTAATGCAAGATATCATCTTGGGTTTATTTAAACTCTAAAGAAAACAACTGACGTTGATTTCTTTTAATATTTAAAAACATTTTAAATCAAATATTATAAGGCCAAAGTTTTCTATTAATTTTTTAGATAAAATATAAATTTTATTTATTAATAAAATAGTCAGGCATGTTCATTGTACTAACTGGAATGGCTTAGTTTTAAAGTTTAGAGTGTTGCTGGGAGTGTTGATATGGATTTATTAATGCTGATAATATGTTTTATTCTTTATTTTTCATAATACACCTTCGCCAACATAAAACGTTATATTAGATGCAGCCAACAAATGCCAACATATTACAGTCGTTATTTGAGTACAGCCGACAATGTGACGGTTGTAATATAAAGGTTTTAACAGATTAATGTTAATTGGGTGGTAGTGATGCGTGAAGGAGCTTAAGGAACACCTGCCTCTATTGTTGACAATTCTGCCATGTAAACTAACAGTTCTGTACAATTGACGGTGTTAAAGAAATTAAAAATTTTTAAAACAAAAACAAAAGATATTTTGTCTGTCCAGCTGTTTACCCTTTAGATTTTACGATTTTTACGGTCTGAATGCTACTTAAATAAGTCAAGTTTACCCACCGTAAATTATTTTCCATTTTTAACAATTTATTACCATTTTAAACAGCCCTTTTCTTGAAAACCGTGTTTGCATTAATTTTTTTTCTTAAAATAGGAAAAATCAACAGTAGTTATAGTTTCTATTCGTATGAATTTTGATCGTTATTAACATGCAATGTCAACTAAAAATAGTGAGAAATCTTATTTTTCTGTGGCATTTCTAAAAATTAATTTTTGACCAATCGGAATCAACGATGTTTATGTGATACCAACTATGTTTTCAACGTTATTACTAACTAAGATTTAAGCGGTTGTTCCATTTTTGTGTAACTAATCAAATCCGCTTAATTTACTTGAAAATTGTTAAAATTTTTTGATTAGATTTTTTTTTTTCAAATTGATTAAGGTGCCAATAGAAGTCATCAGAGAGCACCGCGGAAGAGCATTTAATAGGAAGTTCACGCCTCCTTCCCAACCGATGTCGCAAAAATTGCCCAGAGGTGGGGTTTGAACCACGGATCTTGCGTTTCTTAGGCAAGTGCGCTACCACTGCGTCGCGGCTGCTTAAATTCATAATAATATATGAATCGCTAACTTGGAAAAAAGGACATGTTATGTGAATTTTTGCAGGACATCTACCCTTTTTCAAGTTAGCGATTACTATTATCTCTGTAAACATACGGATTGACGTCACCGGATTTTTGGAAAGCGAGGCTACTAGATGTCTTTTGTGTATATTTAGAAAGTGCAAAAAGGAGTTCATCCGTTGATTGTTAAAAAGATTAAAATTTCAATAATACTTTTTAAATTTAAAAATTGATCTTATTTAAATTTAAAATTCTTATGTAGGCCTGAATCAATAAATTCTGCAACAATCTATATCTGCATGTAAAAATCTCTCTTACTTAATAGTCCAAATACTAAGTCTTAAGAACCGCAACCTTAGACTATTAGATGTTAGTCCAGATAAATTTTTAACTTATTTTTCTTATGCATAAAACTGATTATAGTATCAAGAGAAAATATAGTATCAAAAAGAAGGCTAATATATAGAGATATATTGATATATAAGGGTAATACTTAGAGAGGCCCAAAGAGAAGGCTAATATATAGTATCTAAGAGAAGGCTAATATAAGGCAAAATATAGTATCAAGAGAAGGCTACGAGTTCTTAAATGAAAAAAACTATTATTTTAAGTACTTAAAATATCAAAACTTGGAGAGAAAATAAATGTTGAAAAGTTTGTAAGAAACTTTATAAGTAATTAGGATGTAGTTAATACATCAAACATAAGGTTATACTTTTATTTTGTTTTATAACGATTTTCTTGAGGCAGCAATTTTGTTATTTTTGAGAGACTAATTTGAGCGAACACTGCGAACCGTTTCGGCCGCTTCACAAAATGAGCTTGTTATAAAATCAACCCCTATAAAGTGATTAAAACGATTTTCAAAACGAGTTATAGAACAGGGAAGTAGTTGACAGAAGACTTAAATAGTTTAAGGTCGTATTAATCAGGAAAACATAAGATGAGAGAGAGTTCCAAAGGGTTGAAGTGCGGGAAAAAACTAGACAAACAAAAATTTTTAGAGCAAGTAGGGACAGATGCAGTAAAAGAATTAGACTTTGCTGAATGACAAAACTAGCGAGAATGAGTTTCAGTTGATGGAACTATAGATGATAGCCTTTTTGAGCAGCGACTATAAAAAAATTTGTAGAAAATAGAAAGAGAGCGAGCACGATAAAGCGAAGCAACCTTGGCAGATGCTAATTTAGCAATCGATTGTATATATGATTTCTATGAAAAGTCAGTAGTAAACGATAATCCAAGAAGACGTAAAGTAGAGAATTCAGTTAGGGGGTTACCATTTATTATTATAGGAATGTCGACAATATTGCAACAGTTGTCTAGAAGTCTAAAAGAGCTACTTTAAATGTAAAGTTGTCGAGAAAGATCTAATGTATATAAGAAACAAAACAGGACCAAGGATATAATCTAGAGGTACCGCAGAAGTAACAAGAAAAGTATTGGCCTTTAAGGATGATTTTAATAAAGCGGTTATAATTAAACGATTTAATAATTTTGAAAACTTTCCGTGATACACCATATGAAACAAGCTTATGGAGAAGTCTAGCATGCCAAAACTTGTCGAAAGCCTTAGATACATCAAGAGCAATTGCCCTAGCATATCCGCCTCCATCTAATACACGATAAAATCCTTCGGTCATAAAGGTTGGCAAGTCAGCCGTAGAGCGAGTGGATCGAAAACCGTATCGATTGTCTGACAGCAAGTTATTTGACTCAAGATGGGTTGTGAGAAATTAGTTTATCAAAGACTCAAAGATCTTGCTAATAACAAAAAAAGAACTGATCAGACGATAATTGGAAGGGTAAGAATATTCACTGGAGTTTTTGAAAATTAGAACAACAGGTGCCATTTTCCAGCAGGCAAAAAAACAAGACTCAGTAAAGCACTTATTAAATAGTTAAGAGAGAAAAGAAGAGAGTTCTGGAGAATACTTTTGTAAGACTATCACAGTAATGTTGTCTGGACCACAAGCTGTCAAAAAGTTTAATCGCGATATGACTTTAGCCACCGAAGTTTGATTATTTTGAATGTCTAACAATGGATTAACCTGTTTAATTGGAATGAAAGGATGAGAATGGCCATAAGATTCTAGAATCGAGTTATAAAAAAAGTTCTTTGCAAATAGTTCTGCCTTAACCTTGAGAGAGATATTAGTTCAGTCCCATAAATGAGAGATAAAATTTTAGACCTTTGTTAACGACGATGTTGAAGACTTTTCAAAAGTCTCTAGAGCTTATCTTTTGAGTTAAGATACGATATAGTAAGATATACTCTATATCTTGTAAGATACGAGATTTAGTGAACTGAGAATAATGGAGCTTAGCATCTGACAGCACCTTTTTAAATCAATTTCTTGCAACAATAAAAATCCGTTTGTTCTCGAGTGAGTTGTCCTTCTGAAAAAAACGAAAATGATTACGACTTGATATTGCAGGTGCACAAGAGGGTGAAAACCATGGAGTGGAATGAAGCTTGTTTTGAAAGGAACAAAACCTTCTATTCCTGCTTGAATTGAAAAGGTTACGGAGCAGGTGCATTTTTCAGCTAAGAGGAGAAAGATATTAGCCAAAGGACCATCACGAAAAAAATAACGAAAAGAATCCCATTTAACTTTAGTGTAGTAACAAATAGTGCGATGATAGGGAGAGATCAAAGTAGTAGTACAAGATAAAAGATTTAAAGAAATTATTGTATGGTCAGAACCACCTAGAGGAGGAAAAGGAGAAACTGAACACAAGCTAGGATCAGAGACCAGACACAAATCAAGGAGAAAAGGTAAATTATGAGGGTTGTCAGGAAAACGAGTCACAGAGTTAACTATCTGAGTAAGAGATTGAGATATGCAGAAGTTATAGGTTTTAATGCCAGCACGGTCAGTGTGATGAACATTAAAGAGCATAAAAGAATAGTCAAAAGGTTTGAACCTAATTTCACGACAAATAGTTAAACTGATGCGTATGTATACCTCCAAGCAAAGCATGTGACTATTAGAGTCTTTACAAATCAAAAAATAGTAGCTGTCAACACTTAGATCAGAAAAAGGTATAGTAGAAATTAAATTAGTCTCTTTAAGAGAAGCAAGTCTGGTAAGTTTTGCATAAGGTAAGATTCAACTGATGGAAGGTTGCTTCGCAGACCACGAATAATTGTAAAAAATATATTATACCAGGTGGTAGAGATGGTTTTTTATGCTTAGTATTTTAGATTGCTTTTGGCATGATTTAAGTTTAAAGAGTACTTGTCTTATTCATAGATAGAGCATGGCATCTTAAGCAAAGACTTTGTAATTTTCTCAGTACTGTTAGCTAACCCTAAGTTGTAACACAGGGCTTCTTATGTGGCCTCGACAATGCGTACCTAAAGAATTAGCAGGGACACCATCCATGCGCAACATGGCAATATTAATACTCTGATATTTTGCGGCTGTTCATAAAATCAGCCTCTCTGACAGCTACCTTAGAGTTCGAGAAATCTTACCACCAGCCGGTTCAGAACCATTAAACTGAGTTTTAGAGCTGTACTCTCATTAGGAGATAACAGGAATAGTTGCATAGCCACTATCAAGGAGGCACAAGCAAAAACCGATAAGAAGAATTAATAAGATTTATCATCTTAAGAAGGAAACAATGTAACACAGTTTTACATCTACGCCAGCCTAATAGATGAAGAAACGGTTCGAGGCTGGTCAACAGAATTATACTGTTTCCCCTAAAATATTTGCCCTGAAGACCTGAAGATGTTGACTGCATCCAGTATCTGGATGCAGTCAACATCTGCCCAAGATAAGTAATATTATCGAGACATCATCTCTAGCCTTTACTTAACCAAGTGCGCCAAGGCGGAGGATTTTTAAGTCAAAGTTTGTTTCTCCTAGCCTTTGTCTAAAAAAGTACACTCTACATGGCAGCACGGTTCGGGGCAGGTAGTACTGGGTTAGATAATACCAGTAGCAGAGTGATCGTGATGATCTTTAACCTAACCTGACCTGGAGCAATTAAAAAAGCTACTTCCTGCAAACAGTTTCTCAAAACATCATGCATGATTTTTTAAAATTTTGTCTAAATTTTTGATACTTATAACTCGTATCGAGGTATTAAAAAAAAATTACCAAAGGTTACAAACTACAAAATTTTCATTTTACAACGCAAAGGCTTCATTTTGACTAGCCGTAGGAATAATTATACAACTAAGACTGTATCAATTTTTCTCACTTTTCAAAAACAAACGTGTCAAAAACGTTCTCCCTCCAGCTTGTCTATTATAATTCTTTGCTTATATTTACTAGAATAGTAGTAGTTCGGAAATATTTATAAATTACAATAACTGATGGCAATAAGAAAAGTTCTAATGTCGAGTTAAACATATAAAACGAATATTCGGCAAACATTAACAATAAAACACAGTCAAAATTATCGAGTTTTTATTAAAAAAAGTTTTATTAAACTAGCTCTCCCTGATTCAAAAATTGAATCGTAAAATTTTTTAATTTATTTGTTACAATGTAAAGATATATTAATTAAAAAATTAATATATATTATTTAAAAAATTCTTTATTTTTCTGTTTGCGATTATTGAATTACTAATACGTTCATTAACTTAGTGTATAGTGTAATATGTAAAACATAAAATATGTTTGCAAAGAAAAAAGAAAAACCGCCTAGCTCAAACCGTATTAATAACAAATAGATTCCCTAAAAGTTTATAAAAAATATAAAAAGACGTTCACTGATGATATCCGACAGATAGTGGAAGAGGGTTGGAGAGAACGGGTTTGTAGTTTAATATTAAAAATTTATTACATGTCAACCCATTGTGACGTTAGTGGATGTAAAAAAGCACTTTAAATAATAATAAACCTAGCGTAACTTTAGGGTGGCAGGTTTAGCAAATTTTTTTCTAAGCTATCAAAAAGTGATGATTTATTTTTGAGATTGAAGTGCATTTTTGTCTCAACCACATTTAGTTAAGTATAAAGTTGTCATCAAATTGAACCACTTTAAATGTAAGATTGTCAGGAAGATCAATAATAAAGACAAAATCAAGTGGGACCTCAAAGCCTCAATCTGGAAATGAAGAAAAGTGCAGGTCTTTGAGGACGACTTTGATACTTATGGTTAAATTTATTTTTATGATGTAAATCTTTTAAATCTTTAAAGTACACCATAAAAAACATCCTTATGAAGAAGACCAGCATGTTAGTATTTGTCTAAAGGCTTTTATATGTCAAGAGCTGTAATCCTAGCTTTGTCACAAATCACCAATCTTGAAGCGTTCGAATATTTTTCTGAAAGATTTGAAAAAGTATCGAGATGAATTTGAAAAATTAAAAAAGGAAGCAAAAAGTGTAATTTAATAATGGTCCATCAATATTAATACCATATCAATCAACAGAAATCACGTTTCCAGAAGATTTTATGGTCTTATCACAAAATACCGCAAAAAAGCTAGTTCATTCCTCCTTCCTTACCAATGTCAAAAACAAAGAAACATTTGTCTAGCGAACATCTTTTAGTGTGATTCTATTTTTAAGTTTTTTATGCAAACCTTTTCTAAAACATGAATAATTGTATATTTAGGTTTACCCAGTTGGGTTCCTCTCACATTTTGAACCATGCAAGTGGTCAAGAACAGCTAATAAACTTAGCTATTTCTTTCAATAATGGTCGTTATTCAGGGATTAGAAAGTAGCCTAACAAGACATATATTGCTCTGCTGTTCCACCTTACTGAGTGAGAAATTGGTAATTTTGTTGGTAGCTGCAGTTTGGGTAAAATATTGGTATCCAAGTAGTGCCTAAACGCAATACGTAACCTGGAAAAATAAGCAATAAAATAGATCAATGCATTCATCACATATACAAATCATTAATATTGAAAATAAATTTTTTTAATAAAACAAAGATTGCCAATAGCTTATAATCATCTCTCCAGGTTTTTACAGTAAGAGGAGAATAAGGTGTTTTATGAAGGATATTGTACAATTTTTTCAATTGCGGATACTTATTTTTTAGTTTCCTGAAGCAAGCAGTTTCCGAGATTCCTTTGAACACGGTGGCATTAAGTTGTTTGTTTTCCTCTTTAATGCTCCCTTTGTACTTACGTGGGACATATTTAGGTAAACATAATTATAACTAAAATTCAAAGTTGAAGTTACTTTATTTCTACTCCACCAATAATAATTAAGCTTTAATATTATAATCACCAATAATAATTAAGCTAGTTTAATATTATATTCACAATTAACTTCAGCTAATTTAAAAAATATCATACAAATTATCCATTTTTTTTTGCATAAGTATTTTGTCTTGTTTCCATAAAGTAACTTTTTTTTGACTTGATAAAATTTTCAAATTTTTCATTATTTTTTATTTAGTTGTTCTTAGAATACAAATATTCATGTTTTAGAAAAGGTTTGCATGACAAACTAAAAAATAGAATCACACTACCCCACACCCTAGTGGAAAAAAGGCATGCAAAAAAAAAGTCCATCAGAAACTTATTATATTTTTTAAACCACCTTGTAACAGTTGTAATCTAAATTTTGAAATCATTTTCCAAAATCTTACAAAATAAAGGGGGGTTAAACAAGCAGGTCCTGGATTCTTACAGTTCAAGAAAAGTAACTTTTAAAGATAAAAGTGTAAAAATGAAATTTTGCAATATTGATACTGAAGTCGTATAATAATGTTTTATAAAATCTGAATCAATGAGTTTAATGTTTTATAAAATCTGAATCAATGAGTTTTAATTTTTGTTAATGTGAAATTGGTAAAAAAAATACTAAGACGGTTTGACACATGGTACTTAGGTTTAAAGTAAATGACTCTTATACCCTTAAAAAAATTGTCATATAAATAATAATGAGTCCGCTATTTTTAATAAAGCTTTTATAAACACTTTTGAGTTTGAGTCGGGTTGGCTCCGATTACTTACATTAAAAAAAAAATTAGAAAATTTTGACCTAATTTTTGTTTTGTTTAGGGTGTTAGTGATATTTTACAAAACAAACTTATAACAACCGTTTGATATTTTAATTTTACAAACTAAACTTTCACAAAATATAAATTCAATTTATAAATACAATAAATAAAGTAAGTTTATTTAACGAGATTTTTTGTATGTAACATGTAAAAGAGTCGTATGTAACAATAGCTTTAAGAAGATCTTCATTTTTGTGACAGCTGTATACCTTGTAGCCGTTTTCCCAGAACAGAATAAAATTATAATAAACAGATTTAAAGGCTTATTCTCTCTAATAGCCTTGCCCTTTGTTTGATAATCAATTGATATTTTCAAAAACTTCTCTGTATGTTTTACTAAAGCGTGTACTTTCAATGATACTCTTACTTCAACTTTCAACTTTGCGGTAGGTTTATTGCAACTATTTGATTTTTATTTATATTCTTTTTTTAAAGTCTTTCCTTAGCAACTAACTTTTGCATTTCTCAACTAAATGCTTGTAATATAAAAAAAGTTATTTATCATTATCCAGTGAAAAATAAAATATTTTAAAATATCTGTTATTAAGTAGCTTTGAACACTACCCTTTCTCAAATTCAACTTGAATTTAAAGTTTTAAATTCCATTCTTCTATATTAAAAAGAAATTCATTAGATTTTATATAATTATCAAGACAAGTAAAAATCACGTTTGTTTTTCCACTGAGAAGATGTAGGTTTATAAGTACAAAAACTTTTACAATCTTTGTTTTATCTGATAGATCACACAGTGACCACATAGTGACCACACAGTGATCTACCAATGATCACACAGTGATCTATCAGATGAAAAAAAGTGATCTAAAAGCAGTTCGTTGACACAGTTATAAGATGCAACAGAGAATTTTTTTATTTTTTTCTGCAACCATTTTTGTAATTGCTAGCTGATAATCTAATCATTCCTAGCGTTCTATGTTCACCTTGAAATTCAAAATTTTGAAATTCATCTTTAATAAAAGTAGCAGGGATATGTTGACACTGCAGTTTCTAATCCAAAATAATTGTTGGCCAGCTTTATATTAAATAAGTACCAGTTTAGTAAATTTAACTTCAGATTTGCATAAGATTTTTGCAAATTTTCTACAAATGCAATAATAACAAGTTTGTTGAACCCAGCATCTTTGTATTTTTCTTTAACTATATTTTCTACCAATTTTCTAATCTAAAATAATTGAGCAAATTTTAAAAAGTTTAGCTCCTTTATCAATTACAATTTTCAAAAATATACTCACTTAAAAGTCCATCTTCTTTTGACAACATATTTCACTAACCCTAAAATATCTTTACAGTAAGCTATTACTTTTCCCCCCTCATCAAACTTAATAAATCTTACATCAAAGAATTCATTAAACAAAGTGTCATTTTCAAAAAGTTTCTTTCTCTTATCTTTTTCAAAAGATCTTTCAAATGATTAGTGATCTTCTAAAAATTGTTTAAATCTTTGTTGTTTTAAAATTATAATTCAAATAAGTGTTAATTTGATAATTGGAATTCAGTTGTATAACAATATTTTTTAACTTAGCGGCCGTGACGCAGTGGGTAAAACGCTTGCTTTACAAGCAGGAGATCCAGGTTCGAAACGAGCTTTGGACATATTTCGCGTTACGGTAAGGAAGGAGGCGTGAACTTCCTGGTTAAATGCACTTCTGTGGAGCTCAGCGACAAGACCGTAAGGTCATTTTGGGGCATCTAAATAACAAAATAAAAAAAACTAAAAAAAAAAAAAACTTTATCTTTATAGCTGCTTCATAAGTTTTTGCTTCTCTCTGTAATACAACAGATGTGTTTTAAATTAAAGAAGATTCTTGGGAAAAAATAAAGAGGGGGGCGAGCTCTTAAAAAGTACTAACGCATCTAAAAAAAAATGATCCTCAAGATTAAAAATCACCCAATTGAAATATGTCAAAGACCAGAATAACCGACTATATTCCTCGAAAAACCGACTATAACTTTTAACTACAACTTGAAAATTGCCATCTATTAACTATAACTTGAAAATCGCGATATTTTGGGGAAAAGGAGTATAAATTTTCTAACCCCTCCCCTTCCCCACACACGTATAGTTGCCTCTGGTGCTAATTCTGGTCCAATAACATTCAAATATTTTTTACAAACTTAATTCGTTCAGGAGAAGAAATAATATCTGAATTGAGTTTTGGTATTCCTCTTTTGTCTATACCTGATCCACATTTTGGCAAAACTATTAGTTTCTGGTCAGAACAAGAACAATTGTTTGGCTATTAGAAAAATCAAATGGTTTGCTCAATGTTATGCAGGTATTACTATTTTCTATTTTTATTAAATTAGTTTGACATCTTCAAAAAAATCCATTTGGAAAACGGCATTTAAGCTTCTATTATCAATAAATCATTTTGATTCTCATTAAAACTTCCGTCCTGAATTTTACCTAATTTTTTTCATTTTTTTACTTAAATTTTTTCAAAACAAATTAAACAAACTTTACTTCTAGTTTGAACGTGTTTTGAACACAGCATTTCAAATGTAAAGGAGTTAACGATTCTTAAGTTTTTAAAGCACGACTAAATATATTACAAACGCAACACATCACAAAACAAAACTTGCAAAAATGCAAACAAACAAATAAACTCGTAGAAAGTAAATGGTTTTAAATTAAGCAATTTCAATGTTTTTAGCAAAAAAGTATAAATTTGAGGGTTATATAAAATGGCGAGGCGCAAACTTTGAAAGGTAGTTTGCAAAAGTAAAACATCAAAAGCTATATGAACATTCTTCAGTGTTCATAAAAATCTTTTAAAAATGACATCAATTGACCATTTAAACATAGGGTCGAAAATTTGGGTGCAGTCATTCATATATCATTAAAACTCTTGCTAAGTACACAAACATCAAAACTTATACAAAACAAGGACCTGATTGTTAAGAGAGCCACTATTTGAGCGAACGAGCCTCTGAATCATAATCTGTTAACCGTAATTTTTTTCAGTTCTGGGAAAGCGGTTGTAAGGTATTCGGTTGTCATAAAAATTATTCTAAAAATCTTCTTAAAGCTATTGTTACATACAACTCTCTTACATGTTACATACAAAAAATCTTGCTAAATACACTTACTTTATTTATTGTATTTATAAATTGAATTTATATTTTGTAAAAGTTTAGTTTGTAAAATTAAAATATCAAACGGTTGTTATAAGTTTGTTTTGTAAAATATCACTAAAACCCTTAAAAAAAAAAAAATTAGATCAAAATTTTCTATTTTTTTTAATCCAAGTGATCGGAGCCAACCCTTCTCAAACTCTAAAGTGTTTATAAAAACTTTATCAAAAGTCCCGGATTTATTAGGGTGCAAGAGTAATTGGAGTTACCTTACTTAAACCTAAATACCCTTCCTCAGTGTAAAACCACCTTATGTTTTTTTCCAATTTTAAATTAAAAAAAAAGAAATAATAATAATAAAAAAAAAAAAAAAAAAAAAAAAAAATTAAAATTTATTGCCAGATTTCAATATTCCTCGGAAAAAAAAATTTTTGTTCTAAAGTTTAAAAAACTTTAAAAGCATTTAAATTTGTTGTGGTGAATGAGAAAATAATAGAACCAAAATGTATATAGTTTTTTAACCACAAATGGTTTATTGATGAAATTTTCAATCCGACGATTAATCTCTATGTAGTCTAAGATATTATGAAAAAAATTAATTTTATTTCATTACACCCATACATGGAACCAGGAACCCAACGTTTTTGGTAAAGCTTGTTCCCTGATTTTTTTTACCGCAATTTTCTGTAAAACATTATTATACGACTCCAGTATCAATAAAATTTCAAACTTGCACTGTCTCTGAAAGTAATTTATCTTGAACATCAAAAATCCAGGACCTGCTCGCTTAAACCCCTTTACTTTGTAAGATATTGACAAAAAAAAAATTAAAAATTTAGATAATAACTGTACAAGGTATGGTGGTTTAAAAAATGTAATCAGTTTCTTGTGTACCTTTTTTTTTTTGTATAGATTATTTTCTCTAGGGTATGACCCGGTCTTTTTAAAGACCGACTTTGTTCCGCAAAAGTATCAATAAATCACCTTTCCTGACTTTATGGATAATTTTGCAAAACAGAAAACTTGGAGAAAATTATTTTACTAATAAATATCTTTTAAAGACTGTTGTTTCGTTATAAATATGTAATACTCACGTTTTTGAAAACAAAATTTTGGTAACTTTTTAAGTTATTCAATTTTTATTTCAAATTTTTTAAGGTTTATCAAAATTCATATACAATGTGACAATTTGTTCTGAGGAGGTCCATCCAATAATTTGCCACGGGCATCAGATGGTATAGTTATGCCTCATGTCATTTAAACTAATGAAAAATATAATGAATAAATATTTTTCGAATTAAATAATCTAATATTAAGTAAGCCTAAATTTTAAATCTGAATATCTCAAATTTCATTCACTTCATAAATAACTTCGAAAGGCGCACGTGTGCCGTTTAAAGGTATTTTGCATATACGCCATTTATATTGAGTGTAGCATTGATATTGAAGGAAGCGTTGATTTGAGTGTGGCGTTGATATTGAGTATATCGTTGATATTGAGTGTATCGTTGATATTGAGTGTATCGTTGATATTAAGTGTAACATGGAAAGTTGCATTTTAAATGTAAACTAATAAGTTTGCTACATTATAGTAAAAAAAAAATCAATAAAATTACTATATGATTTTAAAACCAAATTTGATACTCTCGAATAAATAACACAATTTTGAATATTTACAGTATTTAGTATCCAAGGTAACCACGTTTATTTTGTTAAATAATTTATTTGCTTTGTAGACCTAAGTAATTTTTATAGATCTTTGAGAATAGTAAAATTAATAATGTATATTTTAAAGTTGATTTTTTACGTGAAGCAGTCAGCCAATCAAGCAATCCTAAAGAGTAACTGCATATCATTTATACCTCATTTTGTACATACTACGCAAGAAAGTGGTACATTGTTTTGGTAACCTTGCGCTTCGCATTTTAAAAAGTTACAATTAGACACTTCCACGTATCTTAACTGACCATTATCTTCATTAGTTTCTCCATAAACGCAAATATATTCAGTTCTGCTATTGAGACGAGTTTTAAGCATACCTTTATATTCCGTTAACCAACCAATTGGGCATTTCGTTTCAGCTGGTATCATAAGGACATTATTTTTGCTATACCTTTCGCAAACTGAACAATCAATTTGTTTTCCATTTAAATGAGTGATTCCAGTTATTTGTGCAAACTTGTTGCTTTCTTTTTTATTGTTGCTGCTTTTACTTAAATTTGAAGAGTTAACATTCCGATACGATGGTTGTTGAGGAAGACACAAATAGTTTGAGCCATCACCTTTTTGAGTAGAAACAGCGCCACTTATGTAACCTAAAATTAATATACTCAGTCTAAATTTTTTGAAATATTTAAAAATAAATTTGAAGGGTTTTTCTCGTTAAAAAAGTACCCTGCTTAATTTTTAATAGTACCGTGAAGTGAGGTTACTTAAAACATTTTTCAATTTTCAAGTGCGATATTTTTATAAAAGGTAACCGTATTAATTCAAAAAGAAAATGCATAAAATGGCACCATTAGACTAATATGATTGTGAAAGTTTCATTAATATATTTCATAGAATATTCGAAAAAAAACAATATAATACTTTAAGTTATTTTTAAAAATAAGTTCAAAGTCAAAGTCACACTAGGGTCAAAAGTAGTTTTCACCGGATTATTCCTTTCATCCATACGCGTCAAAGTTTGTGTAACAAGTGCTGGGAGACTTTCTTTTAGTATTGGTCCACACTGTAAATGTGTTCTCTTTTAAGATAATAAGTTCTTACGCCAGGCATTTTTGTACGGACGAAAGAATGCCATATCAAGAGGTTGACTAATTTGGCTTAAGTTAGGAGAAAGGCAAACAAAGTTGATGATATTTTTATAACAAATGCTTATGACTGATATGTTTATGTGAAAATTCAAATTGTCACCTATTAGAACTTTGCAGCCCGGTTGTTTTTTGGCATGTAGTAGAAATATTCTCTCAAACCAATCATCAAATATGGCTGTTACATGGGGTAGTAATAGAGCCCCATCCACATACCATAAGAGCTGTTGCAGATTTTGAGTGGTTTTAAATTTTTTCGGGGTTTTGAACTCAATTCTTATAATAAAACATTTATAAACATTTGGCTTTACCTGGGTTGTCAGTTAAATTTGTCTTATCATATTTGTGTATATTGTATACTGGGATCCCATCAATTCTAACTGTCAATTTATCAAAAAACTTGTTGATACTTTCAACGGTTAGTCCAGCTCGAGCTTGTTTTATTTTTGCTCGGAGACGTTGTGATACAATATTCCTCTTTAACATCGAGTAAACGAAATTCTTTCCTGGAAGATTTTTCTTAATCTTTCGAAATTACATTGCTCAATTGCGAGAAGTTCCGAGTTCGATCCCTACCACGTCCCTGGTTGTACCGCGCTCAACTCGTTTCTCCGCGCAGCAGCATTGTTCTTCAAGGTTCGTATTTCGGAGTTAGAGAGTTGAGAGAGGGTTATAACCACAACTAAAGCAGCCTCCTGAACTATAGTGGTCTTCTCAGCCTTGTGGTGGTGAATTACCATTTAAAAAAAGAACAATTTGAATCAGAAATGTTCAAAATAACCTCACGTGTTAAAAGTCACCCCACTTCATGGTATATTTATATTTAATATTTTTCTCCTCAACAATTTAACCTGTGTAAAAATGTTTTAACATAAATAGTAAAATCAATTAATAACAATATATAAGCAATATATAGCAATATATAAAATAATGTAATTAATTAATAACAGTATATAAACAATATATATTAATATATAAAATAGTGTAATTAATTAACAATAATATATAAACATTATAAGCAATATATAAAAGAATATAATCAAATAATAACAACCTATAAACAATATATAGCAGTATATAAAATGATGTAATTAATTAATAAAAATATATAAATGATAGCCAGAGTAAAACTAAAAACTTTAGTTTTTCACTTTTTTCTGTTTCAAAAAAAAAAAAAAACTTTTGTTAAGGAACCAGTAAATGAATAATTGTGAATAAATTATATATTTATTTTTGTCATAGTTTATAGATATTGATGTTTTGATTAACAAAGACTAACTTACTTACTCCGAATTAAAATAGCTACCAGAGCAGCACAGTTGGGTCACTGTTAGTATTTATTTGCGGGTACTTCCCTAGCTTAACGTATGTAAGGAAAAAAGTGGCCGCCTATTGGATCAGTATTGACAAAATGCACTTAATTTAACATGCATTTAAAACGTGCGTGATGGCTACGTTACATTGCGTGTTGGCTACGTTACATTGGGTCACTATTGGTCTAAATTCAAAAAGTTTTGAGTTATAAAAATCTAAATTTTTATAACTGAAAAAGTGTTAACTGAAAACCTTTTAAAA
Organism: Hydra vulgaris; assembly: GCF_022113875.1. Lineage (NCBI taxonomy): Eukaryota > Metazoa > Cnidaria > Hydrozoa > Anthoathecata > Hydridae > Hydra > Hydra vulgaris. The sequence continues at coordinate 11,466,112 of NC_061158.1, read as the reverse complement.
AAAAGTTTTTTTTATAACTGAAAACCTTTTAAAAAAAAGTTTTTGAGTTATAAAAAATACTTACGTAGTCAAAAACTAGCTAATCAATAAAATGAAATTTAACTGTAAATTTTTTAGCTAAAAAGTTAGTCAAAGTCTTTGATCAGCCTATCAGCTGATTCTAGCTGAGCTAGCCTATCAGCTAATTCTAGCTGAGCTAACCTAACAGCTGATTCTAGCTGAGCTAGCCAATCAGCTGCGCATTTTGGAATTAACAAACTAGTGTTACTTTGTTATTTGGTATTAATAAAATTATTGCTTGACTTATCTTATTAACTATTTAAATTAAAACATTATCAGTTTTATATACTATTCAGTATTTAAATCTTTGCTTTTATTGTTGTTGTGGTTGTTGACATGCCAACGCAACACTAACCTTATCTATTCGTTGGAAAAATTAACGCAAGCTGCAATTTTTTAGCTTGCATATTTTTTTTTTTTTTTGTATGTATTTAGGTGCTCCCAGAAGTCCTTATTAACTTATCATAGAGCACCGGGGTAGAGCATTTAACAAGAAGTTCACGCCTCCTTCTAGAGCTGGCGTCGAACCTCGAACCTCTGGGTTCTGAGCCAGAACTCTAACCACTGCGCCACTTTTGCGCTATCTAACGAATAATGCAGTAGGCCCTGCTTCATATTCAATGCTTTGCTTTAGTTAGCACAAAATAAGGCTCTCCTAACTGCAAATCTAATACAGTTGGACCTACTAATGCAAAATGTGTTTTGTCCAATCGACTCAAGCCTCTCAAGAGCTTACATTTATTCAAAAGATAGATAGTAAAACAATTATAACCGTATAAAAAATTTTGATATCTTTTTTAAAGCATCTTTTTTTGACATATGTGTAAATATATGTGTTTAGAGTATGATCCAAAACAGTGCAAAAAACGCTGCATCCACCCATGATTTGTACAACAAAAAAAGCAAAAACATTAAAAGCCGAAAATGAGACGAATTACGTTTAATTGGATTGTTTCAAAAACTTTTTAACTTAAATAACATTTTAAACCAATTATAATACAAACATATAAAACTAATAATATCAAAGATCATTCGTAAACAAGTCGTCAAATAATGCATAATAGTTTAAAACAAAATTACGCATAAAAAAGACAAACAACCTACCATTGTAAAGTAATGTAGCATTTTGGTTACATTCTTTGCTACCCCACTTGATGTAAATTATTGAATTGTTTTTTATAGGTGCACAATTAATACTATGGCCTATAATGCGAGATGCATGTTTTGAATTAAATAAGTAAAAAGCCTTTGAATTAAATAATGTTTTTTTATAATTTAAAATTTTATATTATAAAAATATAAAATATAAAAAACAAAGCATACTTTACCTGGTGCTCCTGATGGACCTGGTTCACCTTTTTCTCCCTTATCACCTTTTGGACCTTGAGGTCCTTTAATACTTTGTTCCTGAAAAACAATCTCATATATATATATATATATATATATATATATATATATATATATATATATATATATATATATATATATATATATATATATATATATATATATATATATATGTATATATATGTATATATATGTATATATATATATATATATATACATATATATATATATATATATATATATATATATATATATACATATATATATATATATATATATATATATATATATATATATATATATATATATATATATATATATATATATATATATATATATATATGTATATATATGTATATATATATGTATATATATATATATATATATATATATATATATATATACATATATATATATATATATATATATATATATATATATATATATATATATATATATATATATATATATATATATATATATATATGTGTGTGTGTGTGTATGTGTGTGTGTGTTTTGTTTCATCGAAAAGCAGATTACCATTGTTTGACTTTTTTCTGTATAATTTACGTTGACGCAGTTTTCTAAAAAAAAAAAATTGTTTTAAATTAGTCAAGTTATTAAATACTAATAATCCATTGTAAGCAGATTACTTTTTTTAGGTACACATTTATTAAATATTTTTAGGTAAAAACATTTACAATGTAAAAGTAAGTAAAAACATTTATTGGTGCAAAAAGAAGACTTCATCATCATCATCATTATCATCATCAAGAATAAGACATCATTGCTAAGAAGCACACATTACTATACAACATCATACACGTCATTATACACATCATTGATCCCCATTCAAACGTACTTTAATAAGCCGTAAGATATTAGGTAAATAAAAAAACAACTCTGAATAAATTTATAATTATATATAGTTAGATCAAGAAAAATAACAAAAATCAATGTATATTATACATACATTTACTAAGTGTCTGACTTCGATCTGAAAAGTAAGCCGCCTTTGCCCTAATTAAAAATAACTTCCACAAAATTAATTATAATATTTTGCACTTTTTACAAATGGCGGATTTAACTTGTTAATAAAAAAACGGCTTCACTTTTCGATCGATAAAATCCCGGAAGTTGGACATCTAGTATATATATATATATATATATATATATATATATATATATATATATATATATATATATATATATATATATATATATATATATATATATATATATATATATATATATATATATATATATATATATATATATATATATATATATATGTATATATATATATATATATATATATATATATATATATATATATATATATATATATATATATATATATATATATATATATATATATATATATATATAAATATATATATATATATATATATATATATATATATATATATTTATATATATATATATATATATATATATATATATATATATATATATATATATATATATATATATATATATATACCGTTATTCATCCATGCATCTAACCGTTAATACCGTTATTCATCCATGCATCTAACCAGAGTCGGATAGATTAGATGCATGGATGGAAGCCCCCAACCCCCTCACCAGTCCGACCCTTTATCTAACTAACCCTAATTGCATGTCTAAACTCTAAGTTTTAAAAAAGTGTTTTTTTTTTTTAAGATTTTTGTGTGATGAAAGTAATTTGAAAAATTTTACGGAAATGCACCTGAAAAAAATATTTTAGACAGGTAAAACCATCAAAAACAAAAAATATAAAGCAAAAGATTATAGGGTAAAAGAAAAAAAAAATTATACCAACTAGTTTTTTTCCATTGCAATCGCAAGCCAAAGATGTTTTATTTGAATACATGCGATATATTCTATTTATCCATTCTTCAGCAGCTTTCACGTTTTCCATTCTAAAAAAAATAATTAATTAAATTAATTCTCGGAAATCCATTTATTTATAATTTTGATACAAGTTATCATTTATAATTTTGATACAAGTTATTCCCTGGTCAGTTTGTCTATGAGTTGTAAATAGCAGCATATTTACATTTATGCAAATGATAATTTGGAATAATAAAAAAAAATCTATTTCCTTTATCTTTGATTGTTAATAATACAAAAAAAAAATTAAGGAACATAAGTATTCAGACGCGGTAAATTTTGACGAGTACAATTTTGCTAAAGATTTGTTTGCTTTGATCGGCTAAAATAGAATAATACAAAAAATATAGTTTCCCATTGCATGTTGTAAACTGGATTTATAAAAACAGAGACTCAAAACTCTTCCTAAGTTTGTAAATTCTGTAAATATTGCATTGGCACAACTTTTAGATTTATTTTGTAAATTTTTATTTAGGTGGAATATTCTAAATTTAAGCTAATTAATAAAGTCAGTATTATTAAATATTTTAACTATTTATTTTTTTATTTATGACTATTTTATATTTAATTTTTTTGACTACTTTATCGGTTTTTTTTACTACTTTATCGTTTTGGACGTTGCTTTCGTTTGTTTTTCAAATATTCAGAAAATGTAAAAAAGTATACTTTTTTATGATGAAATATGTATTTTAAAAATGTTAAAAAAAATCGATTGTTACATTAAGCTCTAGATTCTTTTATTCTTGTATCTTGGTCTATTTTTTTAGCATCAATGAGTTGGTCTATTTTTTGTTTGAATTAAGTTTTGATAGGCTGTCTTTTTACCAAATATTCATATTGATTGCAACGAGTTTAGCATCAATGAGTAGTTTAGCTTATTGTCTGTTTTTAAAATTCGGAGGGCATAATGCATCTTATGTACTTAGTTAAAAACCAATGTTAAAAAGAAAACTTAAAGAAATTCAACGATGTTTACCATATAAAATTAATCCTGGTAATCTAAGTGCAAGGAAAAAACTTGTAAAACAATTTAGTTATCACATAAATTGTTGTTTACGGTTATTCTATTTCACTAATTTGTGTTTTATCTTTTAAGTTTTATCTTGCTAAGATGAATTAAATAATGCTAAGAGAATTATTTTTTCTTAAATAATAACCAAGATCGAATACCAACAAACTAATACTTTAAAGATGACGGATTTTCAATTTAACAAGCGTTGAAACTTTTTGCTGATGTTTGTAAAGTTAAATAGACAAAAAATAGATTTTTTCACAACTATTTGGGTTTACTCCTAAACAGCTTGAAACAAATTGAACCTTTATTATAATTTTTTTTTGTGATTGTTTAGGTGCTCCCAGAAGTCCTTACGGACTTATCAGAAAGCACTGCGGAAGAGTATTTAACCAGGAAGTTCACGCCTCCTTCCTTATTGCATAATTAGCAAGAGCCGGCATTAAACCACGGACCTCTTGTTTCTGGGCCATAACTGTAAACACTGCGCAAAGACTGCGTTCTATATATGTTAATGAAACACCAATAATAGTTCAACAGTATCTATATTCAAAATTTTGAAAATTTTACTTTAGGGAAAAGTGGCGTTTTTGTCCAAAGCATGAGAAGGAAAGTTTGTGTGTCCACAGCATGTGTAAATAAATGTTTTATAGATTTATATTACTCTTTTATCCATAGCTACATAAGCTATTGTAATATTACTTGAGGAAGTACTTGCTCTTCAGCATTGAAAAAAGTATTAAACAAAAACAAGCCAGTAGAATTACATGAACATAGTTCTTGATGAAAATATGAAAAGTATAACCTCAAAAATTGTTTTAAAAATATAGTTAAACAGTATTTACTTGAATTAACAGACAAAAACATATTTTTGTATTCTTAAGTTAGAACAAATAAAAATTTTTGGGATATTTCTTTATCTATATATATTATTGTTGCAATTTATCATATCTTATTGTAATTATGTATTAATTCATTTTATAAAATAAGTACTTAATAAGCATAAAGTTTTTTTTTATATTCCTCATTATATAAATAAGTGAGTTTTTTAAAACAAAACTTTATGCTTATTAGGGGGCTTGATGACAAGACAGCAGTTTTCTACTTGCTCCTGTCGTCCTTAATTTTTAATCAAATTTATTGATGAAATTTGTAAAAAAAGAACATGATAAAGTTTCTCTCGTTTTAAATATTTGATTTAAATATTCGATTTAAATATTCGATATAAATATTCGTTTTAAATACTCGATTTAAATCTTCGATTTAAATTGAAGACTTAAATCGAGTATTTAAATCGAATATTTAAATCGAATATTTAAATCAAATATTTAAAACGAGAGAAACGCACCCACGGTAAAACCAATAAAATAAATTGCAAAAAAATTATGGTGATCAGAGTTCCTTTTTTTTATCTTTAAATCTAACAACCTTCCAAACAACTCCTAAAGCAATTTTATAAAAAATTTTTGTGGTATTTTCAAATTTTTCAAAATTTACTAATAGAATATTATCAAAAAATCTTTTGGTGTTAAAAACTTATGACCCCCTAATTAGATTTATTTTTGTCAGTATAAGATAAAAATATCTTCAAATATTATGGAATTATCAATTAAAAGTTGAATAAGGAATGTGACAAAATTTGTAAATTTAAAAATACTTAGATGAAAATTTTGAAGAAAGAAGGCAAAACTTAGTATAATAAACTGCACAATGGTAGTAATGAGAATCGCAGTATAGAAACCCAAAAAAATTTCTTTGTTTTTAAAAAAAATTTAAATTTTGTTTACATTTCAGACTTTATTTAGTATATACTATAATAATAAAGATGGCATAATAACTTAATTTCAATAAAATTGCAATTTTGTTTCTAGTTTTCTGATAAAAGTTGCAAAACTCAAACAAAATAAAACAGTTTATTAAACTATTCGTTTTTTAACATCTTTATATAGTTATTTCAACTTTTAATTTAAATGTAAACAAAAGAGATTTGAATATTTTTTCCATATTAAAAGGAATTTCAAGAAGACACAGAAAAAAGTGTTAACGAATAAAAAAGTTAAATTAAAGGGGAAGTTTCTTTCAAAGCATCTTTAAATTTATGTGAAAATTTCAACTTTTTACCTTACGAAAAACTAATACAAATTTTAATCAAGGAAAACATGTAGTCATGTTGGCCATTATTTTACCTTGATATCCTCCAGTTTAGAAGATTTATTCATATTCAAATTTGGGTAACACTGGGGTTAATGTGGTTGGGAGTGAACACTAGATAAATATAATAAGAATTGTAAATAATTGAGTGATGAAGAGGGAGGTTACTTATTTTACTACCATGATTACCATGGTAATCAAGGTAATCATGGTAATAAAATAAGTAGCTACTTATTTTACTACCACGATTACCATGAAAAAAAGTTGTTGGACTCCGACCCAAATAAACGAAAACAAAAGTGACTGACTAAAGTTACATCGGCCTACGTACGAGCTAAATAAAACTTTACGTGACAGCTGGCACAATAAGTTTGTGAAAAGATTAAAATATGAGAATATAAAGGAAGTTTTTAGCAAACTTTTTGTTTAATAAAGCAAAGTTTAATATTAATAGTTTTGTATTGTTATATAAATATTTCTTATTATTCGAAACAACTTATAAGTCAACAAAAAAAAAAAGGTCGTATTTTTTCTAATACTAATTAATAAATTGGATAAATTGAATAAACCTTTCTTTGACCAAAGAAGTTTAAAAAAGATTTATTCAATTAAAGTCCAATTTTATTATTATTTTACAGTTAAATTGAAAAAAAAACAAAAAACAAAAAAACTTTTAAAGTTAGAGCACTCAGATTAATTTTATCTTGATTTTCAGATGCTTGTTCTAATTCTAAAATCAGGAGATTATCAAAGATATATTTGCTCAGATATCTTTGGTCAGATATCTTAGATTCAAATTCAGGATATATTTAGATTTAAGAAGATTTAAGGAATCTGTATATTTCTAATAAAATATATAAATGATTTTATTGGGCACCCTAGTTATATGATAAGTGCAGATAATACAAGTAGCCTATTTTGTTGATATTTTCTAAATAATACATATAAACTTCATAAAACCAAGTTAAAATTATAGGTAATATTAGTTTCAATTTAAGGTGGTACATACATGAAAACACTATTTCATAAAATATTTGTTTATAATTTTAGGTTTATAATGACAAAAATAAAATTTAAAATAAAAAAATTATTCTTAAAAATAATTTGAGAAATACCCTAATTATGGAGATTTGTTGTTCCAATATATCTTTTGATAGCAAAAAGATATTTTCATCAAGCTTTGGTAACTAATTAATAAATGTGCAATGTATGTTCTGAAATAAGTAAAAGTTAATAAATCAAAAGTATAACTTTAATTGGCTCAATTACAATAATTTGGGTAATTTTCCTTAAAAATAAATAAAAATCCGTATAAAAATACGTAAAATAAAAAAAAATCAACATTTTTTCAGTTCAGAACACAGACTTTTATGAAAAGAATGAACTCTAAAAATTTCTATATATTTGACAAAACAGGTATTAAGTTATTTGGATCAAAGTTAAAAAAATTGCGATTCTAAGAAAAACTCATTAAAAGTAGGGAGCGGCGATGTATTGTATAACGATGCGTCCATGTATCGTGCTCGATGCATCAAATAACTCATCGTGTTCGATATATCAAAAGCGATTAGTAGTTCGATGCATCGAACACGATGCATCGAACAAAAATGTTCCGGAACGATTAACAATGTGTAATAAAAAGAAAAATTATATAATGGTGTATAATTACTTAAATTATTTATTTTTCAATTTTTGACTATGTTCCTTACGATGCCTTTAATTTTCACTTAGGAAAATTTTTTTCCGGTTAATGATGCATTAGACAATCTATTAATTTTAGGATTATCAATACATTAGACAATTTATTTACTTTTTTGGAAAAAGTAAATAGATTGTCTAATGTATTGATAATTTTAAAATTAATAGATTGTCTAATGTATTACCGGAAATCGTTAAAATAAATTTTAGCGTCACGGTAAAGAAGGAGGCATGAACTTCCTGGTTAAACGCACTTTCGCGGTGCTCTGTGACAAGACCGTTAGGTCTTCTTGGAGCACCTAATTAACAATTAAAAAAAAAATAGATCGTTTAATATATCACTAATTGTAAATTGTTGACTTAAATGCCTTTTTTCATTTTAATAAAAATTATGAGCAATATTTTCGACTCTAGGTCTGTGTTTTGCCAGCAAGACAAGCATAAACTAAAGTATCATTGCCTAAATCTTTATAACTAAAAATAATTTCATGCAATAGCAGTATGAATATTGACTTTAATTTTATATTGATTATTTTCCTTTTCAATAATAGTCTTGTATTTAGACCACGAGTTCGAAAGACAAATCTTATGACGTTCTTCATTTGAAGCATTTGATGAATAATTGCAGCTATTGCTTTCTTCATGCTATATAAGTTTTCTTTGTTAGCACAAATAGAACAACCGAAGCAGTACTCAAGTGTATTTATATCTTGATCAGGAAGACGATTTCTTTCTGATACTGTTTTTTCATCAGAAAGAATTTTTCTTTTGAGAAACTTTTATCGGACGTGCTCCAATTTTTTTCTGGACACAACCAACACATGCTTGTTTCTTTATTGTTAATCTAGTATAAGGGTTATTTTAAACAACTTTAAGAAATGCTTTAATATTGCCATCACCCAAATAAATATCTGAGTTTTTTGTAGTAATGAGTCTTTGAAAGATTTTTAGTATACCAGCAGTTTCCATTGAACAAAAACTTTCTTTATAACTAATAGGGCAGATGTGTTTTGCTTTCCAACAGTCATATATAGAAGTGGCTTTTTTGCATTTCCAATATTGGCACTGTTTGTTATTGTCTCAACACATATACACTAAAAGTTTAAAATAGCAGTTACTACTCCATTTAAGGAGCTGAATCCACGACCCTGCCATGATCTATCAAAAATTGCAGTAACATTTTGTATAGCTATCATTTACTGAAAATTCTTCTGCTGCCTTTCTCATTAAGTTTCCGGACTCTGAAACATAAGGTCTGTAGAGTTTTTCATTCATAGCATTGTAATATTATAAAGACATTGGTTGAGGCATGCTTACACAATAGCTAAAACGTTTGATTGCTATTTTGATTGCTATTACTATATTGATATTTATTTTCACAACGAAATGCTAAAACCATGAGATGGTTTATATCATATACTTTATTTTGATAAACTAAGATATATGATATAAACTATTTGTTATAATTTGGTACTTTTTTTGAGGTCTAAAACTTATTTTTCTATGGTAACAGGTACAACAAGTAAGTATAAAAAAATGTGATAATCCTTTTTTTTAATAATATAATTAAAACCTAATTTTCCAAGACATATTGAACACAAACCAACTTTATCGGTGATGTCTTTAAAGATTTGAGTGTTAAAAAAAAAATAGCATTCAATATATTGACTGCAGTTTATACCTAATTCAGATTTGAATTTGTCATATTTTATTTTTTTAGCTGATGCAGATATACTAATTTCATTTGTTTCTTTTGTTTAGCTTTAGACAAACCAGAATTTTATTGGTGTTAAGTGAATCTATTACCATAAAATTTTCTTTCTCTAGCGTTTGACTTCAGTTTTTTGCTCTTTGAGCCCATTGTAAGTAAACAATTATTTGGTTTTATTCAATAATAAAAACTTAACCTAAATTGCATTACATGCATACAGTAAATATATGCAAAGACTGTGATTGTGTTGATTGTAAACATGTTTTTAAGTCAAAAAATGAAACTCTATAGATATAAAGTTAATTTCCATACTGAATGAACACACTTAAGATTGGAAATAAAATAAATTCAGGTCTCACTCTGATTGTTAAGACCGTTGTTAAGAAACTAAAAAATTATAAACATTTTCAAATGCTATTCAGAGTAATTTAGATAGGGTCTAAATTTTACCTTGTTTTCAGCATCAGCAATGTCAAATTGACCAGAAAAGTTAATAATTCAAGTTTTGAAAATTTTGAACTTTTAGAGGTATGGTACCACCTTAAGGTACCACATGTTTTTTTAATAGATAAATTATTATAATAATAATTTATCTATTAAAAAAACATGTGGTACCTTAAGGTACCACATGTTTTTTTAATAGATAAATTATTATAATTAAGTTATTAGCAAAATAAATATTATTCTAGTGTATCCATACTGCAAGCATATATTTATAATACGAACATGCTATATTATTATTATGGACATAGATGGCTGAGTTAAATGTATTACTAAAGTATATGGTAAACAAGTGTTAAAAAAATATACAAATTATCAAATAAAATTATTTTAGAATATAGCAACACACGACTAACATATAATAGTTTACTGAATAACACATAATAGATTATCTTATTATAACTATATAACTATAGTATGGGCCAATAATATTTATAAATATAATTATAATATGTATAAATAAATATTGTAATAATATAAGATTGTGACACCTTAATTAAAAAATTAACTTAAATTTGTGATTAAAATAATATCAATAAGTTTTAATTTTTTACTATCAATTTAGTATAAATATGTTCAAAAGTTTTGTCACTATATGTCACTACATATAATGAAGTCATTACATCTAAATATATCATTATAAACGACAACCCGTTTTTGTTTTTTTTTCATTTTTTTTGCCGTATAAATTTATTCAAAAAAACATAATATAAATACAAATAGTAGAGGCAAGAAAAAGACATATCAGTCTTATCACCATGCCCCTTAATCTATACCATCACACCATACAACACAAAACATTTTTCGAAAGACTTTATAAATAAAAATCATTGTACCTATTGTCTTACTTTAACTTTTTATTTTTATATTGGTTAAGAAAAATTTAAATACAAAAATAATAAAACATCAAGTAGAATAAAAACTATATTATTAAAAAGCAAATACGCATATTCCTGAAGCTTACCTTGAATCATCTGGAGAATCTTCATAAATTATAAGTTTTTATAAAAGAAAAATTAAAGTAAAAACATTACAGATCGTCAAGCTGATAATGACAAACCTTTAATTGTTGGGTAAGTTTATCTTTGGTACAGCACTTGTGAATTCTTGTTAACAAGAGACACGTTGGAGCTATCTTCATCTTTCTTTGAATCAGTTTTCTATAGCTAACATCACGTCCACCATAAAGTGTAAAATCTTCTTTTTTTCACATACGGTCTACTTTTGTTTTTTTCTTCTTGCCAGCTCCTATATTTTGTTTTGTTGAATTTGTGAGGTCTTTTACTTTCCAAAAGCTCTGACACGCCTAATTTTTGCGGCTTCAAACATCTCAAACTTTCAACTCTCTTAATTGCAACAATTTCAAATATCTTGTTTGCAACTTTTATACGAGTAAACAACAAAATTGGGGCGCGTATTGACCAACGTCAAGGGCACATATTAAACACTTATTAAAACGCAACAGACTGCAGTAATTTATTTTATCTTTTTCTGTAGTGGTCACTGCGCCAGTATAATTTTTTCCTTTTTAGCAACAATTTTACTTGTTATTTGTACAAATAATCAGTCAGACTCATTGAATATTTTAAACTTATACTTTTGACCATTCGTTTTTATCCAAGTTTCTTTAAATGCCTAATTATGATTTCTGCAACAACTTTTTTCACAGCATTCTTTAAAGCTGCAAGCATCTATGTTGCTTCTTTACCTTTTTTCCATTTTCAGGTTTTTGGCATACTCAGCAATAAATACAAATTTTAAAACAGAATCTTTTCTATTTAACCAAACTAACAAAACTCAGAATAACATTCTTATGTTACACTGATCTGGAGTTTAATTAAAAAATAATATAGAAGCAAAAATACTTTTTTAGAGACAATTTGTTTATTCTAAGTCTTATATTAATAAAATAGTTCTACAATATTCATAATTCACGAAAACTTTATTGTTCTAAAAGCTTTCCAGAAAAATATTTAATTTCTAATAAATCTTACCAGAGTTAATAGTTAAACAACGTAGTTATTCAATTTGATTGTTATATGAACAAATATTTAGTGCAATTATAGTACTTAGATGTATAATTATCAAACATACGAACTATTTTCCCCACATGAGATCAAAGCACCTCAACTAAGGGATTAAAGTATCCTTATAGCTTACGGTACATTTATTGTTGCAAATGAAACAAAAAGTATTGCAAGCTTCTAAAAAATTTTTCAAACAAATTGTAAGCTGCATAGTCAGAGCAGTGGGTAGGCTACCCTACACCCCGAATATAGGGAACCCATTTGCAAATTTAGGGGCCCTTTTGGAAATTTAAGGAGTTTTTTATTTTTATTTAGTAATACCTATTGTAAAATTATTTAAGAAGTATAGGCCCTATATACAGGTTTTGGAAAGGGGGGGGGGACTCAGACCCCAGAGCCACGGCACTGCGCATAGTTGTAAAAATCCTTAAACTGTCTTTCCTGTTAAAGAAATAACTAAAGCAAAAAAAAATTGTTTTTAATAAATATTTCTTAATCATTTAATGGTAAAAATAGTAAGATGTAGGCGTTTTTAGTTGATCTTTACAACGTTTTAAATGCTATCAGTTCATGTTCATGTTCAAAAAAAAAATTGCGCAAACCAATGTTCCGGGTGAATAAAAAAAAGCAATTGCTTTTACTCATTAATTGATCAGCTTTACGTGAAAAAATATCACTAAATCAGGTCAAATTTTTATTAACGTAAAGCTGAGCAATCACTTAGAGTTTTTGTTTATTGCTTAACTTTACGTTAAAAAAATTTGAGCGATTTTGCTCTAATTTTTATTCACGTAAAGCTGAACAATTACTCCAAAAACGCAGAGTAAAAGCAATTGCTTTTTTTTATTCAGCCGGCCTAATGCTATCCAAACTCATAAACCCTCAAAGCTTAAATTTTTTTGAAAACAATTAAAATTCATCATTAATCTAGAGTTATGACTAATGGGTTTTTCATCAAAATTGTTTCTAAAAAAGAAAATCAAATTTTTAATAACGGACAGTTAATAATAACTTTTCAGAACAAATGAATAATGACATTAGTTTAAGTAAATTGTCGTTCTAATTAATTCATTAAAAAGTTTGAAAAAACCTCCAAGTATATTAAAAAAAAAAAATCTGCTGGAGCTAATTTAATTAATTGGAGCATACTTATTAAGTGATTTGAACAGTTAAAAGATATTGTTTTCAAAGTTTTTCGACGAAGGAGCTTTTTTCTGATGATTTAAAAATTGCCAAAGTTTTTTCAATTTTCTAAGAAGACAGAGTTTACAAAAAGTCTAGAAATGGTTATGTACAATAGAGTGTAAAGCTATTTTAACTACGCCAAAGATCAGTTTGGCTTAAAAAATCACTAGTAATCATTTTCTTGAAGTTAATCCAGTTTGTACGTAAAAACTCTTTTGAAACGTTTTATTTTAAATCAGGTATTTTTATTTAACTTTTTATTTTTTGATGCGATTTTATAAAGAGTCTGGGTCTTAAGAACACTTGGCCTTCTATTCAAGTCTTTGGGGTACCAAACCCAGACGGCAGTTTAAATTACTTTTTCGTATATTTTTTCAACGCGATAAAGTTAAAAAGTAGGAAACAAAATTTATATATTAGATAAAGCCTAATTCGATATTTTTTTTAGAAAATATGAACTACCATAAATATATAGTAGCTCATATTTTACAATTTATATATATATATATATATATATATATATATATATATATATATATATATATATATATATATATATATATATATATATATATATATATATATATTAAAGATAATTACAGATAAAATCATAAAGAGTGTACCATAATTGACGTATAAATAGTGTAACAAATGGAAGAACATACCTTGTTGCATATACTTCTAGCTTTTTTTGAAATGTGCTAAGTTGATTTGAAATGCTTTTCTCCACATCATTGATTGGTTTTGTATTGTAAGTTTCTTTAAATATTTTTAGGCCAATTTCTAAAGAGTTATTACTGGCTATCTCTCTGCGCACTCTTTTTGAGTTATCTTTTTCAGTGTGTTTTATGTAATTTGCATAGTTATTTTCTAGTCTAAACAATATGGCCGTGTTTTCTTCGCAGTCTTTTTGTAAAAAGTAAATAAATAATGGAGCTGCGATAACGTAAGATAACAAGATAAGCTTCCAAAGCAAGCTTAATGTATGTTTCATGCGAGGCGAACAATATACATAAATAATTTGAGCACTTGAAGTTTCCTGAACAGCATTTTCGCTAACCGCTGCATAATGCACGTGAAATTCTCGTGATGGTATTCCAATATGCCCACCATTTTTAAATTTCATGGAGTCTGTTGTTGTCGGAACCATTTTAACAATTAATTGATCAAATGATAACAAACTTTTTTATTAAACCTTTAAAATTAAGCTAATTTATTTCAAATAAAAAACTTTCTCTAAAAAGCGTTTATTAAACTTCCGAAACAGGCGGCACTTGTGTGTTGATTAATGATAACTTAAAAAATAAAATAGAAATTATATTTAATTAATGATCAATTAAAAATCATATTTTTGTACTTAATAATATTATCATAAACTGATTACAAATATATTTTGTATATATATATAATAACTTAGATGTAATAACTTTATGAATAATATATTAACTTTAATATTTACTTGCATTGCAAGTAAGTTTAAAAGTTGCTTACTTACATTGCATGTTAAACAATTGTATTTTTAAACCTATTGCAAATTTGCATCAATACTAAAAGAAACAAAAAACGTGTATAAACTTGCAACAGTTTTTTATGAATTATGCACCTATAGAATTTGAATCTATAAGCACTAGCGTAGGAACAGGGAGGTGGAGGGGGCGATAGCCTTCCCAACTAAAACACTGGGGAGGCGGACACTGCATTTGCCCCCCCCCCCATTTCTTAAACAGTTTAAAAAAAAGTTTATAATAGCCACAGCGGAATTATCATTTTCCAGTCTGCAATGGCTCAATCAAAATTAAACATCACCATAGAAAAGCATATCCATAAAACTGTTTAAGATACGATCGCATCTAACTATTTTTTAAATGAATGTGTGCTGGCAAAAGATGAATAATCACGTTAAAAAGATGATTAATCACGTTACGTGTGATAATTAATAAAATAAATGAATCATTTTCATCTATTTTTCTGTATCGTACAAAGTTGAGGAACTTTTTCCTTTTTAATATATTTTTTCAGCTTCCCCAACCTTCGCGACCTTCCTACGCCACTGTCTATAAGTATTGCTTGAATTTAGGAAGATCATTCTACGTTTTGTTTTTCTAATAATTCCCACATAATTTAAATTAGGATTGTTAATTTGTGAAGGAAATAAAAATTTGTATACTTATTAAAAGTTTCTAATCTATTTAATATTTTCTAAACCATTAACACTACGATAAAGAACAAAATAAACTAAATGCTCTTTTTTATTGATTTTTAATACATAAAAAAAAGCGTAAAATAATATTTAAAAAAAGCGCGAAATCAAAAAAAAAATGTCTTTGCAACTACTGCTTAAAACGCACGCAACATACTGCGCAGTTTTCGTTTTCAACTTATTTTTAAATAAATAAAAAGTAACTTTGTTTCATCGAAAAAATAATTGATTAATTTTTTTTCATTTAAAAATTTTATTAAAAAAATACCTATAGCTGCAAAAATCTTGAAAATTTCAAAATATTTTTGGTTTCTCAGGGGCGGATCTAGTATTATTTTTTGGTTTCTCAGGGGCGGATCTAGTATTATTTTTTGGTTTCTCAGGGGCGGATCTAGTATTATTTGATACTTGAGATAACTTCCAGACATAGAGCAAACTCCAAACATTATATGTTTATAATTATGTCAAATAAGGATGCTATGCAAAAAATTGCAATGATTGAAGCCTGGGAACAAAAAACCTCCTTAGAATTTGCCGCTCCTGCCCCAAACGTGAGAGCAATAAGTTGGTAAAATATTTTTTGAACTATTCTCAACTAGATTTATGTTCATCAATAAATTTTAAATTTCATATTATAATTTCAAAATTTGACCAATTTGAGGGGATTAAAAATTTTTATATGGTAATAAGGTCCATAAGTCATATGGTCAAACTTTGTCAACATAAGTCAAATGGTCATAAGGTTAAACTTTGTTTATAATGCGTTTTTATACCTTGACTAAAAGAGAAAGGGCGTTATTACAGCATTCCATACAAGGACGAATTTTAGATTTGTAGAGATAAAGAATAGAACCAGGAATAGAAAAGTGACAAGCACAATAAAGAGATACAACCTAAGCATATGTTAGTTTTGCATTTGATACATGGTTTCCAAGAAAAATTGGAAGTAAGATTTAATCCTAGAAGACAAAAGGTAGATGTCTTATTGAGTACATTACCGTTTATAAATATTGGAGTTTTATCTGAGTTAAATTTCACCAGCCACTGGGAGTTTCATGCTGTGGCAAAAGTGAGATTCTTTTCAAGCTTAATTACCCCTCCAAGTAATCAGAGAGTGTTGACTTCTTTTCAAGACAAGAATAAATGGTAGTATCATCAATAAACAATGCCACCTTACATGTGAGAATTTCTAGACTTGACTGTTAATGTAAATTGAAAAAGTATAGGGTCAAAAATAGAACCTTGAAGAATCATTAAAGTTACATGAAAAAAAGAATAGTGCTGTTCATAGAAAACAACTTTTATACTAAAATTGGTAAAGAAAGATTTAAAGATGTTACGTAAATCATGACGTAAAATGCTACGTAAGAAGAGAACTTGGAGAAGATCATGCTAAAACTTTATTAAAAGCTTTAGAAATGTTGAGAGCGACTAACTTCATCTATCTAATGGACAATAAAACCTTACAGTTATTGCCATTAACAAATCAGCAGTAGAACAAAAAGATCAAAATCCATATAATCAGAAAGTTATTAGATTCAAGATGAGAGATTTTTGTTAATGTTGTTAACTGTTTGTTAATTAAAGACTCAAAAATCTTGCTAATGATAGGAAGAATACTTATGATAAGAAGAAGAAAGTATGGACAACAGCTCCGGAAAACACTTCTGCAAGACAATAACAGGTAAGTTGTCTGGACCAAAAGCTGTAGAAAAAACTAAACAGGAAATTATTTAAGGTACAGAAGCTGAAGTGATACGAAATTTTAAGCAATGGATCAACCTGTTTGTTGGCTATATCATATAGGATATGATTATTGGAATTTATAAACACTGTTAAAGATTCCCCACAAGTCTCTGGAGCCTAATTTTTGGTATAAATTTCAAGATTTTGTGACTTGGGGATAGGGGGCTTTAATGTTAAAGAAAAACATTTTTACAATGGTTTCTAGCAATAGTAAACAGACGTCTATTTTCTGGAAAATTGTTTTGTTGATAGATATGGAAGTAATGTAATTACTTCCATATCTATCAACAAAATCCATATTACGCTTGGAAATTGCAACAACACAATGAGAGGAAAACCAAGGAGAAAAGTGAGGCTTGACATTAAACTGAGGGAATTAATGATTCCATACCAGCCTGTATCCAAAAATTTACATTAAAAGCACATTTTTAAGCAGGAAGACGAAAGATATTTATAAGAGCCATCACAAAGTAAATCACGGAAAGAGTTTCAGTCAGCTTTAAGGTAATTCTCGATGATAGGGGGATTATGATAATGAAGAGCATGAGATAGAAGTTTTAGAGAGATCAAACATGATCAGAAGCACCTAAGGATAAATGTGGAGAAACTGAGGACTGACTAGAATCAGAAACGAAACATAGTTTGAGTAGAAAAAGTAAATCATTTCCCAGCTAGCACACTTAAATTGGGCCAACGTATGTAAAACCATTGCAAACGTCGGAAAACGAGTTTTTTTAAAAAAAAATTTGACTATTTGTGTTAGAGATCGATAAAAGGCAAAAGTTGTGTGTCTTAAGACCTTGTGTTAAGGCACACAACTTTTGTCTTTTATCAATCTCTAACATAAATGATGTGATGAGCATTAAAGTCACCAACAATAATATTGGCTGATGGATAAAGAGAAAGAGCTGAAGTCAATTTGATCAAAAATGAGATCAAAAAGAGTGTAGTCTTGAGATGAAGGAGAGAGCAAAGAGAAAGGTGATAGAGTAAAGTGGTGCTAAACAAAATCTTATATAAAAATATTCTTTGAATTCAATCCTAGAAAAACTGATTACCACCCAGCTTGAGAAACATAAAATTGAGTTTTAGAGCTGCACCTTCATTAGTATATATTAGAATGAGTTGCCTAGTCATAAAAACAAAAGCACAAGCAAAACCCATGAATTAAGTCAAGAAGATAAAGCATTCAACGTCATAATCTAATAGATGAAAAAGGGGTGCAAAGCTGATTAACAGATTGAATCTGTTTTCTGTTTAAAGGTATATTAAATATATATTCTTTTACCTCTTGATGGCCAAGTTGTACAAACTGATTTTAACTGCGTGTTCCAGATATGATATTTGTAGTATCCAATTGCTCTTTAAGAATGTTTCTTACGAAAGTTAAATCTTCTGATTCTATATAAATAAAATGTACGCTTTCGATGTTTTAACTACAATACTTCTACATTGCTTTAAGAGATAAAATATGATAACCCATATATCTTTTTAAACTTGCTAGTGTTACTAAACGTTTAATCGTACCACCTACCCCATCACAAGGTTGATGGGATAGGTGGTATAATAACCATGACTATTTACAAAAAAGTTCTAATTAGCATAAATACCAAAATCCCTAAGATGAAAACAAAGATTTAAATCATTTTTTTATAGTTTTATACTGATCTGCACACAGGTATATAAAAAGTATATAGATTTTTTATTAAAGATAATTTTGTTTTAATACCATTTTATTCACCATGTTCATATCATGCATGATATCATCTGAATAGATTTTTTCATCATGCATCATATCATCTGAAACCATAAAATAAGATTTGTGCTTTAGAACACCTTTTTTTTGAAATAAATAACCACAGGATGGTGTGTACATTGTAAATTCGTACAATGCTTTATACTTTATCCTGAAATACAAGTTTATAGTTAAAAAGATCATCTATAAATAATGCCATTATCTTATTCATATGTTTCTTTCTAGATCTCAGGTAGGCTGCTTAATTTTTTGCTAAATACAAGTGTGATGCAAGTTCTGCCAGTTTTTTGCATACTAGTTTAATCTATTCAAACGCTTACTCTTTGTTATGAGTTAAGCTTTACCTATCTGTTGTTTTTCACTGATTGAATTCTACCTCATCATCAACTTCAAATTTTTTATTTATTTTGGGTTGATAGTTTTGAAGGCAACAAACAATTCCTTTGAATTACATGGTTAACGTTCTTTCGAATGGTTCAAAACAAAACTTTGAATACTTGATAATATGCAGACTGGAAAAGTAATTGTTAATATTTGTATTAGTATTGAAAAATAATGACATCTTAAGTCAGCGTTCACACCCAACCCATAGATCAAAGCAAGTTTTATATTTCGTTATATCTTATGTGTCTTAATATGTTATATTTCAAGTTTCTTAATTAATACATTTAACATCTAGCTTTTTGTTTTTTTATAGATTTTTAATGTGAACTTAAATCATATAAAACTTATAAAATTTATACAATAAGTAAATAAAGTTAAAAAAATAATTAAAACTTTGACAATGTTTTTTATAAATATTATGTAATACTAAAAAGTATATCATAGAACTATAAAGTTCTTCCAATTAAAACAAATTAAATAACCTAATCTTGTCAGCGGCACAAAGTATAATGGCATATTTAAGTAATCTATCGAATAATGTAAGTAATCTATCAATTAATATTGATTAATGTAAGTAATCTATCGATTAATAAAAACTTAGTTTTAAATAATAATTTTCAAATAATAAATTTCTTTTTTAAATACTTTGAATATTTCCATACTAGATATCGCAACTTTGTAGCTTTAATTACTACGATATATTGTTAGCTACATTCTGTAGCATTGTAGCTAGCTAGAACATATGCATAAATATATATATTGTTAGCTACATTCTGTAGCATTGTAGCTAGCTACAACATATGCATAAATATACAGGGGCGTTCCAAAAAGATCTTAAAGAGAGGGGGTTAAGTATCTGTTATTTGCCGAATATAACCGAGGAAACTTTTTTTCTGACAAAGACCTTAAAGAAAAAAAAGTGCTCGTTGGCTGACATTTGCCGATTATAATCGGTAATTACCAACTTTATATATATATATATATATATATATATATATATATATATATATATATATATATATATATATATATATATATATATATATATATATATATATATATATATATATATATATATACACACTCACTGAATATTTATTTAGTTTATCATATAACTTACAATTTAAATGTCAAATTCTCTAAAACTTATAGAGGGCCGATAAAATCAGAATGTATTTAAAAAAGTCTTACAATCTTTATTTTTAACCAGTATTGCTTTCAATAATTCTTACTAATGTAATAAATCTCTGTATTAAAATATTTTTTGAGTATGAATTTTACTCCAATATAAAAAAAGTTTGCTAAATATACTTCGCATATTTTACATTAAATAAATGCATAAAAAAATTATTCCTTTTTGGTTGAAGTTCGAGATAAAGCAGCTGATGTTTCCGATGCTATGATTTTAATAATTGCATTAGATACAATAGCAATATTACCAACTGTTGTTTTGAATCAGCTATCTATGCACCGACGGCGTTATACAATGAAAATTAAAAAAGAATTCTTTATACATTGTTTTTCATTTTTTCAAAACTATTTATATAACTTTATATAAATAATTTCATTTACTTCTTACATAATTAACTATTTTCATTATTATGTTATTTTTATTTTTCAATGAAAGGTTTTATTTTTGAATAAAATATTTTATAAAGTTTGAATATTATGCTTCATATAAAGTACAAAAAAATTAAATAATAAGAATAATAACAGTATAATAAATAAATAATATTAATTGATTTAAAAAAAACAGCAACAAAAAAAACAAATATATAACAACAAATAAAAAAATTAAACGCGACAAGTTTACGAATTGTAAAAAAGCTCTAAATGCCTATTAATAATAATAATAATAAAAAATTTTGAAACAAATTTTAACTGCAGTTTTAAATATAGAAATGTATAAAAAGAAAGAGATTTTAAAATAAAAATTTTGATTATCTCAGGAGAATCGAAGTTAAATTGCCAACATGGCAAATAAAGAATTTAAATTTATATTGAAATAAGTAAACGAAGAAAAATATTTTGACATATGTTATATAATAAGTATATGAAACTATATATGTAAAAGTAGTATGTGAACTAGTAAAAAAAAAAATCATGTTTAGATATTAAGTTTAAAATTAGTGATAATAAAGTAACAAGTGTCCTATTTGGGGACATTATAATTGTCAGTTATTCCATCACTTTTAATTCGGTCGTAAACGAAACACAAAACAGTAAATGTAGATTGTATAATACAAAAAATATTTGTAACATTTACATCGGGTTAAATATAAAACTTAGGGATGATTTTTGGCCGAAATTAACGCAAATAAATATCCGTAATACACAATAATCCGTAATATATAAGCAAAAGTATTTAAAAAAAGACAATTTAAAATGTTAAGAAACAAAGTTAAAAAGAAAAAAAAGAAAAAAAAAAAGTATTAAAATATTTTAATATTATTTCATTGTTAAAAAAAAATATTAAAATATTATTTCATTGTTAGTGACCTGGATAATTTCTAGAACAACCTTGGTTAGTATTCTTTCCCTGTGTGTTGTTAGGATTCTCTTCTTTCCACATTTACCGATCCTCTTTGGTCTCAAGTTATAATTATGATGACATCATAAAAAATTATGCGGCCGTGGCGCATTGGTTATAGCGCTTGCTTTATAAGGAGGAGATCCAGGTTCGAAACGAGCTTCGGACATATTTTGCGTCACAGTAAGGAAGGAGGCGTGAACTTCCTGGCAAAATGCACTTACGTGGTGCTCTGTGACAAGACTTCTGCTAGCTCCGGTCGAAACTTTAATGTTATAATTTTTATGTTGTAAAAAAACATTGTAAAAGATTATTCATTTAATGACGAAATAAATAAATAAATAAAAAAATAAAATAAGACCGTTAGGACTTCTTGGAGCACCTAAATAACAAATAAAAAATAATAATAATAAAATAAAATGGTTGTCAAAAGTGACAGTGTTGCCAGAGGCAAAAAAAAAAAGCTGATTTTATTTGTTAAAACCTAATTTTAAACAAAAGATTAACTTACAAAAATCAAATTTAATTTCTCATATGAAAAAATGAAACTAAATTTCAAAATGATCAAATTCATTGGTGGCTATAATAAATTGTCACACGACTGTTGCTTATGTAATTGAATCAATTTTATACATTATATTGGTATTCTGCATAGTTTGGATTTATTTTTTGTAGCTTCTACGGACGGATAGAATTTCTAGAAAGTAAAAAAAAACCACATAAAGCACTTATTAAAAACATAAGTTGGTCAGATGCTTCAAAAGGTCTAACTAAAAACTTTAATATCATTTTTTAGAAGTATTATCTCTAGTAGTTAGGATTTTAGCAGAAAAAAACTGGAACGCGTCACAAATTTTTTTAATTATTAAATAAGGTCACTAGGCTTAAGTTGGCATTCATGAATGTGTTTTGAAATCAAATATTTTTTTTTTTTTTTTTTTTTTTTTAATATTTACGCTAAAATTAAGGCTGCAATCAACCACTATTCAATGTTGGAAGTTACTGAAAGAGAAAAGATGAAGATTGTAGAGCAAGATAATGATTGACAGACGGCTTAAAAGATTGCAAATTATATGAATCAAGAAAGCAAGATAAAGGAAGCGAATTCCAAAGAACAGATGTTCGAAGAAAAAAACTAGACGAATAAGAGTTTTTGAAGCATTTAGGAACAGTAACAGAAAAAGGATGAGACTTAATTGAATGACTTTAGTCACACGAGACACGAGACACGAGACACGAGAATGAATTTTAGTAGATGGCACAAGAGACGCTAGCTCTTTAGAGCAGTGCTTATTATAGTATTTGTACAAAAAGAGAAAGAAAAGCAACATTATGGCGATGTGACAAAGATTGAAGGTTGGCTGCAAAAGCAGATCTAACTATGTTTACAATGCGTTTTTGCACCTTGTCTAAAAGAAAACGGGCATCATTAGAAGATCCGCCCCAGATATGGCAACAGTATTCTATACAAGGCCGGATTTGAGATTTATAGAGATGGAGAATAAAATCCAGAGTAAGAAAGTGTCAAGCTTGATAAAGAGATGCAACTTTAGCAGATAATTGTAGCAGAAGTGAGATCCTTTTCAAGCTCTAATGCCCCCTGCAAGCAATCAGAGGGAAATAACTTCTTATCGTTACAAGAATAAATGGTAGTATCATCGGCGAACAATGTCACCTTAGATGTGAGAATATCTGGAAGATCGTTAATGTAAATTAAAAAGAGTATAGGGCCAAGGATTAAACCTTGAGGAACCCCTGAGGTTACAGAATATGAAGAAGAGTACTGTCCATCAAGGACAACTTTTATACTACGATTGGAAATGTAGGATTCAATAATCTTGAAGATGTTCCTAGATGCACCATAAGAAGAAAGCTTATGGAGAAGACCAGCATGCCAAACTTTATCAAATGCTTTAGAAATATCAAGAGCAATGGCCTTAACCTCTCCACCTTTATCTAATGCGCGATAAAACCTTTCGGTTATTACTGTTAGCAAATCAGCCGTAAAACGAGAAGATCGAAATCCATATTGATGATAAGAAAGTAAGTTCTTAGATTCAAGATGAGAGATTATGTGTTTGTTAATTAAAGCTTCAAAAATCTTGCTTATTATAGTAAGAAGACTAATCAGACGGTAATTTGACGAATCGGATTGCTCTCCAGAATTTTTAAAAATAGGGATAACAGATGCTGCTTTCCAGCAGGCTGGCAAACAAGACTCTGATAAGCACTTGTTGAATAGTTTTGAAAGGATAGACAACAACTCTGTAGAACACTTCTGCAAGACTAAAACAGGTATGTTTTCCGGGCGCAAGCTGTAGAAGAGTCTAAGCAGGTAATCACTTTAGATACGGAAGCTGAAGTGATACGAATGTCGAGCAATGGATCAACCTGTTTGAAAGCTATATCAGACAGAATGCATATAGTGGAATCAAGAGATGATATTGATGAAAAGTTCTTAGCAAACAATTCAGCCTTGTCTTTAGATGAGGTGATAAAGTCTGAACCATACAAAAGAGGTGGAATTATAGACTTGCCCTTATTATTGATACTATTAAAGATTCTCCAAAAGTCACGAGAGCCTAATTTTTGTGATAAAATACAAGATTTCATGATCTGAGAATAGCAGGCTTTGGCGTTAGACAAAACCTTTTTACAATGGTTCCTAGCAATAATAAACAGACGTCTGTTTTCTGGAGAATTATTTTGCTGATAGATATGGAAGTAATGGTTTCGATTGGCAATTGCAGCAGCACAATGTGAGAAAGACAATGGAGAAGAGTGAGGCTTGACCTGGAATCGTCGAGATGGAATAAAGAAATCCATGCCAGCCTGAATCCACGAAGTTATGTAAAAAGCACATTTGTCAACAGGGAGGCGAAAGATTTCTACTCAAGGGCCATCACGAAGAAAATCACGGAAAGAGTCCCAGTCAGCATCAAGGTAGTTGTAAGATGTACGATGATAGGGGAACTCTGATGATAAAAAAGAATGAGATAATAGTTTTAGAGAGATCAAACCATGATCGGAAGCACCTAAGGGTGAATGTGGAGAAACTGAGCACTGACTAGGATCAGAAACAAGACATAAGTCGAGTAGAGAAGGTAAATGATTCGGGTTGTCTGGAAAACGAGTTGGAAAGTTGACTATTTGAGTTAGGGATAGAGAAAGGCAAAAGTTGTAGGCCTTAATGCCTGCAGAGTCACTGACACTAGAGCCAAGCCATTCAGTGTAATGAACATTGAAGTCACCAACAACAACAATATTGGCTGATGGATAAAGAGAGAGGGCTTGGTCAATATGATTAGAAATAACATTAAGAAAAGTACAGTTTTGAGATGAAGGAGAGCGATGTAGAACAAAGAGAAAAGTGATAGAGTGAAGTGGTGCTAAACGAAAGCACATAAAATAGTATTCTGTTGATTCAAACCTAGTTTCCCGACAAATGGGTGAATTCATATGAATGTAAATGCCCAGGCTAAGCATGTGACTATTGGAGTCTTTACGAATTAAAGGGAGATAACCATCAACACTAAGATCGCAAGATGAGACAGCTGAACTAAAATTAGTCTCACAAAGAGCTAGTAGGTCTGGTAAACTTTGCAAGAGATATGACTTAACAGAAGAAAAATTACTTCAAAGACCACGAATATTAGTGAATGATAGGTTTAGTGAACTTGGTGATGACTGTGGTTTTTTGTGTTTTATAGTTTTTGTAACTTTATTCATTTTTAAATTTTTTAAAGAACTTGACTCGAAACATAGATAGTACTCAGTACACTGTCTTATAGCCCAAGTAATTGCCTCATTACTATTAATAAACCCTAAGCCGTAACAAAGGGCTCCATTGTGGCCATGGCAATGCACACCAAAAGTACAAACGGGGACACCACCCATGCGCAACATGGCACTCTTAGTACTTTGATATTTTTCAGCTGTTGATGGAATCAGCCTCTCTAAGTGCTGCCACAGAGTTCGGGAAACCTAACTACCAGCCGCTGTACCCTCATTAGGAGATAATAGAATGAGTAGCCTAGTCATAAAAACAGAGAGACAAGCAAAACCCATGCATCGGGTTAAGAAGATCCAGCATTCAACATCCTAATCTGTAAACAATGTATTAAAAATACATCTGCGCCAGCTTAATAGATGAAGAGGGGGTGCAAGGCTGGTCAACAGATAGAATCAGTTTACCACTTAAGTCTTTGCCTAAGAGGCTTTCTACAAGACAGCAGCCAAATGCATTTAACATCTGCCCAAGATGAGTATTTTTATCGAGACACCGTCTCTAGCCTTTTACTCAACCAAGAGCCCTAAGGCAGGGGGTGTTTTATGTCGGAGTTGGCATCTCTTAGCCTTTGCCTAAAAAGGCGTATCCTACAAGGCAGCAGGACATGAAGCAGATTGTACCGAGTTACATGTTACCAGTAGCAGGATAAACCTGACCTGACCATTTAGTAAGTTACTTAATAGGTTTATTCAAGGAGGTATAATAACTTAGCTATTAATAATCGCTGATAATAGCGTAGCTAAGCTATTATACCTTTTTGGTTTAATGCAGTTGGTAAATTTCTACAAAAGGTTGATTTAGATTACTTTTAGCAAGCAGTATGTGACGCTTTCACTTTCAATCATACATTTTGTAAAAAATCTTTTTACCAA
The DNA here is from genome assembly GCF_022113875.1 of Hydra vulgaris. NCBI lineage: Eukaryota > Metazoa > Cnidaria > Hydrozoa > Anthoathecata > Hydridae > Hydra > Hydra vulgaris. The sequence continues at coordinate 11,439,246 of NC_061158.1, read as the reverse complement.
GTTTGAGAATAAATTAAAAAAAAATCATAAAAAGACCATTCTGATTTGGAAAAAAGTTTATTTTAACCATTTATTGACTAAGAAAACGAAATTGAAAGTTTAAATAAAAAGAGTTTTGAGTTTTCGTCATTTTTAACAGTTTTGTGATGATAAAAGTGAACTTTAAATTGAATAAATTTAAATAATTGGATAATTAAATTTACATCAAAACAATTAACTATTAATATCATTTAAATGTAAGTTTTTACAAAAACGTTTCTGGAAATAAATGTTTATAGAAATAGACTCAAAGAATTTAGAAAATAATTTGTTATCGGCTTTCTCCCCCCCCCCTCCACTTTTTTTCTAGAGGGTTTTTTTTTTTTCTTTAAGGAAAACTTTGATATATTTGATATACTTTTTCACAAACTGATGATTGTCCCCCCCCACCAATAAATACCCGTGTTTCGGCCCTGTTTTTAAACGAACAATTTTTGTCATTGATAAAGCTGCAGCCTCAAGTTTTTTCTTTAAAAAAAAAAAATAGACCTATTAATAGGCCTATTTTTTTTTAACATTTAATTGGGTGTTGTAACAACCATTTAAATAACAAATTAAATCGATAGAAACAGAATTTGATAGATTAATAACATTCAACTGGATGCTGAAACTAATTTCATTGAGGTACTTTCAAATATTTATGTAGCATACCAATTGCTTCTTACTATTACCATAGCAACTTTCCATAGCCAGTTGTAAAGCTAAAAAAATATTTTCAACTCCTAAAACAGTAAGGAATACAGACATATCAACAAAGCATCCCAGTCATTTTAGTAATGTAGCGATATTAATTATTGAATCAAAATTATTAGAAACTATGAATTTAAAAAAATATTTGTAACCCCCTCAGGTTTAGGAGGTTCTAACTTTACATAGTTTTAATTTTTGAAATTAAAAAAGTTATTGTATAAATTTTAAAATTAATGAATGAATATAAACTTAGTTGAATAGTAAAAAAAAAAAAATTATAAATTAGGTTTAGACTCTCAGGTTTAAGGAAAATATATTAGAACTTATTTGTTCCCAGGCTCCATTCATTTTTTGCAATGCATCCTTATTTAATATAAGTATAAACATATTTCGAAAAATAAAATTTTTTCCAGCCAAAATTTTTTTGAGTCTGCTCTATGTCTGGAAGTTCTGGAAGATCTCAAACATCAAAAAGTGCTGTATTGATCTCAATAATAGAATAAATAATTTCATTCTTACATATATTATGTTTAAATTTGTTATACTGTTTAATGTATATTTGTGAAAATTTATTTGGTTTCTTTACAAATCCTGAAAAATACTATGAACTCTTTCAGGACACGAGCGGAAATTTGTATTTAGAAAAGCGGAGCTTATCTTAATGAAGCTATTTTTAAACAATTACACTCACATAAAAAAGTTTAGATATTTATTTTTGAAAGTACGACACATTTAACAAATGACTTTGACCCTAACAGAGTTATTTTAATAACTTTTTCAATAGATACTAATTATTTTAATGTAAGTGAAGCTTCAAGTTGTTTAGAATCTTCATGAACATTAGAAACATGAGCAAAAACTATGAAACCCTAAAATTAATTTTACAAAACTTAAATTACGGTCACTGCTCAAAAGAACTATTATACCTAGTTCCCTCAACCAAAACTCATTCTCACTTGACTCGTTATTCAGCAAAGTCGCATCTTTTTACTGCATCTGTCCTTGCATGCTTTGAAATTTTTTGTTTAACTAAATTTTTTCCTGTCCCTTCAATCTTTTTGAACTCTCTCCAAGTTTCATAATTTTCCTCACTCACAACTTTTTTACTCGTCTCTTAACCGTTTTCTGGCTCTTTAACATAATTCTTTGTTTTCTAATGACTCCCAACTTAATAGTGGTTGCTTGCAGCTTTGTTGGGAATGAATTAGATAACAATAAAATTTGAGATTGTTGAGTTCTTGCTTTATTTTCTTTTTTAATTTTTCATTTTTATCAGCTGTGTTTTTTAGTTATATTAACGGAACTAGATGATAAGACCTTGATTTCTGCCAGCACGGTCAGAATTTTTATGCGTTATATTTTTGTGTTGTAAAAACATATACTTATTTTAAATGAAGAAATAAAAAATTAAACATCTTTGCAAAAATTTTTGTTTCCTGACAACTGGAAAGTTTTTGCCGTTGGGATTGTCGGAAGTGAGAACAAAGTAAAAAAACGTCATTTTTCAAGAGACAGTCTTAGTAGTAGCATAATTTTCAATTAGGGGAGAGTTGCCTTAATTAGAACACTCCAGGAACAAATATTTATTAACCAAAGATGTCTTAACTATGAAAACCTTTATGATTTGATTAATACAAACAGACAACCCTACTATATTTCTAACTATAATTTGACTTAATTGATTGCACTGTTATTGGAAATAAGTTTGCTTTTGCAATGATACCATTTTGTTCCAATCAAGGCAACTGGTTCCCTAAATTGGAACACTTTGATTCCTTAGTCAGAACAGGTTGTTTTTTAAAAAAAATTATTTTTATATTTACAGTGAAAATTTAAACCGTTAGTTCAAAACTTATGATAGGATTAATATTGACATACTAAAATTCTATAAACAAACGATAGTATAAATGCATCAACTGTTATGACGTTCTGTTAATTAATTGATTAAAAATCACTAAATAAAGTATTACTTTTGAGGTTTATGGTTGTTACTAAGCATTTTAAAATTGCGCTTGAACTATTTATTCTACCTTTTAATTTTATTACTGATTAAGTACAGAAAACTGTATGTATGTATGTATGTATGTATGTATGTATGTATGTATGTATGTATGTATGTATGTATGTATGTATGTATGTATGTATGTATGTATGTATTTATGTATGTATGTATGTATGTATGTATGTATGTATGTATGTATGTATGTATGTATGTATGTATGTATGTATGTATGTATGTATGTATGTATGTATGTATGTATGTGTGTATGTATGTATGTATGTATGTATGTATGTATGTATGTATGTATGTATGTATGTATGTATGTATGTATGTATGTATGTATGTATGTATGTATGTATGTATGTGTGTATGTATATATGTAGTATGTATTTCATGTTTAGTTTAATCTGAAAATATGTTCAGTCAATTAGCATTTGGTAACTATTTTATTTTTTGTTTCATTTATATATCATGAAATTAAGCATAGTTACTTGTTGATCATATTGAACTTAAATGTGGACCTTGTAATGTTATGATCGTCTGTACTTTTCTTCCAAATTATATATATATATATATACAGCGGTGGCTAAAAATTAAAGACCACTCATTTTTTTTTCAAAATTTATTTTCAACCTTAGTATAATTTTATTTTGGAAAAAAATATCAAAAAAAGAAAAACATTTTTAGAAAGAACTTTTATTGAATTTATATTTATTATAAAAGAATTTATAATTTTTTTACAAAATAATGTTAAAAATTAAAAAACTGACTAGTAAAAAATATAAATGGAAAAAAAAATTGGACAAAATTTAAAGACGGGTTTCAAAAATATTTCAAAAAGCAATAAAAAAATAATTTAGAAACGTGTTTTGTTTCTCCATTTGTTTTCAAGCACTCTTGTACTCGTTCTGGCATTGAATTGATTAAAGTTTTGATTACTTCATCTGGCACATTATTCAAATGATGAGAGATAGAAGATTTCAAATCTTCCAAATTGTAAAGTTGTTCTTTACCAAGCTTGTGATCAAGCCACGACCATAAATTCTCTATTGGATTTAAGTCTGGACTATTGGCAGGCCATGAAAGCACTTGAATTTTATTAGAATTGAACCAATCGCTAACAACATGCGCTTTATGACACGGCGCATTATCTTGCTGGAAAATAAATCCATCTTGCAACTGCCATAAATCAATGCTAGGAATAAGCGAGTTTTTCAAAATTTTGATGTATCTTTCTTTGTTGAGTCTACCATCGAATAAATGAAAAACGCTAACTCCACAGGCACTCATACAAGCCTAAATGCCTATTGAACCACTGCCTTGTTTTGTCCTTTTCAAAATGCATGATTCATTAAACCGTTTGCTTGGAAGTCTACGAAACATTACGCAATCTTTTCTGTCGTCTACCTCAACGTTCATTTCATCACTAAAGACCACACGGCTCCATTGATCTGTTGACCAATTTTTATGTAGTTTGCACCACTCTTGGGTGATTTTTTTGCAGGAGCACGCCATAAATAATTTAAATTGTGGGGGACCCTTCGCACAGTTCTAGGGCTTGCTTTCAGACCATTTGACAGTGTCCATTTCGTAGACAAATCTGTAGATGATGCTTGTCTGTTTTCTTTCATTAATCTCACTAACGAGCGAGCATCACGGTCATTTGAAATTTTATTGCGTCCAGTCCTATGATGATCATTAATTGACCCGGTCTCTTTGTATTATTGAATTATGTTAATAATGCAAGAGTGAGACCTTCCGAGCTAACAATTACAAATCATTGTTGCAGAGATGCACAATATCAGCTTGTTCAACTCTTATTATTTATTAGACCTTGCAATTTGTAAGATAAATGCTGGAACGGTCTATGATATTTTAAAATGTAAAATTCAACCTAATAAATAATAAAAATATATAGAATACTTAGCCTTTAATTACGATATACATAAACATTAGTAATATGAATTCTTTTGTTTTTTAGGAAATTCAATAAGTACTTATCAAAAATTGTCACAAATGCATAAACATGTTAAGAAGTATGTTGAATGCTCTGTAGGTTCAAGGTTTTTATCTTGTTTTTTTTTTTAAAACAAAAATAATATGAAGTTATCTCCAGCAACACTACAGTATTATCAAATAATTTGTTTTAATGACAAAAAATTGATGACAAGATGTTTATAATGGTACCCTTTACACGGCAATGCAAAATTGGGTATTAAGTAAGTCACGAGTTTAGCGAAAAAAACAAACAATTTCCGCATAAAAATTCAACAAATTTAAAATAATAGTTTTTGTTTCTACGATTTCATTTTCTAATTAAAAAAAAAATATAAAAGATCTATCTTTTCTTGTTAAATAAATATTTTCATTGAACGGAATAGAAATAAAAGTTGTAAAAATGTTGGGATAACGTTTCTGGTTTTTGCGAATTTTACGGAAAACCTGTCTTCGGCCAACTATGATTTGATTACATAGCTACATGTTTGATGATTGAAATTTGTAACACTTATTAATTAATGTCTGTTGTATCTAGATTTACACAGACTATACAATTTTTTATATAAAAAGTTAGTTTTTCATGCATTTATATTTTTGTTTTTGTTCGTTTTAAATAAAAAACATAATATTTTTGAAAAGTCTGTAGAATTAGTAATATCTCAACCTTTTATGAATAAGAAAATCAAAAAGTTATTTTCTGTATCTCTAGTTATGTTATGAAATATGTTTTCAAACTTGGCATGTTTAGCACGAAGTTTGTTTTTTGCCTGAATTTTTGTTTATATTTTGAAGCATTGACGTATGTTACGTCACGTAACTTTCAATGCGTTACAAATTTACACTCTAGTTTTATTTTGGTTTTAATAAGCTTATCAACTTTGTGAAATTATCTTCACATACTTAAATATATTTTAAATATGTCTTTAATATCTTTAATATTGATATAAAAATTTAATTTTTATTCAAATTTCTTTTTTCTTTTTTTTAAAAAAAAAAAAAAAAGAAGCTTATTTTGTTATATTTTGCGATTTTGTTGTCTGACTTTAATAATCCCTCTATCAATTCACATTAGATTAAAGTAAATTTTTAGCTTTAAAAATGGTCTAACAATGTTTATATTATGCATTGAACAACAGACAATTTTTTGATTATTTTTGCTAAAAAGTAAGATTAAACTTTTCAAAAGCAGCCATGTTCGTAATTTCTGCGCGTTCATGTTCGTAATTTCTGCGCGTTTATTCAAAAATCAAAAAAACTTTTGATACTTTATTTAATGTTAAAAGATAAAAACAATTTATTGGTGTTTATATTCTTTTTACAGAACAAAATTATCTGTAGTATTTCAAATGTTATAAAAATTTTAGTAACACCCCTTAAGCTAATAATTTGAAAAAAAAAACGCAAGAAGCCGTAAAAAAACACAAGTAGCCTTTTTTTGCTGCATGGTTCTTATGGTGAACGGACGTGCTTTTTAACTAATTAAAAAAAAAAAAAAAAAAAAAAAATGCAAAGATGGCTCCAAGAGAAATCAATGAGATATTCTCAATTTTGAGTTCGAATAATAATATATGTGTATATTACTTAAATAATATCGCGGAAATATGATCTCATCCAAAAGATGTTATTATTCAAGGATTTTTGCAACTTGGAGAAGCTGATATTTTTAATCTTAGAGTATTACTATTTACCGAAATTATAGAAAATTTTGATATGGATCAATTCTCCTCTATCAATATTACTCTTGACGCTGAAGATCCTGTAAGAAAAAACCTTAGATAGCGTTATAAAATTGCAACATGTCTAGATGACATATATTTGATGTCGATATCATTAACAGAAAAACAGCTTCACAAAGATTTTGGTAAATTGGTATCTGGTTGCAAACAAAATAGTCAACAATTACATGATGTAAGTCTGTTGTCGACCTTAAAAAAACTCGTCGATTGCGTTAAAACAATAAAATTAGAAAACAAGAAAATTAGTGACGACCTACATTTATTACAAGGAAAATATGATGAATTGCAGCAAACGTGCAAAAAAATCGAAAAAAATCAAAACACGTTGCTTTCAAACAGCTGTAGTAATTTATCATTTCAAAAACTGCTAAATACTAAAAAATCTTTTGTCTCTGATTCAATAGAAAACCATTCCTCAAATAATGAAAATACTTTAAATAATATACCTTTACATTTCCTTCATGATGAGACTACCATTATGGAGTCCAGTTTAAAAACATACGAAAACGGAAACCAAAATAGAGTCACCTTTGCTAAAAAGGTTCAAATGCAGCCATCAATTATTGAAATAAAAGAGGACTGGAAAAAAAATGATTGTTCCTATATGGTAGTCAAAAAAAACAATGCAACAAATAAAGTCCCAACAGAAAGGTCTATAATGAAGCCTATTTTCGGAAAAAAAGTTGCATTTAACAGAAACTCTATTGCAGGCGAACGTACGGTGCGAGAATCTTATATCTTTGTAGGAGGGGTCTGTAACTCAATGTCGGAAGAAGATCTATCTAACCACATCAAAAATGAAATAGGTTTTGAGCCTATTAAGGTAGAGCTTAACCGGGAAAATAAATACAATCGTTCATTCAAAGTTATCATAAAAAGTAATGAAAAAGACATAATCCTAAACCCTGATATTTGGGATACTAATATTATCGTTAAACCATTCAGGCTTCATCGTGTTACCTCAAGAAACGAAACACCACAGCAGAGTGCAGTTAATACGCTACACTCTGTACAACCAACTCAACAAATATTTTCTACATCTAAAGAACAACCATCCTTTGCACAGCAACATTCTTACTCAACTCGAATACTAAATTCTATTTCAAAATGGATAGAAACATAGAAAGTAAAACCTTTGAAAATATTTCTTTTTGTACATATAACTGCCAAAGTTTTAAATCGAACTCAATTTATATTTCCGAACTGGTCAAATCATTTGATATTATTTTTCTATCGGAACATTGGCTTTTGAATATTGAACTTTTTGTGTTAAAAAACATAGCATTGCCGACACATAAAGTATTTTTTCATGCGGCAGAAAAAAAAGCATTTGGAAAATTTGAAAAAAGACCATTTGAAAAAAGACCAATTTGAAAAAAGACCATTTGGAGGAAACGCATTCATTATTAAAAAAGATGTTTTACTGTCTCCTCACATAATCTATGAAGATGACAATATTCTCGCTATTAAAGGTAAAAATAAGTGTCACAATCTAGTCTTTATTGGTATTTATCTCACATCATGTCGAAATAACGAGGAATCCCTTTCAAAGTACGAACAGCAATTAAACCTAATCACTTCAATTGTAAAAAACTACGAAGATGTAAGTGAATGTATTATTGCTAGAGATTTTCAGTCTTATCCCGAAACACTCTACGAATCTGAGATCCGTAATAATAAAAAACGCAATAAATTCTCTAATCATCTAACTAATTTCATTAAATCAAATAAGCTCTCATTTATCGATATAATCAGTGGCGCTGGTCCAACATACACCTATCAGCATAAAACTCTATCTAACTCATCGTATATCGATCACATCGCAGCTCTAAAAGAGTCATCCTTATTATTTATAAATACAAGCGTTATTCCTCCTTCTCCTTTTAATTTTAGTGATCACTTACCAATCGCTACAAATATCGTCGTTACACATACTAATCTATCAACCGTAATAAATAGCATAATGCATAAATATAATTATATTCCAAATTATGCATGGAATAACGAAAAATTCATTAACATGTATAATCATAACCTCTCCGTAGCTTTCAACTACTACACCTTCAATGAAGAAGAAATCGAACAAGAATTAAAACAAACATGCGAAAAAATCCAAAATGCTGCTTTGTTAGCAGTTAAGCAGTGCTTTAAACAACAAATCTGTAAGTATTTCAAATCATGGTGGACAACGGACCTTAAAAAATGCAAAGAAAATCTTTCATTTAACTATAAAAAATGGCAAAAATCTAATTATAATAAAACACAAGAATGTATTGAATACAAAAGATGCATCTTTTCACGCAAAAACTTCCGTAAAGCAGTTAAAGCAGCTCATAACAAAAAGATCCAAAAAACTATAAATATTGAAAATCTTCGAACCACTAATCCTCAGAGGTTCTGGGATAACATCCGTAAAATCAAAACTAAAGCAACAACTCGATTATTTACAATTAACAAATCGCAAAATATAAAAGATATCGTTCAAGAATTTAGACAACATTTTCAAACTCTTCTCAATACGCCTCTTATTTTAAATAATAACCATAATCCTTCTCAAATTCCATCTCTAAGTAAAGAGCCTAATTCACTAATCATAACATCAGCTGATATTATAAATTGCATCTCACAATTAAATAGTAATAAGTCCCCAGATAGCTATGGGTTAAGTGCTGAACACCTTAAAAACTCTCATAATAATAATCTTCTTTTGTGGCTCGCAAAAAAAAAACAGTTCTACTCTCCACGCAGAATTTTTACTGAGCGAAACTGTTATACACTATAAAAACAATAACACGCCTTTATATATGTGCAGTTTAGATGCTAATAAAGCTTTTGACACTTGCAACTGGGATTTGCTATTTGAGAAGCTGTATTTCCAAAAAAAACTTCCGTTGTCTGTAGTACACACAATATCATCCCTTTATCATTCTGGTTCTGCAAACATATCCTATCAAGGTGTTACCTCAAATCAATTCAGTCTATCACAAGGGGTGCGACAAGGGTCTATTCTATCGCCACATTTATATAACATTTATACTGAAAGCATCCTAAATGAAGTTGTCTCAGAATGTAAAGTAGGATCGACAATAAATGGAATTTATACTGGTGTAATTGCATACGCAGATGATGTAATTTTGCTAAGCCCCACAATCTCTGGTCTGCAGGAACTGATTAACAGATATCAAACATATGGAGTAGCAAACTTTATCAAGCTAAACACTGAGAAAACAGAATTTCTGATTTCTGGAAAAAGTTATATTCCTAACAACGTTGTTAAAATTAATGGAGTCTCTATATATCTTCAAAATAAATTAAAACATCTGGGTTTTTAATGGGATAACGATACCAGCAAAAATAAAATTGCAACACTCCGAAAGAAAAATTTAAATGAGCGTATAACTCAGTTTCAATTAGTTGCAAAAGCTCTAATCGACAGTGGGATTCGTTACTGCCAGCCATCAACAATTGTTCATCTGTACAATACATTAACAGTGCCGAAGCTTATATATGGTCTTGAACTATGTAAATATGATACTAATTTTCTCAGCAAAATAGACGCTGTTGGAAGAGCAGTCTTAAAATCATTTTTTTGTATTTCGAAGTACAGTAAAAATTACCTTCATTCTTTTTTTAAAATAGAAGACATCTCAACTATTCTCCTTAGGAACAAAGTTAATCTTTTTATCAGGCTGCTAAAAAATCAAACTTGTTACTCACTGATAATTAATCAAATACATGAAACACAGAATAAAAAATCCTTTACAAACGAAGTATTTGATGCATGCAACACACTTGATTTAAATTTCATACAGTGCATGTTAAATGGCAAAAAAATTAGATTGACGCAACCCATCGTAGAGCTACAAACTAATATTATGCTAATATTGAAAGAAACGTTCCAGTTTTGGAATTTAAAAGAAAAGAGAGAGGCGTTTAAAATCTTGATGGAGGAGAATGTTCCTAGAACTCTGTCCCAATAATATGTGGAAAACAAACCGGCTGTTTATTAGCATTTATTGATAACAACTACAAGAGCCGTGTTGTTTTAGCTGATTTTTAATTTATTGTTTTACTATTTAAATATTATTTTACCTGTAATTTACTATCGGGTGATAAAGAGAAAATATAATAGTATGTCCTTGAAACTGCCGTGTTTGAAGTACAATATATTTTATTAAGTTATTGAATTAGAATGTTATTTTATGTCTCATTATTGATACAGTTTTGGTTGAATAAAAGATAAAGGTAAATGAAATATTTTGGTTGGAATTTTCTATTACCAAATTACTAGATAAATACAGTCATAGAAGTCAGGTATATTCGGCACATCTCTAATTATGATATAGATATACAATTTTTTTTCGGGAAATACGATCAACACTAATCAGAAATCAACACAACTTTACAACTGCTCATATTTTATAGATATTTTTGTCATATTTACTTATATTTTTAATTTTTAGATTTTTCCTGAAAAATTACATTTTTGTAAGAATTACATTTTTGTAGTAATTTTTTATTTTTTTTTATTTTTTTTTTATTTTTTTGTACTTTTCTTGAATATTCAATATAGTTATACAATAAGATAGTTGAGATAAAAATCGTTATACAATAAAAGAAAATATATACAAAAAAGAAAGAACGCGGAGAAGACCTTCAGGTCTTAGAAGACCTTCAGGTCTTATCGCAGAAGACCTTCAGGTCTTATCATCGAGAACCGCTCGTGAATATTAAGTACATTAAATTAACATGAAGTATAAAATCTAAACAATGTCGTATTAAAAATTAGCGAGAACGTAAATTTCGTAATAATATATAAATAAAATTGGAATAAAGAAATTGTTGATACTCTTATATATAAATACAAAAATATTTTAAAAAGTACTGTTTTCACAAACACATAAGTTATGGATCAGATATAATATTTATATATTACCTTATGTAATAAACTTCATATTCATTTTTAAAAGAATTTAAAAATATAAAAAAATGTCTTCAAAAGACAAAACAATTTCTTTTAGTTTTTTCTTGAATGAACGATAATTCCCGCCCCCTTAAAAAGTTCGTTCGTTTTTGAAATACCCTTCCCCCCCTTCCTTCTTAACTTTTATTTTTTACTTAAAAAGTTTATGGAAAAAAAAAGGTAGAGGAGGTTCCTTATATACTTTATTTGACCCAGAAACATGTGCCTGAAAATGAAATTCGGATTCTGTGCACAGGATCCGAATTTAAGAAATCTCTTTAGATATTGATTTTGATACAATTTAATATTACATTCGGTTGGTCGAGCGGTTAGTGCTACGGTCTGTAGTAACGGAGATCTGTGTTCGATCCCCGGTCGTGTTGAACTGTACTCTTTTTGTTTTAATAACAAATCAAATAAAAATAAACTATACTTAAGGCAGAACTTTTTTTTGGCACCCCTATTTAGTAAGTCCGTTAAAAACGAGTTCTACGCGAGATCAGTAATATCGATAACAAAGCCGAAAAACCAGTGCCGAAGATAGGCTACTCGTACCCCTTAATTTGGGGAAGGGGGAAAAGAGGCAAAAAATTTTGTGCCCTTTTGTTAATTTAAGGAGCTTTTTATTTTAACGAAACCTAGCGGTAAAATTTGAGAGACTTTGAGACCCAAATGACACGTTTTTTTTTTTTTTTTTTTTGGGGGGGGGGGGGCTCCGACCCATTAGCCACGGCACTGTTAAAACCTGTTTTTTGTCGACTCAAAAAAAAGATTGCCTGAAATACGCCTTACTCAGGGCCAGTATATAAGGGGTGGTATGTTTGCATAGGCGCTCCCAGGATTTTTTAATGTTCTAGATAGAACACTTTTACACATTTGGCATAGGTATACTTAAGTTTGAAGCTTGCACAAGCTCCAAACATAAGATTGCCTATGTCAAAGGTGCGTACCTTTGACATAGGTGACATAGGTAGATTGCCTATGACAAAGGTGCGTACCTTTGATTGGCCTATGCAAAGGTGCATAGGCATAAGTATGCCTATGTCAAAGGTACGTACATTGTGCAAGTTCTTAAGCTTAAATATAACTATGCCAAATGAGGAGGCCTTGCAAAAAAGTAGGTTGGCGGAGGCCTGGGAACAAAAAAGCCCTAAAACACTTTCTTTACCCTGTCCAAGCGAGAGGGCACTACTGTAGGAAAATTTCAACTATACCATCTAAAACTAAATTCAAATTTATCGACAGGTTTTTAATTTCGTAGAAAAATATAGTAAATTACAAAAGTTATGACCATACAAGATTTACACCCATCCTCTTTTTTTAGCGGGTGGGGGGGGAGGGGGTTTTAAGTCTTTTTTTTTGGTTTACATTTATTAATCGTTCTACAGACCATAAAAAAAATAATTATATAAACTTACGATGGCATAAAACATAACAAACATAAACAAGGTATCTGAAAGAAGGTCGCAAGGATCTTGTCGTCAGAACCTTAAAAAAACATTTAACAAATATAAGATAGAAAAAAAAAAAAAATTAATAAACTTTTACAAAATTGCAATGCAAACAACCTGTGTCTGAAGAAAGATCAAGAGGGTCTTCTCATCAGATTTTTATACAAGAGTAAACCAACATATAAATTAAAAAGTAAAAAGTATAAGAACAATAAATAAAATAAGTAGGAATAAACTTCTATAAACATAAAACTTCTATAAACAAATATATATATATATATATATATATATATATATATATATATACATATATATATATATATATATATATATATATATATATATATATATATATATATATTTAACTTTTACTACTAATAATAACTCAATATATTATCTAATAAAAGAATGAGGTTTTTCAGTTTTTTTTTAAAAAGGCAAAAAGTAATACTTGGACTAGTCCCATCGCATTTCTTAGATAACTTCTTTCAAGTAAACTCTAATAGGTATATGACAAGAGCAACAGGCAACTTCACACTGCCCAAAAGAACAACAAAAATCTCACGGTTTTCTATTTCTTACCGGGGTCCGTACCTAAATAACAAAATCATATCCAAAAATATAGAACGTAAAGTCTTAAATAATGCAGCCAACTTGAAAAATAAATTAAAACACCTCATATATAATACCAACAATTATATCGACATGTATTAAACTTAACATTAAAACTTATATTAAAATATTTATGTGTATCACTGATTGTATATTGTTTAACCGCTTTTGACTATATATAAAAATAAAATAGGCTTTATTTAACCTTTTAAAGAGGTACTCGATGATAAGTCTTCATAGACTTCTACGAGTTTTCCTCCAACAACATGTATATATCTGAAGTACCAAAAAAATTTCTTGTCTTTTTTTTTTTCTTTCCTTATTTTTATTCTTTTATTTTTTAAAAATATACTGGTAACATTTATGATAAGAAACACTATTAATTTACGCTATATTTAGATATACTTGTTAAACCAATTTTTATTATGCTATGTTATACGTGGTATTATTATCTTATATTTTTACGTGAGATTATATTATCTCATGTAGTTATAACGTAACGATGTGTAAATTTATTAAAGTTGTAAAAAAAAAAAAAAAAAAAAAAAAAAAATAATAATAATAGGTACTTCAAAATTAAAATTCGCTAAAACAATTTTTTCCAAAGGTGTGGCGCTCGATAGGTAATACAAAATTGATTAAAGTTTGTTTGAAGAAAGGCTCATTTAAAAAGTTATTATTTCTCAAAATATATTTACTGACAGGTTTAAAAGAGAAAAGATCTTTGAATACGGCTAGGGATAAGTTATTTATTCGCATATACACAAAACATAAAATATTAAATATATTTAACTCGTAAATATTCAGAATTCTCATTTCAATAAAATAATGCTTCGAATGAGAGAAGCGATTTGCAAAATTGATTATACGGAATGCGCGTTTCTGACGGAGATAGACGTTGCCCACCGCTCGCATTGAACCACTTGCTTTGAGGAAAGCGCGATAAGTATTGCGTCACGTTTACTAAATTTTGATTTTAATAAAAATAAATAGTAAAGTAAAAATATCATTAACATGCTTAATTTTCACAATCGTTTTCAAAAAACTTCAAAAATTATGTTTTCTTTATGCTTTATCGACTAAGCTAAAGTGATTAGAGGAACATTAAACTTTTTGCTACATTCTTTTCAGTTCGATTTTTTTCCTAATTTTTCTTTGATTGTCAATACTGTCTACTTTCGCGTTGACGCCATGTTGAAATCTTAGCAGCATTACATTTAATGTCTTTGATTTTTTTATATTTTGATAAAGTTTTTATTTTACATATAAATATGCATATATTTTGATTACGTTCGATAAAGTTATGCCTTGAAATGCATTAACTGACTGTTTGTCAAGGGAAACACAATATCGCTTCTATCTAACATTATTATATTCTAAAAAATCAACTTTATATATTTTATTTATTTATTTATTTCGTCATTAAAAAAATAATACAATGCCGTGTTATTTAAATAAAATTTACATGACCGGGGCTAAAAGACAATATTTGCTTTATCACTATGCCCGGACGTGCTTTCATCAGCAAGCGTGTACAATCACTAAAAGGTAAACATACAATTACTTTGTACCATTTAAAATTTATTTACAAATATTTACAAGTATGTTAAAATCAGTTACTAATCTATAATTATAGGAAAATCGTAAAAAAAAAAAAAAAAAAACCACACCTAAAAACTAAAGATAAGTTAATAGGATAATTTACAGAAAACTTAAGTTAGAGACTAAATAAAATAAATGAGATAGTTGTGTAAAAAAAAAAAAAAAAAAAAAATTTAAAAAATTAAAAAAAAAAATTATAAAAAGAATTCAATTCATTAACATCGTTAATAAGTTTTTGTTGGAGTTTTTGTTTGAGTAAAGAAAAAAAAATTTTTCAGCTCGTTATTCAATAAAGTGTTCCATAATTTAATAAAGTGTTCCATAATTTAATAAAGTGTTCCATAATTTAATAAAGTGTTCCATAATTTAATAAAGTGTTCCATAATTTAATAAAGTGTTCCATAATTTAATAAAGTGTTCCATAATTTAATAAAGTGTTCCATAATTTAATAAAGTGTTCCATAATTTAATAAAGTGTTCCATAATTTAATAAAGTGTTCCATAATTTAATAAAGTGTTCCATAATTTAATAAAGTGTTCTATAATTTAATAAAGTGTTCCATAATTTAATAAAGTGTTCCATAATTTAATAAAGTGTTCCATAATTTAATAAAGTGTTCCATAATTTAATAAAGTGTTCCATAATTTAATAAAGTGTTCCATAATTTAATAAAGTGTTCCATAATTTAATAAAGTGTTCCATAATTTAATAAAGTGTTCCATAATTTAATAAAGTGTTCCATAATTTAATAAAGTGTTCCATAATTTAATAAAGTGTTCCATAATTTAGGACCTCTGATGGCAATAGAAAATGTGGTAACCAAATAGTGCACTTTAGGTTGATCATAATTATAATTTGAAAAAAGTCACGTTTAGGGTACACCTGATTAAATTTATTGAAAAGTGTACTAAGTATTATAGGGTTTTTTTTACTATGAAGTTTGTACATAAATATAGGAATTTGATAAAGGTTCAACTGAAAAACATTGAGTGTGTGATGATTTTTAAATAATTCTTTAAAATGTGTGAATCGACCTGCACTTGAAGTAATTCTGTCAGCGTGTTTTTGTCAGTATAATTAATAAAACTTACAATTGGATTAAAAGTTATCTTACCAATAGAAAACAATATGTGTGCAATATACAATCTGGAGTATTAAATGTTTTATGTGGAGTTCCCCAAGGATCTATCCTTGGTCCACTTCTGTTTCTAATTTATATAAATGATTTTTGCAATGCATCTTTAAAACTAAATTCAGTCATGTTTGCTGACGATACAAATCTATTTCTTACTAACAGTGATATCAAGAATCTATATGCAGACATGAATATCGAACTAATTAAAGTAAATAATTGGTTTAGAGCTAACAAACTCTCGCTTAACTCAGAGAAAACAAAATATATATTATTCCATAAAAAGGCGCAAGAAGAAAACCTTCCTCTTAAGTTGCCTGACCTTATCCTAAATGATAACTTAATTAAAAAACAAGCCAGCATTATTTTCTTAGGAGTTCTTGTTGATGAGAAGCTATCCTGGCTTCCTCAAATAAGATATATTCAATCTAAAATCAGTAATATAATTGGTATGATGTATAGAGTTCGCTCATATATCAATAAACTAAGTCTAAAACTAATTTACTTTGGACTAATTCATTGCTTTATCAGCTATGCAAACATATCATGGGCAAGTACTCAGCCATTAAAACTTAAAAAAATCTATAGTCTACAAAAACACGCATGCAGAATCATTTACTTTAAAAATAAGCAGGAGCATGCAAAACCTATAATGAAAGATATGAAAATGATGGATGTTTTTGAAATAAATATCTATCAGCATTTAATTTTTATGTATCAATTTAATAATAATCTCTCTCCTACAAACTTTACTAACAAGTTTGAAATAAACATAAATGAAAACTACTATCTAAGAGCAAATATAAAAAACACATATAAACTGCCTTAAAACCTTAATAAATATACTGAATATAGCATTGCATATCGGGGTCCAAATATATGGAATAGATATCAAAAAGGATCCAAATGTATGGCAAAGTCATTAAGTTCATTTAAGTTTCTGATAAAAAAAGAAATTTTTAAAATTTGATTATTATTTGTGCTTAAAAGGATTACAAAGTAATTTTCTTTATAATCTTATTTATTTGTTTTTATTGATCAGCGCAGCAGTTTTATGCCCATTAGGGTTTTTAATTTAATTTAATATCCATAACCTAATGAAAATGTATATAGGGGGCTCTATGAAAAGATTGCGATGACGTTTTTTCATTTTCATTTTCTTTGAGCCCCTGTCTGTTTAACTCTTTATTTTATAAAGATTGTAAAAAAGTATAGTTTATTTTATATACTGTATATACAAAAACGGTGCTTGTTGACAAGATTTTACTGTCTTCTTTGTTATACGGACATATTTCTTTCTTTCTTGTATATATATGTGTTGATTATAATTGTTAAACAGCAAAATAAATGTGAAAAAAAAAAAAAAAAAAAACTAAGTAGTTTTTTAATTTTACTTACGTCAGAGCTGCACCATGTAATATTTGCATAGTTTAAATAATATAAGATTTTTAAGCAGTTTTGGTTTAATAAATGCTCAACTTTGTATAGTATGCCAAACAAATTTTTGAATTTTATGTTCTATTGTTCTTATGTGTTCTCCGTTATGTCTCTCCGTTTATGCGGTAGTGGTGTAGTGGAAAAACACTCGCTTCATAAGCGAGAGGTTCCGAGTTCGATCTCCACCACGTCCCTGGTAGTAGCGCGCTCAACTTGTTTCTCCGCGCAGCGGCTTTGTTCGTCAAGGTTCGTGTTTCGGAGTAATAGAGTTGAGAGAAGGTTATAACCACTATTAAGTAGCCTCCTCGTCTGTAGTGGCCTTCTCGGCCTTAAGGAGGTGAATAACAAAAAAAAAAAAAAAAATGTATTCTCTCCATGTCACGTTTTCACGTCAAGTACCACTCTTAAAAACTCTAATTATGACTCTCTAATTATTCTAGAGTTGCTAATATAAAAATTGGGAAGTTTTAAATTAATTACCTAATAATTGCTTTTTAAGAAAATTATAAAAATATGCATATAAGTCTTGGCTTCTAATTGTAAAAACAATGAAAAATAAAGAAACTTGTGCAAAAATGAAAATTCCCCGCTTTGTTTATAGAAGGAAGAAAGAATTTTAACTTTAAGTTAAATAAGTTTTATTATTAACCAAAACTTTTTATCAATAAATTTATTATATAAAAAATCAATTAAATAACTTATCATTTCCTCCTTCTCAAACTCTTGAGCAACCGTGATTTTATATTTTCATTTCAAGCTGAACGGCGTTGTTTATCGCGCCAAGAAGTATATTCTATTTTGTGTTTTACTTGAAGAAAGCAATCACGCACAAGCCTTGTGCATATGTTTTTGTATACCGGTATGGAGCCAACACAATACCGGTGCTTCGGTACTTAAAAAAGCCCAGTAATAACGGTATTCTGGTATCAGTACTACCGGTATTGGATGACCTAAAATGCAGTATGGTGGTTTAGATTTTTTAATCTTTTTTTACGAGCTGCTTTAATAGACCACTTAACTACATTTTCTCTGTATATCATGTTTAGACTTTTTAGATAATCTATTTTCCTATTGTTTTTTAATCTTAATTTGCAAGATATATAACAAATCGTTACATGAGGGGATCTTACATAAGCATACTCAATAATTCTTCACTATCGAAGTTATGAAGCCTTGCACTAGCTGTCTGAATCAAGACATCCTGCACTGCCTTGAGACAAACAGAAATCATCTTGAATATCTGGTCATCAATCGCACATAAAGTTGTAATTGGTTCAAAAATTTTTGGGAGAAAGCGGTTTTCCCCAAAAATCTCTTTACAAAATATTACAGTTGGATTTGATTTGCAATTGTTAGTTGTTGTCAAAATATCCTTTACTACCTGGATACCAATGACATAATCAAAACTTGCATTCTCAGCTGAAACATATAAGTTTGTCATCCAGGGTCCAGTAAACTGTAAAATACGTATTATACTGTTCCAGTAGTCGGAAAATGTAGAAAATCAGCGTAGTGTTTAATAAAAATAAAACATGTATGGAAAAGAATGAGAAAACAGTTTACTTGATATATTGAAATATGAGTTTATTAAATGCCATGCAATCATTTCCAAATAAATTAAAAGTTTCAGATTCAAGAGATTTTAATGCTGAACAACATTCATTGACGATTGTGTCAAGAGGGTCAATCATATGTCAATTTATCATATATATCAATCAATCAATGTATCAATCTATCAATCAATATATAAATTATCAATATATAAATTATCAATATATCAATCAATCATATGTCAATTTAGCTCATTGAGATTTTTCCCCAGGCTTTATAAATTTTGATTACTGTTAGAGGGTTTACTGCTAATCTGCCTAACATTCTGTTTGATATATTTGAGATGATCAAACTACGGCATTTGTCAAAGGAAAGTAAAAGAAAATGAGAATAAACTAAAGCCATATGATCAACTACCTTACATATATGTTAATCGTAATTATCAGCCGTCTCTCCAGACATTTGGTCCAGACCAATAACCTGACATTTATTCTTTGATGTTTGGTGAACTCTGTTAAAATGAGCACCTTTTTGCGTTGTGGCATCAAACCCAAGAGTAAGATTAACACTAATAGCCCACTGCTGCTTGCAGGTCTGCTGCTTGTAGGTCTGATATACGCCAAGCTCACGAGCCGTTTGCTCAGTATTACGCTGGTGAATTTACAAGCATTTAATACCAAAATATATTACAATTTTCTCAAATGGGAATCGTGTCTAATGTTATCTGTTGGAACATGTATAGTTTATATTTGGTATAGTTTATCATCCTAGTTTGTAATGTATAAGTTTCATTCTCACCTGACCTTAATACAACTGTACAATATTAAATAAAAAAATTCAAAATTAAATAGTCAAACACTGAAAGTAATAAATAAAAACAAAAACACTAACATATTTTTTTGTTTTAATGAATGATACAAAGACTAAATCTAAATAATTCGTTTAACAATCATAAAAACTAGTTTGTTTTTGTATATTATAATTAACATTTTGAAAACTTTTTTAAAATGATTACTGAATTAAAGTAAAATACATGGCCTACTATATTTACGGCCGTATATCTTACATTATTGAGGGGAAAATTAAGAGGCTGATTTTTACTGAAAAAATGGCTGCGCAGAATATTAGATTTTTAAAAAGGAACTTTATTCTTAATTTTTAACTTAAAGTTCTTCAATGTTAAAGTGGCAGTTGTTTTTAATATATAAAATAGATATCAAAGGTTTAAAGACATTTGTGTAATTGTCACAGAAATTATTCAAATCAATATACATATATATCTATGTATATTATATTTATATAATATATATATATATATATATATATATATATATATATATATATATATATATATATATATATATATATATATATATATATATATATGTATATATATATATATATATATATATAAATATATATATATATATATATATATATATATATATATATATATATATTTATACATATATATATCTATGTATATTATATTTATATAATATATATATATATATATATATATATATATATATATATATATATATATATATATATATATATATATATATATATATATATATATATATATATATATATATATATATATATATATATATATATGTATATATATATATATATATACATATATATATATATACCGAATATATATATATATATACATATATATATATATATATACCGAATCCTTTGATAGATTTTGTTTGTTATTAAAAAATACATTAACAAGAATTTTTGTTGAAAACGTGATACCCCAATTTTCATGATTTTCACAAACAAATTTACTTTTTGGGGTGTAATTATGTAACAGATATGTTGATGATTTAATGACTGGAATTGATAGAGATGAAATTTCATTCTCAATTAAATCCAAAATAGCAAATACACTGCAAACAAATTCTGCTAGCTGTTTGGGTGGAACAAAAAAGTACACCACGTGACAAGAGACATAGATAAGAATTATTTTCAAGATCAATGTCTCCAGCTTTCAAACATGCCTAATAATTTTCACATTTAGACCTTTTTGACAATTTTGTTGCAACAGAGCCTGCTATAGTTATTGCCACTTCTTGACTATTATAGACGTTCCATAATTTCTTCTATTCGATTTTCAAGCAGTTCATCAAGTATTATCAAGGAAGGATAAATATCTGGTATTAGATTTTCTTCACAGAAGTTTATATGCTCCTTAACTAAAGAATGACATGACAAAATTCTTTCTGAATTTAAAACTTCTTTAAACTTACAAGAAATCTTCCTCCACTCATTTGCCTGTATTGTGAGAAACGTCTCTCAATTGGATCACTTTGCAAACGAGCTGTCATTACGTAATCATATCCATCATTCAGGAGCTCCTTAGCAAGCAGTGCCTGAGCACGTAAGGTATTTACAAATGCTGATGCAGTTTGAGTTGTAAGGGTATAGAATCGAGACCTCCTTGTTAAACTTTATTTAATAAAGATATTGATGGTAAAGGGAGCTTTTTAAGTAGTAGTTTGAATGCCTGTAAAGATGTATATCGTAAAAGTAATGTATATCGAATAACCTCTGCTGAGTATGGTGGCTTGCCTTGTGGCTGATAAAGCCCTCTAGCTTTAATTTCAACTAAATTAGTGTCATGATTTTCTAATGTGCAGTTTCTCATAAAAGAAGGAAGATTTTCGAGCATACTAATTTTATTAAGTTTTGCATTGTCCTTTAACAAATCAACTTGTCAATGGAAACGGTGTTCCTTGGTATTGCAAACGTACATTTAGGTCTACATCAACTGTTATTGATTCTAATATATTTGGAAAATATTGATCTTTTCGGAGTATTCTCAATTTAGGTGGACTTCGAAAAGTTTTTAAAACTGGCAAAGATGATTTTTTTTGCGAAAGTTCACAAGAATACTTGAAGGAACAGGTTTTAAAAGCCAATTCAGTGTGCATTTATCACCTCTAAGTATATATTTATCTTCAAAATGAAGTTCACATAAAACAGAATGTTTTGTTGGAGTCCAATCTGAACGATTAACAAACCGTATTCAAAGTTGATTTAAGTTTTAGTCTGTTGGAAAATAATAAGATGCAACTTGTTTGTGTTTTTGCTTAATTATCCCGATGTACATTTTGGTGCAGTACGTTTGTTCACCATTTTTAATATAAATTCTTTAAAAATAGTAAATTTAGAAAGAAGAATTATTTTTAATAATAATATTTTAGCGTATTTTGCATCTAAAACTTTCAAAACCGGTCCCTTAATTTCCCCTCAAAAATGTAAGATAAACGGCCGTGAATATAGTAGGCCATGGTAAAATATAAACTAAAGCTAATAAAAAAGGTAAATTATCTAAATGATGTTAACACTAACACTTGTGTCGGCACGATTGGCATGATAAAACACTAATACTACCATCTGTTCCATCCATTGTTAATTATCAAAATTTGATACATTTTTATATTTATAAAACTTTTTTGTACATTATACATTTACAAAACTTTTTTTTTTATATAATGTCACATATCTATTATTTGTAGTAGATATATGCGCCTACAAATTATAATAGTATTATAATATAATACTATTATTATTTGTAGGCGCATAAATCTACTACAAATAATATATCTAATACAAATAATATCATATTATGATAAAGACTTTCATAAACTTTTGTTAATATTTGTTATTCGCTAATATTAAATTTTCTCCCCCCTCTCACCCATTTCGGAAAGGGAAAAAATTTAAGTACTAAAAGTGCTTGTAAAAATAAACAATGTGCTTTGACTCAATGAAATTTGTTCAAATTGACTCAATGAAATTTGGCATGTGTATAAAAAATGCATAAACTGAAGTGAAATAATAGAATAGAAAAAGAAAATAGCATATCTTCCACATTTACTAGACACAGGAGCTACAAAATAGTTTTTATAACAAACTTTAAAGTGTGTCAATATCAAGGGAAAAAAAATCATTATCAAACGTTGTAACGATGAGGTAGAAGATAGTATGGCGGAAATTTTAAACCAGTCTTTTGAATTCTCGAACATCAGAGAACAGAGAATGATATTCAAAAATTTGATGGAAAAAAGCATTTCAAGAAAAATTAAAATTAAATTTCAACTTAGAATATAAACTATTAGTTTTATGGCCTTTGCATTTTTTAACTGTAATTTGGGTGATGAAAAGAATAAATAAATATGATAAAAAATTATATTTTAACAATGTTTGACTATCCTACTTTTTAAAACAACTCTAAGTGAATATTAAATTCTAAAAAATTAGGCAACAAAACACCATCGTACCATACCAGCAAAACGCAAAGTTCTAAAAACGTGAACAGAATTATAGCACAAAATCGCGTCCATAAAACGTGGATTTCTTGATACCTACTAGTATCAAGGTATTCAAAAAATGATTACTTTATGTAGATGGTGGTTTTTATTGTGATTATTCATTGATAGCTCGAACAGTTGTAAAAAATTTATGCAGTCAACTTTCAAGAGAGTAGTTTTCGACTTTGATTATAGCTTTCAAAGGTTACAAACTAAATATCAAAAT
Organism: Hydra vulgaris; assembly: GCF_022113875.1. Taxonomy (NCBI): domain Eukaryota; kingdom Metazoa; phylum Cnidaria; class Hydrozoa; order Anthoathecata; family Hydridae; genus Hydra; species Hydra vulgaris. Next base: position 11,415,475 of record NC_061158.1, on the reverse strand, counting down.
TTTCTCTTTTCAACGCAAAGGCGTAATTTTGACTTGCCGCTGGAATAATTATACTACGAAGACTGAAGCACAATTTTAAACTAATTTTAGTTTTGTTATTCCTCCAGGGGTCAGTTTTATAAAACTTTTTACTAGCGTAAAATGCTACTGGTGGAATTTTTATTTAGGGAATTTTTATAGGCGTAAATTTTAGTACATTTTAGTAAACTTTTAGTAAATTTTATAGCCGTAAATTTTAAATTGAAAATGTTTTTCAATTCAATCTTATTAAACTTTTCCCCTTCAAGTTTTGTAGATATCTATGAAATGAGTTTATTTTTAGAAGTATATTGTCCGAATCATTAACATTCGCAAGACTTATAAAATTGCCAAAAACAAAGATTTTTTTGAGTTGATGATTCAAAAACCTATGAAGAAATCACAGGTTTCTTCAACTAAATATTCATACTTTTGAATCTTCAACAAAAATTTCCGTTAGTATTTCCTCCGGAACATTTTTTGACGATAAACAAATTGGTAGTAGAAAGTTTATCACCGGTAATTTTTGAAAACACTTTATAACATTGACAAATATCATTTAGGGGAGAGTTGTCTTAATTGGAACACTTTGGAACAAATATTTATTAACCAAAGATGGCTTAACTATGAAATCATTTATGATTTGATTAATACAAACAGACAAACCTACTATACTTTTAACCATCAAATCAATCAAGTCAAATTGACTTGATTGATTGCACTGTTATTGGAAATAAATTTGCTTTTCCAATGATACCATTTTGTTCCAATCAAGGCAACTGGTTTTCTAAATTAGAACACTTTGATTCCTTAATCAGAACAGGTTGTTTTTTAAAAAAAATACTCAGTAAAATCAACAAGAATTGATTAAAAATGATTCTTACCTTTACAGCGAAAATTTAAACAGTTAGTTCAAAACTTATAATAGGATTAATATTACCCTGACAAACTGAAAGTCTACAAACTATTATGGCGTTCTGTTAGTTAATTGATTAAAAATCACTAAATAAAGTATTACTTTTGAGGTTTATGGTTGTTACTAAGCATTTTTAAATTGCGCTTTAACTTTTACTTTTACCTTTTGATTTTATTACTGATTAAGTACGGAAAGCTTTATCGTTCCAATCAAGAAAACTTTGGACTATTTTCTTATGTCATTGAAATATCATGTTTGTAGTAACTTATGAGATAAGTTTATAATGTTACTTTGCATTTTAAATCCCATCGAATTAAACACAAAAAACTGTATAACCTCTAGCAGAATAGTTTACCAGCGCAATCAATATAGTGTAAACACAAAATTAGATCACGAAAAAAAAATGACGCAAAAATCAATGGTGCACAATGTGCACTGCACATGCATTTTTTGAGGAATAACTTTCAAAATGTGTCAAAACGAAGAAAGTATTGCATATTACTAAAAAGATGCAAAACATAGCCATATTTCATTTTGTTTCAAAAATAAATGTAAGTGTTTTATGGCGCTGTTCCAATTAAGACGCTGTTCCAAATATGGCAACTCTCCCCTACGCACGTAAATTTCACGCTAGTAGAATTGTTATTAAAAAAAACCGTTTTATAACATCGACCTCACCTAGTCTGTTATAATTCCTTGATAGAACCTTAAAAATAAAAACATTAACATTTATTAATTGCTACCGTTAAAACTTTTTGAAATATAAGATCATTTGTTTTAAATAATAAGGTTTTTTTTTTCAAAAAATTAAATTTTTTGAAAAAAAAAATAATTTTTTGTAAACTTGAAAAAAAAAATCTAATTACTTGTAAACTTAATTTTTTTGAAAAAATTAAGTTTACAAGTTTCTCGAAATTTGTTGTTAACTTTCCAAATTTCTGTTCGCGACTAATTTCGTCAGTAGCAACTCCTGTTAATTATTTAAGCTCATTTTTGCCTCCATGTCGTCTATACCAAGTAAACAAAGCCATGATGTATACTATGATTTTATTTACTTTTCAATATTTAAGTATGCAATTTTGTTTGCCGTTTAAATAAAGTCTTGCTTTTAAGTTTTAAACTAACTTGTTCGAAGACGACGGGCCTTAGGCATAATTTTAATCTGAGGACTGGAATAATATTCTAGGCTGGTATTTGAACGCAGATTATATTGATTAGAACGCAGATTATATTTGTGAGAAAATCTATAATAAATATCTAAAAAAACATTTGGTAACAAGTTGCTTTCAAACTCGTACATAAATATCTTAAATGAATTAAGTTTTGGCTTTATCATTGGTTAATTATTACAAGAGGAAGATGACCTAACCTATTTAAAAAACTTATTTTTTTACATGCGTGGTTTTAAAAAGTTTGTCATTTTTTAAAATTTTGTCTTGTAAGCGCGTGCCAATAAGATATTAGCGTATTAAAAAAAATTATGAAAAAAAGAGTAGATCATTTTCTGTGATTTAATATCCAAAAAGGATATGAAATTATACAAACACCTATATAGTTTTCCGTGGTAGACTTTTATTATATAAAACTTCTAAAAACTTGGGATAATTTTTACAAAGCATTTCTTTTTTACAGATAGGATCATTTAAACTTACTAAGCACTGCTCTTTTTTAAAATTCAAAGAGAGTTTATTGGTTTTTATGCGGTCCTTTTCAGTCTTTTTTTATACAGTTTTTTTTAATGCAGTATTTTTTGTTGTTTTTTCTGAACAGCACTATTTATACATTCTAATACTTATTTTTCAAGCAAAAAAAAAAACTTTATTATTTGTGTGCGTGTTCTTATCTTAAACATATATTAGTACATTAAAATAAAATGGTGAAGATTAAAAAGAAAATTGTTAAACAATAAGAAATAAACAAAAATAATCTGGTTTTGTTATTCAGAACATCGGAAAACATCTACATAAAAAACATCTCAATAAAAAACATTGCCATTATAGAAAATCTTTTAGAACATATAAACACACGTTTGTTTCAAGTGCACTTAAAACAAACATTTATATGTTCTAAAATTAAAAAATTAAAAATTAAATTTAACATAATCATAAGCAAAAACCAATAGCTTAAGCAGTCGTGGCGCAGTTATAGCGCAGTGGTTAGAACCTAGAGGTTAGAAATTAGGTGCCGATTCTAACTCAATAAATGACATTGTAAGAAAGAAGGCGTAAACTACCTGATTAAATGCTTCTCCGCTGTTTTCTGTAATAGGGCCTTAGAATGATTTTGGAGCATCTTAATAACTCAATATATATATATATATATATATATATATATATATATATATATATATATATATATATATATATATATATATATATATATATATATATATATATATATATATATATATATATATATATATATATATATATATATATATATATATATATATATATATATTAAAAAAATTGCATTGACATTATTAGATTCAATTAGAACAAAACAAATGCTTTACATCAGCTAAGCTAACATTCAGTTCATAAAAGGCACTTTACGAATTGAATGTTAACTCAACTTTGATTTGTGTATTACTACAGACCTAATTACAGTAAACTTAAAATTAAACATCAAAGCGAACATCAATACGCGAGGTTAGAATTATTTTGTTCTCTCTCCACTTTTTGAAAAAATCGAGTTATTGATATTGTCGTGTACCTCAAAATAATGTTTTTCTACTATATTAAAACCTAAGTTGAAATTAAAAATGTTTTGGAGAAAACATAAGTAATAAAAATGATTTTATACGCCGTCTCCTAAAGTTTTTTGTTTTTTATATCGTTTTAACTCAAAACAAAAAAAAAGTGGAGATAAAACAAAATAATTCTTGCGAATAGTCAAAACTTATCAAATGTATATAAATTACAAATATTTTCTGTAGCTGTCTTTATATTTCATTTTTCATATTTTAAATTGATAATGTTGTGTTTTATTAAACTTATTACTTTTTGTGTTTTTATTTACATTACAACCTCCCCCCTCCCCCGCTTTCTTTCCTAGCCTTGATGCGAGAGCAATGAGTTAATAAGACATTTTAATTTACTAATTTACAATCATTGCTTTTGATATTTAAAACGTAAAATAGCAATTTTCGTACTCTGGTACCTGAGTCGTGTAACAATATATATTTTTTCTTTTTCATTTTGCCGTTTGTTAAAAATTACAAATAAGAAATCGCAATAATAAAAAATTCTAACCGGGGCAAGAAGAAGACAGACTTATCTTATCACCGAGCCCTGGATACATAAGTAAATAAATGATAAATGAAACAGTATAAGTAGACACAAAATTTCAGCAATAAAATAAATTTTTGCCAACAATCTTCCAGCGCACAGTGGGTCAGATCTCAAAAAAGCTGTTTAAAAAGGAAAAAAAAAAGTTTTGACGCGGTAATTGTGAACCATCAGGGTGGCTTTAGTGATGTTGGGACTACTTAATGCCGGCTGTGCAGAAAATCAGCTGTTAATTTTGTGCACTATATTGCAGAACGAACGCGACAGTCTTTTGTCTGCCGTGCTTGCAACCGTAATGCTAAAAAATCGTCTTTTCTTCTAAGGTAAATAATTGCGTTGTGTGCACGTGAAACAAATATTTTCAATATAGAATTCGTTTCACAATTTATGTACTAATTAAAAAACAAAAATATTATTATTAAGTCATTAATTATAAATTTGTTTTTTTTAATTAACTAAGAAGGCTTGCAACTATCATTATCATTGCCAGCCTTTTATGACTCTAGCACTTCTATTTGACCTAAATTTGACAAAAAATTTGTACCAGCATTTGAGAAATCAGGCAAAAAAAAAAAAAAAGGCTTAAATACACTTTATCCACCATACTCAGCTGTATTGGCAGCAAAAATGTTTTGCTTTCCAGACGACACCTTAAATTTTACTGAATCAAAAGCTGAGGTACAGTTGCAAGCTTTATTTTTTTTAAACTTTTTTTTGTCAAATTCTTAATTTGTGACCTGAAAGAACCCTTAAAATCTATTTATGAACAATTAAACAATTTTAACCACCAAAAACTTTAACAAAAAGTTTAACATAAATTTTTATAGATTATTCTTAATTACTTAAGAATAATCTATAAAAAATATTTTTTTTTCTAACTAAAAAAAAATGCTTATTCGAACAAAAAACAGCCATAACATTTTCAATATAACTGTCAATATTACTTATTACCATAAGTTATACCTTGTTAAAGATATGAAAATATGATTATGAACGGCCATGATGTCTAACACCTTAATCACGGTTATCACGGGTCTTGATGTCCCAAAAGGTTTGTAAGTTTTGAGGTGGTTTGTATGCAATGATTTCCAAAAATAGAGCATTTTCAAGCCCACATTTGATTAACGTAACATATGAATAACATAGCCGAACAACGTTTCATTAGCAATAATCTCACCTGATTGTTAAAAAGACTTGAAATTAAATTTGAATGAGCCCAGCGTTCGCAAGGTTCCAAATTATGCAGAACAAATTTTCTCGTGTCTTGTGCTTAATATTCTTGCTACAATGGTCGTCATTATCAACTCTTAACTTTAAAAATATATGCATTTCAGGAGGATTCAATAGTCATTGTAAAATTTGCTCATAGAGACGTTTTTGTATATTAGGAAATTAACAGGTAGGATTTTGACCAGCTTATTAACTTTACTTGAGTATGTTTATGTATTTTGTCACTAGTCTTTACCTTGAGAAATTACTGAAATTTTAACGTAATGAAAAAGATTAAATTATGCTTCAAATAGCAAAAACTATTTTGCTCTATAAAATGAAAATGATACAATTACCAATAAAAAAGTTTAATAAAATTTGTTGCTACTATTTAGAAGAATACTCATATAGTTCTTACTTTAAAAATTGTGGCCAAATTGTGGCCTGACTATAATATATATTTTAAGATGGAAGTAACAAAAAACTAAAAAAGATTTGAACCAAAACTGCAATTAATCTTGAATTAGCGGTCCAATTAATCTGAGATTTTATTCAGATTTTAGTGTGCCATAGATTATATATGCAAATGTTTTTATCAATTTATTACGAGTGGTTCTGATTCTCCAGCTATTTATAACTGTTGCACTATCAGGTCGAAATTTCCCTAAATTTGAATTTTCAAATTAAATTTTTCCACGAAAAAAAATAAAAGCTTCTAAAGTTGTTATCAAAAAGTACATTGGTATCTGGTAAGAAAGGCAACTTTAAGGTTTTCATAATTTGGAGGATCCAGGCCATCTAGTAAAATAGGTAATTTTCAGGTTTAATGGTTTGATAGCAGGCAAGCCCACAAACCATAAAATTGTCTAGCATAAAAACCGTCAAAATCATATACTGTCTCAATCTATGGAACTATGAAATTGAGTCCTATATTGATATCCCAACAACCCGAGTTAAAACTTGCACCAAGCAAATTTTATTAAAGTTTCGTACCACTTTTAAACAGCCTCGCTAATTTACTTTTGTTTTCAAACAATATGTGCGTTAAAAATATAAGTTTACAAAAACATTCCTACTGTAGTATCTATGGGGGAACCACCCCATTGCCCTCTTACCCTTATGGATTCCCCCTTGTTGATATGTTAGTTGTCACCACTTATAAGTTGCGGTTTCGGGTCAGTTAGGTTAGCAATATCAGGGTTTGTGATAACCGTGCAAAATTTCAATGTGCTATAGCTGCTTAAAAAATTGATATTTTTATTCTTTCTACCACCTTTTTCAATTCAACTGCATGTATAGCTTGTCTAACTTATAAGTTTTTGTTGAACTAGTGATCATTTTCTAGATTTTAAAAGTGTGACTATACTGCGACACTTTTCTAGTTAAGTAGAACATTTATGAAAACCTCTGTAAAAAGTTTAATTTAATATAGAAATAAAAAGTACTAAAATTTTCAATTTTTACCAATATAAGACAGATATATGAACCTCTTTCCCTATAATATGCTCCTGGTATAGCTCTGACAATCCCATGTCGGTCATAAAATTAACATTATTTTTATAAAAATATGTGTTACCTTAGTTTTTGTTTAATAAATTAAGGAGTAATTTAAAATATTAAATATAATATAAAATAGAATTAAATTAAACAAATTTTGTAACAACGATTTTAAATGCGACGTGTGTGATATTTCATACATTTATTTTGCATTCATATATCAGACATAGGATGAGTCGATACGCAAACAAACAAAATTTTCTATAAATTAGGCAGATTTTTTTTTTCTTAAGATTTTGTGGTAATACCATAAGCAAAGATAGTTTTACAAAATTATATTGGAGTTTTTGAAAGAAAAATTCATTCAAAAGCAAAAGCAGCGATAAGTTCAAGAACTTTTTTTTTTTGTATAAATTTTATTTTCTATTTATTAGTTTTATTTTACTTAAAAAAATACGTGAAAATGTACCGAATAAAAAATACCGAATTCAAACCCAATAGACGATATTTAATAACTTTAAAATCTCTGAGCGCGCCAGGGGTTCTGGTATTGCCTGGAAGATTTAAAATACTCCAAACGTAAATAACTTTTTCTAATACTTTTTTTTTATTTAAATTACTAAAACCACAATAGCTCTTAATAATTTTAAAAAATATTGAAAGTCACTGAGCTTCCACTTAGATAAATTTACATTGTTACCAAGTTTTAGACCTTTTGCAGAAAACTCATTCATCAAAACCTTTATTAAATTTCCACAGTGATTCAAAACATTCTGTCTTTAAATCCATAAATAAATTTTAAAAGTTTAAATTAATAAGAACTACATTAAACATATGCTACATAAAGTTGTAATGCAAAATTTGATTTTTATACTTTGTTATCCCCCAGGCGATCCCACAATGCATAGCAAAATGTTCTTGAAAAAGTAATAAAATATCGTCTATTTAAAAATAAAAAATTATTGAATGTAAAAAAAAATATATCTAAATAAGTGAAATATATATATATATATATATATATATATATATATATATATATATATATATATATATATATATATATATATATATATATATATATATATATATATATATATATATATATATATATATATATATATATATATATATATATAGCATCTTTATAAGAATCACGAGGCTGATGTATTGTAAAAGAATATTGGTTTAAATATTTTCCACTCGCTCCTGAAAAACGCCGAAAAATAGTTAGTATAAAAAAAAAGACTATAAAGTTTGAAACTCTTTTTTAATTAGCTGCAAACTAAGAATAAGGAAATACATGCGCAATGGTAGCAAACACATATGTAATGTTCTTTTAATTACATTTTAAATAAGCTATACAACTATTACAAACCGTGTTTTTATTTGCCTAATAAAGCGCTTTATTCAAACAATTTAAAAGAGACCTTTGAGTTTTAAACACCACAAATTTAAAAAACTTTAGGCCAAAGACGTTTAAAGACAAAAGTGCGTTTTTTTATAAAAACCCATCAAAAAGACAGCGAGAAAAAAAAATTATGCGTAACAACTAATAAATTAATTGCTTTTATTTTTTTAGAGAAAATGAACTATATAATTTGTTTAAAAATTATAAAAGCTAAGTAAGTAATAACAGCGTCAATACCAAGATTTTATATACCAAGATTTTATATAATAAAACCTGCAAAAGAATAAAAGCTGTTGATTGAATTTTTTATGCTAGAATCAGTTGTTTTTTTTCTAAAGAAAATCAGTTGTTAATATAAATAAGTAGGGTTGGTAATTGTTATACTTTTTTTTAAATATAATTAATAGTTAAGTAAATAAAAATTAGTTTTGTTGAACTTAAAAGAATGCGTTACAAATTCCCACGAACCTTTCCTGGTAAAAGTATCCATCCAGAGGCGACTCTACAACTCTAAAATGGTGGAGGCGTAAACCTTTAAATAGTACCGAATTTAGAGAAGGTGCATTCCGCCCCCTCTCCTACCCGCCCTACAATCGCCTCTGAAAACATTTAAATTAAGCTTAAGTAAAAGCTGTCTGAAAAAAAAAAAAAATAAAAAATAGTTTTATGGCATATTTCGACGCAAACCATTTGTTACAAATTACATTTAAATTTTTAAATAGCTTCCTAAATAACTTGAGAGCGATTAAAATGCTTTATTTTCATACGCCCTAAAAGAGCAATTTAAGTTTTTTTTTTTAATATTAAAATTAGTTAAAAGACAATATTATAAAGAACGGAATACTCAGCCGAAACGGCGTGTGCCAAAAACGTTGAAATTAGTGTATAGATATTAGTTTTAACATTCCATGGTGAAAATTTGTCACAATGAATTAACACATTCTTATAAGCAAAATTATTTATAAAAATAAACATTAAGTATTAATAAAACGTTTTTTCATTCGTTTATTGACACATGAATTTGGCCAGTGTTTTGTAATAACTTTCATTATTTTTTAGATTATTAACTTTCTTAGACTAATGTTGTCTTATTTAAAGATTGTCATTTGAACTAAAAACCTTATCTTCTTACTTTAGTGGAGGCCATTTTAAATTATACGATTTGTATTGAAATTGTATTTTTTTGTTCAGAGTCATTGAAACAGTTCACCGTAAGTGTAATCCTTAGCTTTTATTTATAAATTACAAATAGCATTCAACAGTTTATATGTATTAATAGAAGTTAGTAATTTTAGGCATCAATTTATATAATTAACAAAGCATGTTGTTTAGATATCACTATGACCTAATTTCATAGTTACATATATTATAACAGTGTAAAACTTATATTATTAAAAAATCTAAAACATTTTTATGTTTTAAACCAGGAAATTGCCCCCATCAACCCATCCCTACTTTATTAGAGTCTGTATCCACCGAATTAAAAAATTACCATACCCCCATCCTTTCTTCCTGGATGATCTGGTTCTGCTCCTTGCCTTAGGGCTATAGTTAAAAGGAATTCATAAGCATTTTTATTCTGGGAATTCTAGTTTAAACACCAAAAAGTATTTATAGCTAAAACTTGAACTTAGGTCAATTCACACCAAATGGTCCATATTTAGAAATCAGTCTCACTCGATCATCTCAGCTTTTGATAAAATTTTCTCAGTATTTTGTTAAGCATCTTTCTTGAAAAAAATAATATTTTAATATAATAAAAATAGAATAAATATAAAAGTTTTAAATTTCAATGTTTAATATTTTGGATTTTATAGGATATGTGGTAAGACATGCCCAAACTTTGCTTTAACTCACTAGTCGTAAAACGCATTTTTGCGCAATTAAATTTTTGAAATGAAACGCCTGAAAATCTCAAAAACTTGGTTTCTGATTAAGCTAAAGGTGTATAATACTAATAAATATTGATTAAAAGTTTTCAATTAAGCAGAATTTTTAATTTATGGTCTCCAATTTTTTTGTCAAAAGTTACACACCAGATAATTTTATCTTTCTTTTTCTTTTACAGCCGCATCTCTAGGAGTAAAATTTTTCGTTTTTTTTATTTTTATTTTTTCTTTTTCTTTTTCTTTTTCTTTTAATTTTTTAGTTAACAATTATTAATCGTAGTATAACAGTACAACAATATATAAACTTGGTATCTGAAAGAAGATCCAAATGATCTTGTCGCCAGAACCATATAAAATATATCAAACGTGTATATATAATTAAATAAAAACACAATTGACTTAATAACTATTAACAATGTAGAATAAACAAAATCAAAAAAAAAAAATTCTGAAAATTCTGCATACTAACATAATGATATGATGCCGAATTCAGCTCATTTGTAAATATACGTGCTGGATTATTATAAAATAAATATGGTGTTAAAAATTATAAACCCTAAAATGATATGTATATCAACCCCTAAAACTTCATGTGGGCAACAAATGCCAATTTAATGAGATTTTTGTATGAACGAAAAAAATTCATTGTATGAACGAAAAAAATTCATTGTATGAACGAAAAATAATAATTTGAAAAATTGATGAGTAAAGTTGGGTCTGCAAGGCTATTGATATTTTGCATACAATATTGTGGTCAGTAAAATAGCTATTTCTGTATAGAACTAGTTTTAGTAAGTTAAGTATATTTTCATTCTATGGAAAAGTCTCTCTAAACGAAAATCAAAAGTTTTATCTATATTTTTATTGATACGCAAATATAGAAACGAGAACAAGAACTATTTGTTTACATCCTGACCTGTTTGTTGAACCAAAGACAAATCCATAGTGAATGGTAGAGGGAGATTGCTCTCCCTTACATATTTTAAAAACAATTTTTTTTTTATATTTATATATTTAACAAAGTATGTTGTTTGAAAATAAAAGCAAACTAAAGAGGTTGTTTAAAAATGATAAGAAGTTTTAATAAACTTGTGTGGTGCAAAAAAAAAAAAAAAAACATTTGTGATTAACTTAATTTCCTAGTTACATAGATTAATGAGACAATGAATTAATGAGAATAATGAGACTAATGAATTAATGAGATTAATATTCTAAAAAACCAACTTTAAAAGTTTTATGATTTAAACCTGAAAATTGTACCTCTTTATCCCCCTCCCCCTCATTCCTGAGTCTACTCTGGCCTGAATCCCACCAAATAAAAATATCACCCCCTCCTTCCGTCTTGGATGATCTGGATCCACCGAATCAAAAAAATCTAAAAATCGCCCACTTACCACATGGTCTAGATCCACCCCTATATTGAACAAATGGAATGTTATTATGTCCATGTTATTTGGAATGTTATTATGTCCATGGAATGTTATTATGTCCATTTGAAATGGAATGTTATTATGTCCATGTTATTTAATGACTTACAAAAAAAACGGTTTAACTAAGTAAAAAAAAAGTAGCCGTGGCGAAGTGGTTAGAGTTCTGGCTCAGAACGCAGAGGTCCGAGGTTCGACGCCGGCTCTAGCTCAATAAGCGACATTGGTAAAGAAGGAGGCGTGAACCTCTAGTTAAATGTTCTCCCGCGGTGCTGCGCGATCAGACCGTAAGGACTTCTGGGAGCACCTAAATAACTTAAAAAAAAACAAAAAACTATTGAACTATAAGAACTTTCAAATGAGAAATATATTTTGATTGTCATACGAACTTTTCAGTAAGCGTAGATCGTTTTTAAAACGTTTAAAAAATGTTAATGTTTGTTTTAATAAATTTTTTAAACGTTTTAAAAACGTCCTGTACTTACTGGGTTAAATTTAATTAAAAAACTAATTCCACCACAAATCATTGTTATTTTAAATACACGCATTTAAAGCGCTTCTGTTCAAACCCTTTTTTAATGGCCAATCATTGTTCACTTAAAGGATCGCGAAATATTGATCTACACCTTTTCAAGATGTAAATGAGAACATGAAAGTTGTAATTAAGAAGTCGTAATATGTAATTAAGAAACACAACATGTAATTGAGAAAACGTTATATGTAATTAAGAAACACAACATGTAATTGAGAAAACGTAAGATATAATTGAGAAATCATAATATGTAATTGAGAAATCGTAACTTGTAATTGAGAACACATAAATTAAAATAGCAAATTCACAGTCTAAGTTTGTAGGTTGTTACAAAAGGTCTTTTTGGACACGAATTTAAGTTATAATCTTAAATTTTGCTTTTGTATGCACAAGTAATAATAATGGAATTGAAAGATCGTTGTGTTATATGCCAATACACTATGACCCGAAAGTCTGTGATTAAGCTAAATCCGTGTCAACATTCATGTCACCAAACTTGTTTACGTCCAGTTCTGGAACAACCAGATTCAAGTTGTCCGATTTGTCGGCATGAAATACACACAACTGAACAAGTTGAAAGGAAACGTTACGTTTTATCTTCTCCAAATGACAGGAGAAGAGTTGTTGAATGTGCGGAGCAATTTAAAGATTGGGTGAACCTCGCGCAAACGCTAAGTATCAAATATAAGACAGCATACAATTGGGTTCGCAGCGGAAATTCAAATTTCATCGGAAAAGGAGGTTTTAAACCGAAAAAGTTGACCAAAGATCAAATCGAAGAAACATTAACATGGATTGAAAATGATTGTCAATTAACATTGGTGGCCATCAAAACAAAGATATTAAGACAATTTAACATAAACGTTAGCACAACAACAATAGCAAATTACCTCGAAGGCAGATTGTTCTCATTAAAAAAAGTGCACAAGGTGCCTTCTACAATGAACAGTTATGAAAACAAACAAAAAAGAGCTGAATATGTTAGAAACATCAACGAACATATCACAAATGGTCGTCAGATAGTTTGGTTGGATGAAACAAATTTTAACCTTTTTTATAGAAAAACGCAAGGACGCGCGAGACAAGGAAAAAGAGCAATTATGAAAGTACCTGCTTCAAAAGGTTTAAACATACACTTGATCGCAGCTATTTCAACTACAAATGTCGTCATGATAGAAACTCGCAGGGGATCATTTAAAGCAGATTCCTGTAACGAGTGGATGTTGGCTATGTTTCACCAGTGGGTTACATCCGGGAATCGTTTGGAGGATTTGGTCGTCGTAACAGATAATGCTCCTTGTCACGCTCGTTTGCAAAGGGTGTTTGATAATTCACCAGCTCAGTTGTTACGTTTGGGAATTTAAAGTCCAATGTTGAACCCGGTGGAAACGATCTGGTCCAAAATTAAAAGTAACGTTAAAAATGCAATTCGCATTCCACCTGTATTAGGTGACGGGATTGTGGAACAGCGCATGCAGTACTTAGAACGAATTGTAATTGAGGCGAAAAATACTATAATGGGAGGAGATTGTGCACGTGCGGTACAACACACAACCACGCACTATGCAACTATTTTAAATATGGAAGACGTACAAGTTGGTGCTTAAATGATCAATGAAGTGATTTTTAATTATATAATTTTTAATTATAATTTTTAATTGAGTTATAAATTTTTCCCTAAAATGTTTTTAGTGTTTATTATGTTAAATTCATTTGCCCAAAAATTATAAATTTTTCCCTAAATTTTTCCCTAAAAAATTAAATTTACGCTACAAATCTTTCGTCATTTTTAAGTGCGTCATTTTATACGCTCCATTTTTTTACGCGCCATTTTTTTTAAGCGCCATTTTACACTTACTCCTTTAAAGCGATATCTAAATTAAAATTTTCGTGTTCTCAATTACATCTTTCTATTTCTTAATTACAACTTACATTTTCTCAATTACATGTTACGATTCTTAATTACAATTTTCGTTTTCTAAATTACATCTTATGTTTCTTAATTACAACTTACGTTTTCTCAATTACATCTTACGTTTCTTAATTACAACTTTTGTTTTCTCAATTACATCTTACGATTCTTAATTACAATTTTTGTTTTCTCAATTACATCTTGAAAAGGTGTAGAGACTGCAGACTGTCTGTTAAAACTGACAAAAAAAGCCGTTTGCCCAGGTCAAAAACTCATTTCAAAACCTATTTTTATTTTAAATCATTATGTTGTTTTTAGAACATTCAGACAAAAAAATATCAAAAATATATATGTTTTTTTCCAGAGATATAATCATATTTTAATTAGGAACTTTGTTTTTGAGATGTTTTGGGGTTTGATTACGAAAATATGAGTTTAAAAATGCGATTTTGACAACATAATCTAATTTAAGTTTAGGTATGCCTTTCAAAAGGTCCAATAAAACCCAAAATAATAAACACTATGATTTGAAAATTTGGCAACCTTCATGAAACATGTTTAAGAACACACTGACAAAGTTTTGTCCAAATTTGAGATGTTTGCGTGGGGACCTTGGATTCTCAACAACTTGACGAGGTCATTACCCACATGCAACTTTAGTAATAAAATTTTGTGATTTATTTTCTTATTATTTTGTTAAAAAGTATTTTTATTCATTGTGTATATTAAACACAAACTATATAAACTAACTCTAATAAAATAAATCAAGAAAATAGTTTATGCTCAGAAAAAAATACGCTTTTATTTTACTGTAAAACGGTTAAGAAAGTGAATTAGAGTGTGAGTTTCGACACGTTTAACTTGTTTGTTCACATTCAGCTTTAAGCATTCTTTAAACAGACTTTTTTTTTAGTTTTTAGGTCATTTTTATTGGAATTGTACAAAAGAGAAAAACAACCATTAAAGTATTTAGAGAAATTTGTTTCATAATAGTAAAGATGTTTGTGATTTTTTGAGTTTTTGTCCCTCGTATAATTTTCTATTATTTTATCAAATAGTCTCGTCAGAAGTCTTCCATAGTCATTAATCGTTGTTAGTATAACATGTTAAATCATGCACAAACTGTGCGGATTTAAGTCCTGTTATATTTGTTAAAAAAAAAAGGAAACGTGAACACTTTACAAAAAACAAACAGTCAAAATTAAAAAAAAACAAAAAAAAAAACAAAACAAGAATACAAACTACTTTTTTACTTTGAGACAATAAACTATAGTTAAAGCATGTATGGTTGCTCCTATCAATTCTTATTTCAATCTTGCCATTAGTGACATGGCATCTAAACCTTTATCATCAGAAATAGATATCTTTCTCAAAGTAAGTACATAGACAAATTAGAAAAACATAGTTAAATGCAATTTTTAATTTATCTAAGTACCAAGCTTGCTACTTTTAACACATTTAAAAGTTATATATATTCGTTTAAAATAAAAAATCTCTTGCTATTTTTCCGAAAAAGTACTTTGTTCTATTTGATATTTTTAATAACATAATAATAGTGGCTTCTTATTTTTAATAATTGTGCTTTATTATCTGTAATAATAATTGTTAATTTTTTTAAGTTTTCTTGCAAACGAGAGGTTAATTTCAGTATTAAGTAAAAAATAAAAAATAAAAACCAATTTATTTACTATATATTTTTAAAATAATTTATTTAATTGTAATGCTACGCGATAAAAGAAGGTTTCGAATGCAATGTATTCGAAACATGTGTTCTTATTTGTACTTATATTGTCTTTATTTGTCCTTTATTGTCTTACTTATATTGTACTTATATTGTCTTTAAAGAAAGATAAATTATCTAAAAAAAAACTATAGAATAAATAATGAGTTATAAGTATATATATATATATATATATATATATATATATATATATATATATATATATATATATATATATATATATATATATATATATATATATATATATATATATATATATTTGAATAACTTTTTTTATATAAATTAAGTTTAAAAATCTTTGATATTGACAAGAAATGCTTATTATTATTAAGATTATGCTTATTAACATTATTTTTTTTTAAATTTTTTTGTTACTTTAGGTGCCCCAAGAAGTCCTAACGGTCTTGTCACAGAGCACCGCGGAAGTGCATTTAACTAAATAGTTCACGCCTCCTTCCTTACCGTGACGCGAAATATCTCTTAAGCTCGTTTCAAAAATTTCCTGGAAAAAAGGAGAGGTGTTTGATTTTTTATTGAATAAACCAAATTTTTTTTGATATATTAATATAAACTTTTAATAGGTTTTTTTTAAGTATGTAATGTGAAGTATAAAGAATTTTGGTCAATTTTCAATAGTTTTAAACCACTAACTTTAAAAGTTAAAACTTTAGTTTTACAAAGTTTAGTTCAAGTTTTTAAATTAAATCTTAAAATATGCATAAACCTTCATTATGAAAGTAAAAATAAATTTACCCCTCCTAAAAAGAAAAAAAATATAATGTATTTAAACCTTTATAATCGTTTTTCCATCTTCTGTAGCCTTTTGCTACACGTCACATCGTTCTTAAGCTGAAAAAACTACAATAATAAACCGTTACGTCACAATTTTGGTAATTACAACATTTTAAATAATTAACTGATCGTTTTTTCTTTTTTTGACAAATTTCTAAAAAAAATCTTTTCCTACATAATGTTTTCTAATAAAATATCTTTATACTTATTCTTTCCTGATAATTTTATTTTATTTATTCATCAGAAAATTGAAATTGCAAACGACAGCTATCGGCAATTTTTTTTAAATAACGGTTATTTTATTTTCATAAGCTTTTAATTTAAAGTAAATTAAATGTTAAATTAAATTTTTTTTTTTTTTTACTTGTAAATACTCAACAGTAACTTTATTTATAAAAGGAAATGATTGTTTTCTTGGTTTGAAAAAAGAAGTTTTTATAAAATGATCTCATTATTTTTCTGGGAATAATTTTCCAAATACTTATCAGTAAGAAAACACACGTCATTTAAAACACAAGAAATCAACCACGTGTTTCTGCCACTAATAAAATGCTCTTCATTCGACAATAAGTAATTGTGTTTATGACACACAATCACATAATGTAAATTGAAGAAAACAATAAAAAATAAAACTGTTGACTTGATTGAACAGCTGACTAGGTTTTTGTATTTGTTAAACAGCGAGATCTAAACAATGTTTTATAAACGTTGCACCAGTTATTCATGGAACAAAAACAATAATACAATGTTTTCGTAATTTGCAGTACACCATCACTTAAATTTTGAAATGTATTTTAATATTTTGGATGATAAATAAATGTAGTTTATTACTTTATCTACATAAAATTAAAAATAAATAAGGTATATATATATATATATATATATATATATATATATATATATATATATAT
This sequence comes from Hydra vulgaris, assembly GCF_022113875.1. NCBI lineage: Eukaryota > Metazoa > Cnidaria > Hydrozoa > Anthoathecata > Hydridae > Hydra > Hydra vulgaris. The sequence continues at coordinate 11,397,933 of NC_061158.1, read as the reverse complement.
ATATATATATATATATACATATATATATATATATATATATATATATATATATATATATATATATATATATATACATATATATATATATATATATATATATATATATATATATATATATATATATATATATATATATATATATATATATATATATATATATATATATATATATATATATATATATATAATATAATATAACGCATTATATATATAATGCGTTATTATTTTTGACTTTAATGTATTTTTTTAAAAAACCTTTGTGGATATATCTGCAAAAAATAATATAGACTTCTTAAATATTAAAATATTAGCATAAAAGATGTTTGTTGCAAAATCATGTGCAAAATTTCACTTATTCCCAAAATATTGTGCACTAAGCGCAAAACTTATAACAATCTGAAACTTTGGCATGGGTCCTTCTTCTCCTCTTTAATAATTTCTCATAATCGAATTAAAGTTGTTATTTTCCTAAAAGAAAAAAAAAAAACAGATGGAATGTATTTTCAAAATAATCTTAACATAAGGCTATTATTAATAAAAACTTATTATTATTTTAAATTACCTTGGTAGATAACGCCTCTCGTTATGTCAAACGCTTTTTAGTTTTTAAATTAACTTTTATACACCTTCTCCTTAAAAGCAGTTCACAACTAAACCACTGTCAGTTAGCTATTGAGTTTAAAATCAAAAATTATTATTGGAAAAGTTAATGTGCAAGACTTAAACTTTGAGCACTATCAGTGTACCATGAAATGAATATAAATAAAAAATAATAGATATGTTGTTATTCAAAAATAAGGAAGAAAAAAGTTTTGTTTAAAAAATTAAATATTGACTTGAAACAAAATGGCCAAAAAAATTCAAAATGGCCAAAACAAAAACATTCTGTTTGTTTCCTATAGCGTTTTATGACGCAGGTATTACAATTTTGCCAACATTTTTCAAACGTATTAAATTTCAATCCGCCTATAGGATTAAAATACGTTCGTTTGAACATATTATCGTGGTTATTTTTGTTTATGCATAAAGCTATCTCCGCCTTATTCTTCCCCAATTTTTCCCGTCAATATAGTTCTTGCTGTTTGCTTTAGTCCAAGCTTTTTTCTATAGCTTTTAAGACGCAAATTTTTTAAAGCAACTGGTTAGTGAAAAACTTATATTCATTAATTTACATTAAGTTTACCGCGGAAAGATTATTTTTACACGAAGTACATGGTCACTTAAAATATTAGTTTTTTTTTTAGTAAGTATGCATGAATATTTTATGAGCTTATTACTAATGGACGGACTTAATAGCATAACTGCAAAGTTTTGAATTTCAGAAGGGTGTAGAAAACCTGATTTTTGACCTAATATTCTAATTCAATTTAAAAGGTACAAAGTCTTATTCTAACGGGAAAACACCGATGCGGACGTATGCAAGAAAAATTTCTTTATTTTAAAAAGTTTTGCTGATATACAAGTCCGACCATTAAAGACTATTATCTAATCTAAAGAGACTGCTATTTTGGCTGACAGATATTTTGTGTGACACTTATTTAACTTGGCTTGTCCACTAGTGCTTAAACACCTTGTAATTTTTTATAATTATGCGTTTTCAATATGTTTTATTCAATAAACCAATTACTTCAATGTTTTAAAAATTCTTTTTTTCCGATTGCACTACCATTTTTATATATGTTGTAATTATTTATAATTGCGTGTTTTTGATAAGTTTTATTCAATTAAACATATTACTTTAATATTTTCAAAGGTCTCGATTGCACCACTTTTTTTATTTAACTTTTTGTTTAACTTTTTTCCTAAACAGTAACATTTATCATTTTGTTACCTTCAGTGCACAGTTTTTTTTTATGTAAAACATTTTTTAATTTGCATTTTAAAAATTTCTGTGTGTAACAACAATTAAACATACTTTTGAGCTTGTAAGTCGCTAACTGAAAATCACTTATCAGAAAAAAAAAAAAAAAAAAAAATGTATAAGCGTAAAATTTTTATTCTTTAAAAACTTAAATCAAAGATACAAAATTTCTGTATGGTCATGTAACTAAAGCAATAGAAAGCGTGTAAAGAGAAATAATAATTTACATTAACTCTATTTCTATGTTTATGCAAAAATTATTGAATACCTAATAATTCATATTCTTAACCATAAAATACAATACTAGGAGTTTATAAATTTATTATTATGTTATAAAAACCTTATTTTCAATTTTTATTATTTAAATTATTTTTTTTAGCAATTTTATTAATTTTACAAAATAATGCGTAAAAAGCGATAAAAGTTATACCAGGACAGTACCAAAACATTCAGACCTAAAAAAAAGAAATAAAAAAGTATAAAAAAGATTAGTTTAAAACATAATGTTGCATATAACCTTTTTACGCTAAATATTGTTTAAGTCGTTTTAATAATTTATATAATAAAAAATAAGGAATACATTCAGACCATACTGCGATATAAATTTGAAGAAATCTTGCGCGTGTAAATATTTCGTTCCACTTAGTGGAAAGCGCAACCTTTAAGAAGTTAGATTAATTCTGAGATTAGTCTAATGAAATAAAGTTGTTTTCTTTCATAATAATTCGGTCCTTATTTAATAAAATCTATGCTGAAATCACTCCAAAATTTTTTTAAAGCGGACTAAGTAACATTGTTGATATTTTCATTGTCAGGAAATGTTTCGCATTCGGCAAACATTTGTTTATACATGCATTTGTATAAAATTAACTTCCGCTACACGAATTACGTAAGTGAGAATATCACACAACCTGTACCTTCATCATTCTAATCGTTGTTTGCTGATAGCGAATGTTGTTCAATGAAACTATTTGTAATATATCGTTAATTTATAGAAATCATCTTTAGTAATTAATTGAAAAATTATATGTATAAATATATACATCAATACTTAATTAATGTCTAAAGAATTACTTTGGGTAATTATATATCTATTTATGTTGCTTTTAGTGAACACTAGTTTTAAAAATGATATTGCTTCAAAGTTTTTTTGAGAAGACACTTTTAATTTTTGTTGTTGTTAAACTATCGCAACCAGTGCCGACCTTGATGCCAAGAAATGTAAAACTTTCTTTAATAAAAGATGAAATGGTAAAATACCTAAAACATCCTTCTTATAAAAAAAGCGTACTGCTCTATTCAAAGCAAGGTTATTTTTTATCGATAGCAGACGACGGGAAAATATATGGAACTCATGATGGATTTTCACCTGATGGTACGGTAACGTTTTTATTTTTTTATTTTATTGTTTGAATGAAAAAATAATAATAAAGTGACATCCCCATTCATAAATAAATAAATAAAACAATGAGACGTTTTTGCGGCATCTTGTAAAGCCTTACGAAAACGTTAAGTCTTCATTACTAACTTTCTATCTATTTTGTTAACTTTAAATTCTAAACGCTGCAAATCCCTAAAGAATTTGATCCTATTATCATATTATAAAACAAAAGACTAGACAGAAAAAACTTAGAGATACTTTGAATTGAAGAAAAAAAGCGTCACATTTCGGTCATACTTTCTTATAAAACTTCAAAGTAAAGTTTTATTCATTTTAAAACTGAAACACTTTAACTGTTACGCCAAAGATTTAAATATTTTTTGCTTCATAATTGAATATAGTTAGTAGAGTTTATAAAATATTAATTTGTTATTACTATTTTGTTTATAATTAATTAAATTAGCAAGTGTTTGGTTTTAGTCAATAACTGTTAATAATAAGAACGAATGTTTTCAGTTTTCGGGTACTTGGATGAACTGCAAATTGATAAAGTTCAAACTTTCTGAAAGTCATGATCTTGTTTGCAGTTGATGATGTAATCGTCTTATTTCCGCTAAAATATTCGATATTATATTTATAGACTATATTCGTGACTAAACATTGAGCCTCAACCCTCAGTCAATATATATACATTCAGTCGTAGAGTAGTCAGTTGATGTATTTACCCTTAATGATATATAAAATACTAATAATTATATTTAAATTAAATAAAATATATGTAGTTCTCAATATATAATGTTTTGGTTAGCAAAAATTTTTTCTCAGCTTATCACCGAGTTATATTGATACTTACATTAACAAAAATAGATTAAAGTTTAAAGCGAATATTTAACCTCTTGGTAACAATATAAGTTTTAAAATAAGAATTAAAAACACACATGTGATATTTTGATTTTTCAAAGTCTTCTACAATTACTTTCAAATATAATTTTAATAAGTATTGCCTTCAATATAAAAATATAAACAATTGAATACGGATATTAATACCAATCTTTGAAGTATATATATGTATATATATATATATATATATATATATATATATATATATATATATATATAAACATTGTCTGATATTTTTTTTTTAGTTTTGTAAATTAACTACGTTCTATACTTATATTCTTAATCTAACAACTTTTTTTTACATCTTTGTTAACTACTTGTTCCTATGTATTCTTATAGATTTTAATAACATTTTATTATTAGGCCTAAATGCTTGTAGCCTAACTTAAAGTTTAATTTTTTTTTCAATTCGTTAAGTGGTTTTTTAATGTGTTTTCGAATAACTTTGAAATTGAAATCAAAAACACGTGATAAGCTTGACAAAAAATTTTGCATTTTGTTTCACAAATTAAAATAAACACAAACCCTTGTTAAATAACATAATAATATTATAACAAAAGACAAAATGCGTCATAATAAAACTAAAAATACTTTATACAGTTTTAACTGTCAAAAAAATGTTTTTATATACGAAATCTATTTCAAGCAATTTCCTTTTTAAGACAAAATTTTCCCCGTTTCCTAGGAAACCTGGAAAGCTCCACATGCCAAAAAAAATATGAACTATTTTTTTATATATCCGGGAGATTACTCAGGCATATTTTGAAATTTGTAACTAATATAGAAAAAGTTGTCATTGGGATTGTGACGACGGTTTAATTATATTTTAAATTGAATTTAAATGCGTAATTAAGTTTTATTTACTATTACAGACTGGCAAAGTTTTTATCTTATAACTTGATTACAGTTCTTGTTTGCAATTGTTAAAAGACTACAATTGGATAAATATAAAATACTTATTTATAAAAATATTTATATACATATTTATTATATAATTATAAAAACGATTAAAAAAGTTTATTTTATTGCACAAAAAAAAATTTATATAAGCAGATTTTGAAATTTAAATACAAAAACAATAAATTCAAACAAACGTAAAATAGTTTAGATAAAAAAGCTTTTTAAATATCCAATTAAAGCAGATATTTTAAGTACCCATTTATAATTAAGTAACAACGTTTGGGAAATTATTTATTTATAAATTTTTGAATTACAGCTTGACTCTTTAACAACATTTTGAAAAATATCTAAAAAGTTTAATAAAAAGACGTTTAACGATTAATTAATTAAGTTTTATTTTCCCTTTTTCAAAACAACTGGTATGTCAAAGATTTAAATACCTTTATGACGCTAACATGGTATTTTTCAACTTTATAATAGTTTTTTATTCAATTTATCGTTATTATAAAATATTAAAATATAAAGCATCCTGCTTTTTTTATATACAAAATATATAGCATTTTGTTCAAACTAATTAAAATAAATGTAACCGTTCATTGCAAGATTCCATATTAACTGCATTCCTCATGTTTGTTTAATGACGATAAGCCACAAATCTTGTTAAGCTTATGAAACCTTGTCTTTTTTGAAATTTCAAATTAGGTTGTGGCTTTTAATGCATTGTTAAACCTATAATTCCGGCAATCATTTTTGTAAAATTAAAGATCTAGGTATTACGTATTATAATTTTTTTTTTATATTTAGCTCAGCTAGAAGTACAGTCATTTGGAGTGAACTTTAAACGTATAAGAAAACCTGGCTCATGGTATCTATCAATTGATAAAAATGGCGCAGTAAAAGCTGAGGTTTTCAAAATTTGAAAAATTAAAATAATATGTAATTGTAACAAACGGTTTAATTATAATCTATGTTCATTATATATCATTTAAATAATATTAATTTTAATATAACTTTTCTAACTTATAATAAATTATAAAGTTGCTCTAAGTAACTAAAAGATATAGTTTAATAACATTATTAATATTTTTTATGTTTTTATTTTTCAGAATGATCCAAAAAACGAAACTTTATTCCAAGAAGTAATTGATAAAGAAGGTTGGGCAATATACCGTAATGATTTAACTGGATATCTACTAGCATTTAATAAAAATGGAAAATTACAACAAAACTTGAAGAGCTCTAAAGTAAAAAATAAAGCAAAGTTTTTACTTCTTTCTTCATTTTCTAGTGGTGGAAAAAAGCAGAAAGCATAAATAAAAAACCTTGAAAAAAACTCTTTAAATATTAATAGGTGTAAATAATGTAAAATAAAAAGACAAAAATTAATTTTATTATCAACCGCTCCGCTTTATATTTTATAGTTCAAAAGTTTCAAGAATTTATGTCAATAAATTATAATAATTTATGTAACTATTTATATTGTGTTCTTTTTTATTATAAATAACCTCAGTAATATTTATTTAACTTCAGTAATTTACTTTCTAGAACTCTAAGTATAACTAACAGCTGTTGTGAATTTTACGGAATCTAAAGCCTTATATTGATAGCTGTGCGCCTTATATTTTGCCCTAAAATTATTTAATATCATATTTTATTAACGTTGTTAATCATACTATTAAAAGCGCTTATCTGGATCTTGTTTTTCCTGTCTGAAATTTTTAAATAATTCTTGAGATCATTTTGACCCTTCCAATTAGTTTCTAGTCCCTTCCAACTAGTTTAACTAGTTTCCAACAAGTTCTTTAATATTTAAATTATCGAATTTCTAATTTTTTAGATTTTTTTACATTGATACTCACCCCCTTTGTTTAACTGTTAGTTATTAACAGGGCTGTGGAGTCGGAGTGGGAGTCGGAGTCGGAGATGCGGAGTTGCGACAATTTTAGGGGAGTCGGAGTCGCTAAAAAATATCGCGACTCCGACCCCGATAGTAAAATTTCTTGGTATTGCACGTGCATGTACAAAACATTCAATTAACCTTATGTTCATACTAAACCTCAAAGAATGTTTCATAAATTTGTCAAAAAAAAAATTTCAACTTATCGCGCAATATTTTTTAAAGAATTCAAAGAATCTTTTTTGCTTTGGAGTTGGAGTATGAGTCGGAGTTGGAGTCGGAGTCAGAGTTGGAGTTGTACTCAAAAAATTTCAACAACTGGAGTCGGAGTCGTTACTTTTTTTTTACGACTCCAAACCCCTGGTTATTAACCGTAATAAGAGAGACAACTAACTGTTTATTAGATAGATACGGTGAGGCTAGGACTATTTTTTCTTCACAAGCTCTTTTTATTAGCTTTTTTTATAGGAAGTAAGTGGGATAATTTTTTTCTAACCGCTGATGAATAAAAGAAAGTTTTCTTTATTTGCAGTAACTCCTGAGTACCAAAAAATTCCCTCTTTGGTTCCATGCCACAGTGATTCGATTATACAGTTTTGTGGACAAATTTATATGGCTATGTGATAACTAGTCATATTTGCCTTAGATTCGTATTATGGAGTTGTGGCATATGTGTGAACTGTGCCCAAATAAGGGGGGTAAAAGCGGGTGGTGGTCTTCCCTGGGCGGCACTTTTTTATGGGCAGCCAAAAAAAAAATTGGTTTCTAAACGTTCTTACGACACCAAAACCCTTCTTCAATTTCTTGCGCTTGCCCTAAGGAAGGTGACGTAAACTGGGTTCCGCCCCGAAACCTGATTTACGCGGCGTATGCCCTTACTGCACAACTGTGTATATGGCCGAAATTTGTTTGCAGATTTCAAAAATAATTGTTAAAGAAAACCTTTTAGTAAAAATATATTTTACTTTGTTTCTGTTAATTAAAACAAGAAGTTTTTAAAATAATATTAGAAAACAAGATTAATTCAGTACAAGCATTATTTACAGTGTTTAAAAAATCGGAGAATATTAACGAGCTTGATGAGCATTCAGAGTTAGTCAGAGTTAGTTTTAACAAATACATTTAGGCAGTTCAGCAAGCTAAAAAAAATCAATGTTTATTGCAAAACGTATCAAGATTAATAAAGAAGCTATAGTAAAGCTGGGAAAAGTGGAGGTAAACACAAACTTTAAACATATATGTAATTTAAATAACAAAATGACATAATTATTATTGAATACTTTTCAATTAGTGCAGATATTACTGCATTTATAGACAAAACTTAATTTTGTACGTTAATGACTTTCGTGAATATAAATCATAAAACTTATTCTTTATGATATTAATTAAAAAATTTAATGCTATAATTTCCTAAATAGGTTTTGCTGTCATTTAATGAAAATATGACCAAGAAGATGACTACAATTCAGAAGATGATACGCAAAGAAAGAGAAAAAAATGGAATAGTATTTCTCGAAAGTCAAAAATTTGGAGAACAGAAGAACTCTGGAAAAAAAACAAAAAAACTTGCTGAAATCGATAATAATGCTGTGAAAGAGGTTTGTGATTTCTTATTATCTTGATGTTCATTCTCTAGCTGTGTCAAAACTACTCAAATAAAAACTGTGACAGCTGTTTTAACCTGCTGTGATTCATTGCTAGCATACAAGAAACTGAAAAAAATGCTAAGAGCTAACAATATCAATGTTTACCCAAGCAGGAAAGAAATTTAAGACTTCAAAAATTCTTTTACTCCTCTGAGAACCATTTCCCTACCTGAACCATATATTGGAGTTTAACTTTACAGAGTCTATCAATGTCACAGTATCCCAAATTCTTAAGCTTCAAAATGTCCATATCACAAATAAACTAACAAATTAAGTTCTTAAAATCAAACTAGTTTATGATGGCAGTGGAGGAAATGAAACTTATAATCAGCTACACAATGTAAATACCAATAATATAATCATGGGAATGTTTTGCCCTCTGAAACTTTTAAACTCTAATGCTGATGGAAATAACTTAATATAGGAACAAATATGCCCAAACTCAGATTTTTCACAGAGACCTCTGACGCTCTAAATGGGAAAAGAATCACATGATAATGCACAGTCTTTAACCGTTTTTAATGCGAAAATTAAAACAATTAAAGAGGAATTCCATTATTATCGTTAATGGACAATATTTGAATATCAAAGTAAACATTGTTGCAAACTGTTTTGACAGAAAAGCATCAAATATATATCAGAGCCTTGGAAATGCCTACTGTGATATTTGTGATTTATCTTAGGAACAATGTGAAGATATATGTACAGTTGAACAGGGATTCATTATAATTAGAGACATTGAAACCATGGAGAAGATATTTTTGGTCCTAGTTTATGAAGATTGTTCCTTAACTAAAAAGTCAAAGGATTATGATGTTCGCCGTGGGCAAACAGCAAGTCCAATAACTGGATCTAATGTAAGTTCTGCACAAGTACTCCATACATTACTCCGTGGCTTCGGCCACTTCATGAAAGTGATGGTTCATATAGCTGCAGGAGCCCACGCACAATCTAAGACAGCCAGTACAATCCACTTCCTTGAAATAGAAAAAAAATATATATATAAGTTATTTGGCAAAAGAATAGGAATCAAGTGAAATTTTGCAGATGTGTTAGGCCAAGGGAGTAGTACTACAACTGACAATGTAGCTAGAAGTCTTCTTTACTATGAAAAAAAAACTGATTACTGATTACATTTTAAATAAACATGACAGAATATTAGAGAGCGGTATATTTTCTTGTTGTCTAATATTATGTCATCTAGTTAGAAAATTAACGTAAAGAAATATAGTGATATATGTAAGGAGACAAACATTCTTCTTCGAAAAGAAATTCCCTGGGTTAGTTTGACACCGACTCTTCATAAGTTATCAGGACATACTTGGGAGATAATTGAGTTAAATAATGATACAGGACTTAAATCATGGAGGCTAACAACAAACAACATGGAATGAAACATGGAGGCAAATGCAAACAACTGAGAATATTTAGAGAAAAATCATTAAGAAAAACAAATCAGTTACAGAACATGAAGGATTTTTTTAAAAGACTTTTGGTGGTTTCTGATCCTTTAGTTACCGAGCAACGGAACAAATTGTGCTGTTAGATATGGCATATTAAAAAAACATGCTTCAAAGTACACGAAAATGACATTGTTAATACTTTGTTTATATAAAATGAAAAAATAAAACTTGAGCATATCCTTGTATTTTGTCTTTTTAAAAATTTACATATACATGCTTAGACAAACAATAAAACATTTTTTTATAACCACACATAATTCAAAATCCGGGTGATTGGTCAATATATGTGGCATACCAAAATACAGGTAATAATATGCAGTTTCCAAATAATATATGGTTTAGTTTATTTTTGAGATATTTGAGGAAGTATACAAAAGTATACTTCCTCAAATATCTCAAAAAAAGAAATTTTGTTTTTTGCGGAAACGACTTTTCCATTCAATTTTTTGAAAAGAAAGAAATTTTTTTTATTTAAAACGTTAAAAAAAGATATTGAAATGAATACTTTTATTTTTTCATTCAATTTCTTAGCAAATAAAAGATTTTTTATTTTTGAATGTAAATCTGGTGCATATATTTCAAATTCAAAAATATATGTGAAAAATCGAACACTGCAGTATGAACTTTTTTTTACATGTTTTTTTAAAACTTTAAAAGGTTGTCATTTCTTAACCAGACATGATAATGACCTCTAGTCTTTTGCATTTAATTCGAATTTCATTCTAGTTTCAAAAAATTCATTAAATATTTTTAGTCCTAAAAATTGAATTTTTTCATTTTGTCCACCATTTGGACCACTGTGCATGTTGTTTCTAATCTAAATTAACATTCTTTCTAACAATTTTACATTTAAAATTGCTTTATGAAAAGTTTACACTTAATGATTGCTTAAAAAAGTCAATCTAGAATATGATACCTTTTCTGCAGCAGCCTGTGGCTCATAATCCATAACCTAACAATACCCTTTTTGGCTAACAGTTGTTGCAATATATTTTGAAACTCCAATATTAATAAACTTTGATAAAGTACAATTTTTTTCTTTCATTTGTGTAGCTCAAATTAAACTATTGTCTCTTGCTCCATTTTTATCTCTTTTATCTCTATTATCGCTTTTACCTCTATTATCACTTTTATCTTTATTATCTCTTTCTCCATTTGCAAAAATTGTATAGCTTGAATGACTTGTTTTCAAACACATTTACATTTTTTTACTGCAACTAACCTTATATGCTCAAAAACTTTTTATTTATTTAGTTTTTCTCTAAACAACTATGCTTTGGAGTTCTCTCCCGTCCTTATGTAACACAACATTATGTAACACAAATTTTGTCCTTGGATTCAAAGTTTTATATTTAAATTAGTTCCTTGTTAATTATGGCCACACACAAAAAAAAATTTATTTAGACAATATAAAAGTCGCCCCAAAATATTGACCATATTTATGACAAACGACAATCAAAGTCCAATATACCAATATATTATGGATGCTTGTAGCTTTTGTAATGAACGGACGTGTTTTTGCAGCGTGGTGAGATATCTCGATAAAATTGTTTGTCTTACTTCTCTGAGTAAACTACCGTGTTCTCTTTAAGTTTAATAAGTTAATATGAACTTTGAGTGTAACTCTTCATCCCATTATCGCGTTACTCATTATTAAAATCTAAACCCACCCCACATAGTTTTTAACTCTTAAATTACCCAGAAATTCGTGGAAAGATGCAATAAAATTTTTTCAGCTATTTTTTCGTTCTTGTTTAGCCCTAACCTTAGTCTCAAACTTAACTTTAGTCTCAAACTTAACCTTAGTCCCAGTCTTCGTCTCTTAGGTAAAAGCTTTTTAAGGTATATAAAATGTGTCAACTTTTTATCAAAATCAGAAAAATATTGTTTATGGAATTACATGAAAATACAATAATAACAGGAAAATGCAATACAATTTACTTAAAATAGAAATTTATAACATTTGGTATCAACATTTGGTATAATATCATTTGGTACAGTAGCCGTATTCACGTCTTTCCCTTAAACCCTGCGTTAAGCTAACGGCTGGGTTAAAATTTAACGGCAGTTTTTAACACCGGCGTTAAAAAAAATTTGTAATCTTGTGTCCTCTGTTCAGTTAAAATAAAGTTAACGGAAGATAGTTAACGGTAAAATCTAACTCTGCTATACCCAACAGTTAAAACCGAAAACGGAGAAATTTTCTAAATTATTAAAAATGGTATCCGAACAAAATAATATGTTGAATTTTTCTCATCAATAACAGCTGAATAAACTGTTTATTATTTGTTTAAACAAGTTTAGTTTTAGGCTAAATAAGTTATATTATGTACTATATAATATTTATATAATTAAATCATTAATTATTAAATCGCTAATGTATTTTAATTAGACATTATACTTTAAAATACATGTTGACAACATGTATACAACATTGCTGTATTATCACCTGAAATACTGAAATCGCTACACTTTATTTATATTGTTTTTAATGCACGTACTATAAAATGCAATATATATATATATATATATATATATATATATATATATATATATATATATATATATTATATATATATATATATTATATAAATATATATATATACATATATATATATTATATATATATATATATTATATATATATATATATATATATATATATATATATATATATATATATACATATATATATATATATATATATATATATATATATATATATATATATATATATATATATATATATATATATATACATATATATATATATATATATATATATATATATATATATATATATATATATATATATATATATATATATACATATATATATATATATATATATATATATATATATATATATATATATATATATATATATATATATATATATATATATATATATATATATATATATATATATAAATATATAAAATGTATAGATGTATAATGTCTAGCAGGAATGTGGAGTTGTAAAATAAAGTGTGAAACCATGTAAGCAGATGTTGGAACATGAAGTTATATACAACATTTAATGATAATGAAACAGAAAAGATAAAATTTTGAGCAGAATCGTGTTCATTAGGAATTTATAACCACAAAAGAAACAATTTTTAATTGTTTCGTTATGATTTGCTATTGTTTAAAATAAAATAATTAATTTGTTAATGGTAGCTGATTTGAATATCTAAAAAGCAAAACAGCATGGAGAACAATTAACCATAATAATAATTTTAGCAATTGTTCAACAGAAAAAAACTGAAAACTTAGGTTCTTCTTATTAAACAACTTTTGTGTCTTTATATTTACATTTATTAAATAAATTTATTTACAGAGCATGCTTTTTTAATTTGCGATGATTTTCTGAGAATATACATTCATTATTAATTGTTTTAATTTTGTAATCTTCAAGTTTAATAAAAAATTAGTTTATCAGTATTCTAAGAACATAAAAATTGGGAAAGAATCCGAATTAGAGACAAATGGAAATAAGATTTATTCTTAAGCAAAAGAAAAGTTAACTAAAAATTTATTTCATAAGTTTATATTATTATATAAAAATAATTACAAAATAATCAACAATAAATTGAAATTAAACCACTTAAAAATTAAACATTCTTCGTTCTTTTTTATAAAATAGCTTTCCTTTAATAAAAGTTTTTTTTCTTTTATAGATGCATTTCTTTTTTCCAAGTCGACTGTTTCTGACGAAGATTTTTCGTGATCACTAGAATGTTTAATTTGTCCTAAGTTATTTTCGTTGTCACTTTTTTCATCTGCAGTTACAGTGTTTGGAGTTGCACTATTTGTAGCATCAAACACAACTGGCATGGCAGAAATCTCTATATCGGATATGACCACAATGTCATTGGTTTTCACACCTTCTAACCCTAAAAAATATTGGAGAATTTTCTCCGTATATAGCTAATATTTTTTTGCTCATTCCTGATAAAATAATTGCTAGGCCTCCTCCAGTTACCAAAAGTAACTTTTTTGAAAACCTCCAGTTTCCTAAAGTAACCTCCAATTTCCAAAAGTAACTGGCGTAATCTTTGCACGCATATTTGCATACAGAAACCACACGAGCACGAATATGCTTATGTTGATAGGTCATCAAATCATTCAATCAATGTCCGAGCGGTGTGTGACAACAAAGGAAAGTTCATTGATGTTGTTGCAAAATGGCGTGGGAGCACACATGATGCAAGGATTTTAAGAGAGTCAAAACTTGGTAAGAAATTTATGGATGGAACTTTTAAAGGCTTACTTATTGGTGATTCCGGCTATGCGTGTTTTCGTTGGTTGCTGACGCCCTATTTAAATCCAACTGCAGTATCTCAGCATAGATATATTATTTCTTTAAGAAAAACAAGAGTTATAATTGAACAAGTGTTTGGAAGGTGAAAAAGGCGCTTTCATTTGCTTCATGGTGAAATTCAAATGACCCCTGAAAGAACCTGTACCTTAGTTGCTGCGTGCGCAGTATTGCACAATTAGCTAAAAACAATTTCCATTTTCGTGATGATTTTGCTTTGCGACATTTTTGAACATATTTTATCTAAATAAATTTACTCATTTTCAAATTCTTTTTTTATAATAATAAATAGTTTATTAATGTTTTGTTTGTTGTTAATTTGTGATAGAGCGATAGAGTTTGTGATAGAGTATAGAGTAACTCCAATTCATAGTTTTATGTAGCTCCAATTCAATTTTTTTGATGGTGTTTATATATTTTTTAACTCTAAAAATATAAAAAGTTTAATTTAAAAATATAAAAAATTAGTACTTAGTACAAGTCTAAAACGGTTATTAGTCCTTAGTACAAGTCCTAAAACGGCTTATTACTTTAACTTGTTTAAATTAAGTTTAAAAAATTACGCAGCAAACATTTAAAAAAATCACGCTGTGATGTACCATCTAAACAATATTATGTGCCAGTTGGCATCGTAACATTTGGATGCTATGTAAAAAACAGCACGAAAGTTAGCTAACGAAGCGGGCTAACGGAAGAAATTTAACTGACAAAGTTAACGGAGCGGTTAATAAACGGTGACTTAACGGAAGGACAAGAATACTATTTTTCTCCATCCGTTTCGTAACGGCCCGTTAACAATTTTTTTCTTAACGGTCACTTGAACTCTTCGTTAATTTAACGGAGAGACGTGAATACGGCTGCAGATTGATGCAGTTAGATAAATATAATGCTGAAACTTATAAATCTAGTAAAAAGAGCATTCATAAAAGGTTTTAACAAGTTTATGTTTAGAAGATATTTGTATATTCTAAATCACATTATGTAAAAAACAATTTAACAAAAAATTTTCAAAGGTGATTATCTCAACAAAAAATGCCAACACTCTTCCTGATGAAAAGCTTATAAAATAATGAATAGCCTAGAAAAAAGTACTCATACTGTTCAAAAAAAAAAATAGTATTCAAAAGTAAGCTTATTGAAAAACTAGAAACGGTAGAAAATGAAAATTCAGAATCGGAGTTTACCGACTTACAGGCAAGTTCTTTTTCACACGCTAATAAATAATCACAGCTATTAAAAAGATTTTGTTTTGAATTAAACTCACTTGATCACGCCCAGAGGTCATTTGTTTTTAAAAGTTACGTTTTAAATGTATTTAAACGTCTTCTGAACATTTTCCTGTTAAGTACGTTTAAAAGATGTTTAAAAAACGTTTAAAAGACATTTAGAACGTAACTTTTAAAAACAAATGCACGAAGGACAAAATGACCACAACCTGACGTCGAATTAACCAAAAAATCCAACGAGAAAACCTTCTGATAACAAACTACATGCATCGAACATCAACAATACAATTTCATTCAAAAAAGTAATTTCATTATAGTGAGTAAAAAAGTTCTAATAACCAAAAAAAAAAAATTAGTCTTTTTTGTAACAAAATTTCTGAAAAAAAAAAAAAAAATAAACAACTACAGACTATTTATGACTGTAATATTTGGACAAGAAAGGCTCTTTCAGAAGTTAAAGACAATGTCTGCCAACCATGTCAAAAAGTATATACACCGTATTGTCCCCTCAGTACTATCTTGTTCTATTACAAATGTAATAAATAAAATGTTCTATCTAATATTTTAATAAATACAAAAATATCTATATACAAATAAACAAATACAATGCTCTATGTAATGTCCCAGTGAGCGCAAGTACGTTTTGCAAACGTTTTGTAAATGTTTTATGGTCGCTTGAAGGACGTTTGTATAATAAAAACGTTCAAAAAACGTTTGAATAGGTTTTCTTAATTTCGTATTTTACGGGACCTTTAAAAAACGTTTTTTATTAGCCAAAAATGTGCAACTTTACTTTAATATGGCGTATTTTCAAGTTTATCTACGACTAAGAAAAAACTTTTTAAAAGTAAAATATACATTCATTAGTTCTCTGAACTCTTACTAAGATATATGGTCTTTTATAAATACTGTATATATATATATATATATATATATATATATATATATATATATATATATGTATATATATATATATATATATATATATATATATATATATATATATATATATATATATATATATATAATATATATATATATATATATATATATATATATATATATATATATATATATATATATATATATATATATATATATATATATATATATATATATATATATATATATATATATATATATATATATATATATATATATATATATATATATATATATATATATATATATATGTATATTAGGTACGCGGAAATAGCGATTTACGGAGCCGAATTTTGTGCTAAAATTCTGTGACTCGTTTTTTTAATATTTTTTTTAGGTAGCCTAAGGCAAACGTATTTTTGAGGAGTTTCTTTTCAAAAACATATATGCACATAGTATATTTTTGAAAAAAAGAAGAGTTAAGCTTGTTTTTTATGTTATTTTTCATACGGTTGTCTACCATTTTTTAGAGTATTTGGCTCATGAAAAATAGGTTGGTGTTTACTTGTCAGATTCTTGTCGAAGGACTCATTTTCCGCTTTTTTGATTTTTTAAATAAGTTTTTACATGCATTTTCTTTGCACCTATTAAATTTCATCCAAAAATATTATGTAGCAGATAGTTAAATTAGCTTAGCATATTTGGTACCTAATTTCTGTTTTTCCGATTTTTTTTAGCGGGTTTCCCGTCTCATTTTTTTTGAGTAGAGTTAGGCAAACGTTTTTTTGTTGTGTTTTTTTTTTAAAAAACATATATACACATAGTATATTTTTGGAAAGGAGAAGAGTTAGGCTTGTTTTTTGTGTTCTTATTTTATTTGGTTGTCATACCTTTTTTTTGACTATTTTGCTTATGAAAATTAAGTTGATGTTTACTTGTTAAATTATTATTGAAGTAATCTATATTCCGCTTTTTTGATTTTTGAAATAAGTTTCTACAAGTATTTCCTTTTTACCTGCCAAATTTCATGAAAAAATATTATGTAGCAATTAGTTAAATCAGTTAAACACTTTTGGTATCTAGTTTCTGTTTTCGAAAATAGCAGAGGTGGGGCTGGGGGGAGAGGTTTTTTTTTTCTTTAAAAACATGTATTGCTTATTGTTTCACTTAGATTGTTAGTAATTTAAAAAATGAATGATATAAATGAACTGGGTAATCAAACAGATAGTAACTTCATATGTTTTTTCATAATAATTCTATTGTTTATTACTTTTACAAGTGTATTTTTTTGTGTACTTTTAAAAATCATTGACTAGATAAAACTTGTTCAAGACTTTTTTTTAAGTAACAACTAATTTTCGTTATTTACACCTTTATTTTATTTGTTATTTACATAGTACTTTTCTTTGTTCATTTCAAAATTGTTTTATTGGATTTGTTCTTGCTAAAAATGTGTATTTTTTTTACATTACACCTTTTTTAACTTTAGCTTCATCGTCATCTGATGCAGTTGGTAAGTTGAATAAGTATTTTTTTATTAGGTGTTTCTACTCATACTTTAAAGCTATACTATAAGTTTAATACCTTTTTTTATTTTATTAGATTACATCTTCTTATTTTTCTTTTAGTTTTATCAACACTTGCCAGTGGCAAATTTTTTCAGCTCTGAATAGAGCTGAAAAAATTTGAAAAAATTTGAAAAAATTTGAGCTGAAAAGAGTTAATGCCAAAATCAAAGTAATTTTGGTTAATTTTTTTACCTTTAGCTTTTTTTCCATCTGCTATGGTTGGTAAGTTTGAAAACATTTTTTTTTAAAACAACTGTGAATAGATTTGTTGGCAAAAACTATGTATTTTTTGTTCTTTACATTTTTTTTTACCTTTAGCTTTATCTACATTGAGAACAATTGGTATGTTAATCTTTAAAAATTATCTATTGTATAATACTTACTCTTTTGATTATTGTTTAAATCATTACACAAACATTTCTAATGTTTCCATCTTGTTTAGATGCGGGCATCAGTTTTTGAGATTCCGTATGTGATATATGATAGTGATGTATAGTGATATGATAGTGATGCATAGTGTATAGATACGATATGATAGTGATGTATAGGTGTATAGATACGATAGTGATGTATAGGTGTATAGATATGATAGTGATGTATAGTGATATGATAGATGATATTGACATATAGAGATGACACGAACAATATAATCTTTGATGTTATTCATAATAAAATAAACATGTTGATGCCTTAAAAGTTTTTTAATACAAAAGATATCTTTTGTATAGCCTTTCTTTGATTGTTTAAATCGTTATACAACCTTTCTTTATGTTTACTTGTGTAATTATGTTTTCATTATATACTTTATCAATAAAGTTTTTGCACATTATGCAGAACTTATTTGATTGTTGTTACTTATTTACTTACTGTTGTCAAATTTAAGGTGTTTTGTTTATTTTCATATACAGTTTTCTTATTAATTTTAGTCCAATCAACTCAGCCTTCCACTGGTAAGTTTGTATATTGCAATTTCGGTCATATTTGCATAAGTAGAAATTTAAAGATGTATGCTTTGGTTTAATTCATACGTTTTTTTTATTTCAAGTCATTTCTTAACAACTGTGATTAGTACATTTAAAAGCTATTATTTTTTAACTTGTGAAAGATTTATTGCAAATATTTTTTTTTTTTGTGGATAAGATCCATTTTGTTTTTAGTTCTATCTACATCTGATACAATTGGTAAGTGTAAAAGTCAATTCTTTTTCAGCACTGTATTAATTTAATCCCATTTTCAACTTTTTTCGTTTATTTGTATATTGCATCTTTTCGTGATACCAGTTGCATCTACAAATATATATACATATGAGCAGCCGTGGCGCAGTGGTAGCGCACTTGCCTCAGAAACGTAAGATCCGTAGTTCAAACCCACCTCTGAGCAAGTTTTGTGACATCGGTTGGGAAGCAGGCGTTTACTTGATTAAATGCTCTTCCGCGGTGCTCTGTGATAAGACCGTAAGGACTTATCACCATGAATATATATATATATATATATATATATATATATATATATATATATATATATATATATATATATATATATATATATATATATATATATATATATATATATATATATATATATATATATACATATATATTCATGTAATCTCTATAATGAATAGCCGAATGAATATTATTATTATTAGTGCGCATAGTTACGCGTATTGTTTTATAGTTACGGTACGGTTCTGTATCTGTAAAATACACTTTTTAAGTAGTTTCTAGACTTTTCTTTACCGCGTGCTTTCTTAAAGATTTCCTTTCAACGTTTCATGGTACGAGTTCAAAATGTCCAAGTTGATATTAAGTAGATAATGTTTAGTTGCTTAAAATTATAGGTAATCTAAAATTTTTTATAAATTTAAAAGTAATTTATTTATTGTAATCTTTTTTAAATTGTAATTTTAAATTTAAAGCTTCGTGTTATAGATTACTTTAATTCTGAGATTGTGTCTAGCGTTAAAATATATTTATGGGTAGTTTCATGCTTTCACATAGTTTTGGTTATTGGGATAAAAGCCATGACAACATTTTGTTATAAATTTATCTTAATTTAATTTTTATTGAAAATTTTGATATAAATAAAATTTATCTTTAATATTGTTAATACTTTTGCTCTTTGAAAAAAAAATATGTTTCTGGCTCTTCAATAAATATAAAATAATTTGTCTTGCATGAATGAATTTTGGTTTAGGATTTAATTGTGTTATTTATGTTTGTCTATCTGTAATTTATTAAGGTTATTAGAAAATTCATGTTTACAGAGTTGTTATAATTAATAACAACTATGATTACAATAATTTATTTAGGTTATTAGAAAATTCATGTTTACAGAGTTGTTATTATTAATTACAACTTCAATTACATTTATGATTATTAATAACAAATATGATTAATAATATTAATCATAATTGAGTTGTTAAACCAAGGAAATTGTAGAGGTTTATTTATCATATATACTATATATATTATATAATTATATTGGAGGGAGTAAGTTTAATAGCGTTTTTAAATTTTTAAAAAGAAATAAAAATACTTTTCAATGAATATTTGTTTTCTTTGAGGTAGAATTAAAGTTTCAGTTTTTTAAAATTTAAATTTAAAGTTTCAAGTTTTCAAAATCGTAATCTTTTCAAAATGTCTAAGTAGACATTGAGTATTTATAAAATATTTTTAAAATTTTATAAGTAATGAGTTTATTGTAATCTTTTTTAACATGTACTTTTAAATTTAAAGTTTCGTGTTATACATGTGAATTTTGAAAATATAGATTACTATAATTCTTAGATGGTGTCTACCATTAAAAGATATTTATGGGTAGTTTCATGCTTTCAAATGCTTTTAACAATTGGGATAAAAGTTATGAGAAGATTTTGTTATAAATAAAATTTATCTATAGTATTGTTAATATTTTGGCTCTTTGAAAAAAAATATGTTTTTTTTTCTTTTCAAAAAGTTTAATAATTTGCCTTGCATGATTGAATTTTGGTTTAGGATATAATTGTGTTATTATATGTTTGTTTTTCTATTTATATATAATTTATAAAGATTTAATTTATAGTTAAGGCAAATATAATTTATTTAATTTAAAATTAAGATATAAAATAAAATATCTAATTTATAAAGTCTTAGATCATTACAAAACTTATATTTACAGAGTTGTTATTAATCATAATCAAGTTGTTGAACCAAAAAAATTGTAGACGTTTATTTATCAAATATACTATATATATTATATTAAAAATTTTGGTTTTCATATGTTTTCGCTAATAAATAGTTCTATATATATATATATATATATATATATATATATATATATATATATATATATATATATATATATATATATATATATATATATATATATATATATATAAATATATATATATATATATATATATATATATATATATATATATATATATATATATATATATATATATATATATATATATATATATATATATATATATATATATATATATATATATATATATATATATATATATATATAGTCAGAAAAGTAGTAATTAACAAAATAATTTATGAAATTGCACTTTGATATATAAGGAGATAGTCATAACAGTAAAAACAAATTTTTATATGGAAAAAAAGTTTAAGCATTGACCAGAAAAAATATCATACATAAAGAACGTATTTATCTGAAGTTTAAAATAAAAATTATTGAAATTCTAAAGTCAGATCTTTAGAAAATTGATTTTAAATAAATAAACAAATGTATGATTTACACTAAAAAAGTATTAAATAAAAATAAAGTTTAGACGCGCAAAGATTTTTGTTACCTCTATTTATTTATATTTTTTTGTAAAATTTTTGTATTCTTATAATGATTTACGTTAAACATAAGACTACATCATTGACTTTTCAGAAATTAATTAACAAATAATCTGTTGCCATATAAAATATTCTCTGTAGTTAAGTACCGTAGCCATTTTAAAAGTTCAAAAGTTTTTCGTATTTTCTTACGCATGCGTACCTAAACATAGCGCTTTTTACCAATATCTAAACGACCGTGACTTTTAAAATGCTGAAATTTATTTTGACTTTATCTTTAATAAATTTATCAGGTTTATAGTATTTATTGCTTATCCAGTGGACACGGCAACGACCATATGACGTCGAAAAGACGTCTTTTTAGGACGTCCGGAACTGGTACTAAATACTGATCTCAAAATATAACTGGATAGCAAATTCTATTGTTTTTTCCGATAAAAGTTGAAGCCAAAAATGACCTCCCAAGATGGCAGCGATACTAGTTTCTAGCGGTGAAACCGATATACGTTATATTTTACTTTATCAAAATACAAAAGAAAATAATTAAATAAGACTAATAAATTTGTAAAAAAAGGAAAAAAAAAAAAACAATTAACCTTATAGTTATTAGAGAAAAAAAAGAAATTATCTTTTTGAATAATTGAATTTACTATTAAATGACATTAGTGAAATTTACAATTTTAGTTTTATGTATAATTTATGTACCTTTTAGTTCTAAGTTACCCAATGCTGTATGTTAGAAGGTTAATAACATAACAGCATGGTAAGCAGCAATCATGTCTACCTACAATTTTATATTCTATATTTTTTGCAGCAAGATACCAATTTGCGTAAATGCTGCATGACAAAATCTCAGCGGTTTCTATTAGAATTATATTATACTTTAATTCTATTATTGAATAAATTATTTGAAGTGTCACTTATACTGGTAAAAAAAAAAAGAGATCTGAATTATAGTTATTTATAACAAATTTTAAAACAAATAAAAAGTAAATAATCATTCAATACAATACAATACAAAAGGAAAATCACTCAATACAATTAAGGATGCTAACTTATGTAAAAATGCATTTGTATGAAAAAAATGTATTAACTAAATCTTTAATATAGAAATATTCAAAACACCTCTTTAAAATATCTCCTTAACTAAAGTTTTATATACTGTTTACATGCTGTTAAGTATTATGGTTATATGTTATAGTTTGCTGACTTATGTTAATGAACTGTAGAATATTAATGTCTTAGAATTTTAAAAAGCAACTTTGTTTAAAATGGAAAGGAAGTACTTGTGCATACTGACATTTAATGCAGATAATTTTTTTTATGTCATTTTAGCTATGTATCGAGTAATATATGTTTTGAATTCAAAAAGAATGCTGCAATTTGGAATATCTGCATAACCATGGTTATAACCATTATTACCACGGTTATGCAATTTGGAACATCTGCATAACCATTATTAGCACGGTTATGCAGATATTTGTGGTCATTATTGTATGAGCAAAAGAATTATCTTAAACTTTTTTAAATATGAGTTTTATCTCTGATGCTGAATTTTTCATTTGAAAATTGAACTTTACTTCGCATCAAGAATTGTTTATGTGGTTATGAATTGTTGGCAATTAATATATTGTTAATAAACATTCTTGCAGATCTCACAGCTCCAATAAAAAGCTTGTTTGATGGTTTTGACTGAGTTTATATGTTTTATAATTTTTTGGTAAATCTTTTTTTCTACTAAGTTGAGAAATATATCTTAAACAGATTTAATCGCTACCAAATATCCAATGAAACCAATTTTTAGACTAGACAAATTCATTAAAATTTATATAATTGTTTAACTGTAACTTTATAAATTTTTATGATCTTGTCTAGTGTAATAACTGGTTTCATTTGATATTTGGTAGCAAATAAATCTGTTTAAGATATATTTCTTGACTGAGTAGTAAAAGAGGCTTGATTAAACCAACCGTAAGTGTTACTATTATATGTAAAGAAATTGAATCGTTTTTTCAAAGATTGCTTTCTTCAATAGATGGGTACCTTCCAAATAAAATAGGAATTTTAAATGTAATTTCAAATACTGTTTTAAGTTCAGTGGATTTCTCTATAACATGCACTGAACTAGCTCCTCCTATGTTTGACTCAACTATAAGTGATAACGATTTATTTTCCTTGGTTCAGCTAGTTTCAGAAAACTATGCAAAAGTACACATTTATAGCCTTGGATAAAAACAAACTGCTAAATTAACTGGAAAAAAGCTTCATTTTATAAGCAATTGACAAAACTTCTTTTATTTAAAAATCAATGCCTTTCTATTAATGACTTATAAAAACATATATATGATATATATATATAAATATATATATATATATATATATATATATATATATATATATATATATATATATATATATATATATATATATATATATGTATATATATATATATATATATATATATATATATATATATATATATATATATATATATATATATATATATATATATGTATATATATACATGTTTAGTGATTTTAGTATAGTACAACCAAATAAAAAAAAAAGGTACAAATAATTATATATAAAAAATTCTAGAAGGAACCCCTGAGTTGTGTATACTCACAGAGCTCAGCTAATAGTTCATGCCGCACTTGTAAATTCGTGATATCTATTTGAAAAACTAACTTAATAATAGTTTATTTTAAAAAGATATTTAGCTGCCTACTATGCAGTTGTGTAATTAACCTTCTAACCCACAGCATTGAGTAGTTAAGAACTAAAAGGTACATAAATTGTATAAAAAGCAATAGTAAACAATTAATATATGGTAAAACTAAAATTAAAATAAAGTAAATAAATGAAATATAAATAAAAAATTATTAAAATGATTTCAGTTTTTCACATTTCAAACAACTATTTTAAAGTTGTTTAGAAATCATTAAATTGAATAACTAATAAATTATTATTCATTTTTTATTTTCACTAATAGGTTATAACTAGTTATAACCTATTACTAATAGGTTATACCTTGTAATAAGCTATTACTAATAGGTAGCTATCGTATAAGTAACCTAGGTTATAACTAGTTATATAGTGGAACCTAGTAGTTTAATTACTAGGTTTTAGGTACTAATTTCTTGTGTGTTCTGTACTAATGTTAAATAAACTAATTTCTAACTAACTTAATTAAAAAAAAAAAAAAAGATATTATACAAACTTATTGTTAAGAATATATTTCGTTAAACAAAATATTATATATTTTTTAGAAATTTAAGTATGTAATATTGCGTTTCTTTCAAAAATAGTTGCTTTGTAAAACCGAGTGAAACCAAAAATAGTTGCTTTGTAAAACCGAAAATTATATTTGTATATGAGGCTTGTACATTTGTTTTTATATAAAAAAGATATAAAAGTTAGTTCTAAATTTGCAATAAACAAATACGCCGCCATCTTGGGAGGCCAAAACTGGCTTCAAAAAATTTGCCGTATACGCTATCCAGTTATATTTTGAGATCTAAATGGTTCTAAATGGCAACGCCTAATGACGTCTTTTTAGGACGTAACTAGGACGTCTTTATCGGACGGAATAAAGAGGTGTTTGTCTAAAAGACGTGAATTTAGGACGTTCAGAACTCGTGCTAAATTAAAATGCTATAAGATGTTTTTAAATAACCTAATATAAATGTTTTTACATGACTTTACTCAAACCTAAGGTTAAAACTTATGTTTTCACATAAAGTTTTGAGATCAAGTAAAAACTAAAAGTTTGCTTAAAATTTGAAATAATATAATTGTTCTAAGTATTATAAATTATAATTTTTTTAAACTTCTTCATCCACTTAATTTCCAAGAACTGACTTTTCGAGCACTTGACGTCATTCACCTTCTTTTAGATCAGGTGCGCACTTTAGAATATTACCAACAGCATTTTAAAGTTCTTTTTTGCTGTAGGAGTCAGAAAAACAGCAAAAATAGGAAAAGTCTTAAATAAAATAAAAACTGTAAAGATAAGTATGTAAAAAGAAGAAAGGAATAAAGAGAACATTTATAATACACTATGTGACGTAATATATATATATATATATATATATATATATATATATATATATATATATATATATATATATATATATATATACATATATATATATATATATATATATACATACATACATACATACATACATATATATATATACATATAAATATTTAATACACACACACACACACACACCACACACACACACACACACACACACACACACACACACACACACACACACACACACACACACACACACATTCACACAAACACATATCACACGCATACACACATATATAAAATGATGGTATTAAAAATGCTCTTTTTATAGAAAAATTATACTTGCTTTGAAAGTATGTCCTTCTCAGCTGCACTGCATGACAAGCCACCAACATTTAATAACTTCTATTTCTATATTCAAAAGATAACACTGTATAAGCGATACAAAATACAGCTATAGAAAAACATAGCTTATCAAATAATAAAATAGTTTTAATACAAAATACGAAAGCCAAACTTAGCATAAATTAGTTCAAACAAAAGTATATCTATAGCAAAAATAAGGATAATAAAATAAGTTTGTTTTTTGTTGTGACGATTTTTAAAGGCTTCTACTTCATCTTTTTGAAACTTTCAATTTTGAATTGATTGTTCATTATTATGAAATATATTAACAACAGTTGTGTGAATATATTGTCTTCCTGTAACTAAATGCTAAAAACACATAAAACAAATGTTTTTTTAACAATTCAAGCTAGAGCTAGAGCTGAATTTTTCATTTTGTTGAAATATTTAGTTAATAACAATTCTTTAATGATGTCTAATATACAAAATAAGGAGCAAACGTATTCTACCATGTTTTCACTTGGTTCAGTTGACCCTCCCCTTGATAGTATTTACATATAAAGTGAAAATATTATTTTAGTTTGAAGAAGATCTTGATACAAAGAATATTTAAAATTTGACTTAATTTTGGTAATATATACCCAGCAACATGAATAACAACTTCCTTTGAACTTTTACATAAATAATATTCTTCTATTTCGTTTTGTAATAGAAGTAAAGCTGTTTCTAGTTCTTTTGCATCATTATTTACTGGTACTTCATTATAAAACTATGTATTCAAGGCCAGAGCTTTAGTTAGAAATTTTATGCTGATGATTTTTTTCAAACTTTCAGTTTCACGCAGAAGCCTTCCGCCACTCATCTGTCTAGTTTCTCAAAATGTTTTTCAAGAGGATTAGTTTGAAGCCTGCTGGTTAAAATGTAATCAAATCCTTCTGAAAGTAAGTCTTCCATTAAAAATGCAGCTCCTTTTAATGTGACAATTAGTGCATTTGATGTCTAATCTGAAAGTGATAATTTGTGACATTCCTGTAAATTTGTATTATATCATTCACTTACATATTGAGCAAAAGCATTTAAAAATTTAGGTTATTGATCATTTGCAACAACAGCATTTCCTATTTTATTATTAGTATTTTATATATTCTTTGAATTTGAAATTGTTTAAATTAGCAGTCAGTAAGTTATCTTTTTCATTAACTTGATGAAACAACTGCCAACAAATATCTCCAGCTTCAACATTAATAGAATCTTCAAATTTATCAAAATTAAGTTATGGAAAAATAAACCTCTTTGAATGTTATAAATTATTTCTGATGGTTTTTAAAATATGTACACTACCAAATAATGTATAAGTATTATTTTGTCTATAATAAAAAAAAAGTTTTCAGTAGAATTATACGTTTTTATGAGTTTTTTAAATGCAAGTGTATTAGTTGAATGGCTGTTTGTGTTTTGTTTTGAAATTGGCATCAAAAAGATTTGTTAGACACTCTTCAATTTCAGTCATCAACCAATTTCCAGAAATACGTTTTTCAGGACATACATTAACAACAAAAGGTATTGAGCGTTTAGTACCAACTTACATAAAAACTGCAACTCCTGAATAAAATTTTCTTTTTTCATCTTTTCCAACAAATTTACCACCATGAAATTGAACAACTTTTTTGCAAGTACATTTCATCAATTAAAAAATCTAAATTTAAGCTTATTTTTTCTTCTTTTAATAATTATTTTAATGCTGTAATTGGTTTGATTCCACCTTGAGTCAAGGCTTTTAAATATAAAAATGAAGGAAAAGGAAATTCATCTAATAACAAGTTATAGGCTTGTCTAGATGTATATTGTAGAACCAAAGCTCTCTGCCATGTGATTCATAATACATATCTCTTTGCCATGTGATTCATAATACATAAAACTATAAAGTTCGCATAAATAATTTTTTCTTTTTCTTCAACCTTCTTTCTCATATAAGAAATTAAATTTTCTAACATGCTTACACTTGTTAGTGTACACTTATTGTTTTGACGAAACTACTTGGGAAGAGGTATCAAATTTCTTTTATGGTACAATTTTACATGCGAAATGTTATCAACACTTATGCTTTCAATGTTAGCTAATTTAGTTGACGATGTTATATTTTCAATGATAACACGATAATAAATAACGCCACCCTATATTTTCTTAAATAAAAAATTTTGAGGGCAAACTTGCTCTGTTAAGTCATTGATTGAACAAATCTTACTAGTTTGTTGAAAACCAGTTTCATCTAGCAATGAATGAGAATAAGGTCTTTTTGTAGAAATCTTTCTTAAAGTAATAGGTGTAGGAAGTAAAGATGGCTTTAAAAAACAATTTTTATTTGTATGAATTGTTTGAATAAGACTCTTTGTAAAGTCTAGTCTATTTTGATTGCCTCGTTTAATAAATTTTTCTTCGCAATGATCAATACATATTCCAGAGAATTTAGATGGTTTCAAATTAATTCTGTTTATAAACTTGGTCCACCGGTAGCATAAATATATGTCAGAGGGAAAATTAAATGCTGTTTAAGTTATAAAACCCTCTACAGTATTGTCAGTTTTTTTCTTTTTGTAACCGTTTCTAAAAACAACTACACAGCACTTTTTAGGCATTTTATAAGACAAATAAATAATGTAAAAAGATAAAATGAAAGATTGTTTTTATTCTAATAACAATAGTTGTAATTATTTTGAGAACTACTCTAAGCAAATAAAGAACTTGGCCCACTAATTATAGGACTTGTAAGGTTTTTTGGCTTTTCACTTTTGGCTGCTGCCACTAATGGTCCATTAAAAGAATGATGACCAAAACTGCAACCAACTAAAATGCCTATATAGGTTCATTGAAATTCTGCCTAAAATGTTTGCTGTGTATATATTTTTAATAAATATTAAAACGAAACACCATAAATTTTCAAAAAATCATTAATGTAGAAAAAAAATTTTCCACACAATAAAACATTTTTTATTGTATACTAAACAATAAAAAATGTTTTAATGTATGGAAAAACATTTTCTAACCAAAATTTTTATTTGACGAAATGTATTTTTTAGTAACTTTTTGACTAATTTATTTTTTACTAACAATTGTTGCCGGTATTAGCTTGCTTTAATTATTTTAATATTTTTATTCTTGGCATTTGTTGGGGTGAAACCAAGCCTGGTTCAGTAACTAAACACCAATTTTTTTCTTTGATTTAAGACAATAATATAAAATGGTTTTCTATACAGTATAGATAACATTTGTTTACTAGACATTTTAAATAAAGGTCAATAAAGGTCATCAATAATAAAAGTCAAAAAAATTGACTACAAATTAAGAGTAAATACCATCACACTTTTCAGGAACAGTTAATAACTGTTCATCGCGAAGATGCAAGGAAAATTATAAAAACACCAAGAGCAGGACCGGCGCGAGTAGAGGTCACATGGAGGGAGGGGCGGTACCATTACAACTTTTGCCGTCTAAAAAATTAAAAAAAAAAAAAAAGGTCCTCGTTTTTTAAAATTTACCGACTGCCATAACGACATTTGCCGACTGACTTTACCGACTATCCTATCGACAGGGTCTACATTTGCCAACTAACTAGTCAAAAAGGATCACATTTGCCAACTAAGGGTCATACTTGCCAACTAAAAGTCATTGATGGGGGAGGGGGTGGGGTGGGGGATGGGTGGGGGTGTAACAACCCCCCCCCCCACACCCCTCTATTGCGCCGGCCTTGACCAAGAGGTATAACTGAGTTATGCCTCTAGATGTTATAACATTTTTAACAGAAAAATAACTGTTTATCGCAAAGATGCAAGGAGAATTTTAAAAACAACTAAAGGTATAACTGAGTTATACCTTTCGGTGTTTTTAAAATTTTTCTAGATTTTCGCGAAGTTCCAAACCTTGATTTTGTAATATTTCTAGAAGTTTATTAACTAATGTACTAGTCCAATTATTTCAAATAGCACAATTTAAAAGTTGTCAATTAAAGATATTGAGTTCTATTGAATTATCAGGATAAACTCTCTGTATCATTAATAGATTTTCCTTTTGAAATATATGATAAAATATGAAAAAATATGATAAATATATGAAAAAAAAAAAAAAAATAAAAAAAAAATAAAATCTATTGATATATTCAAAAGAACTATAAAAAAACACTTACTAAACTCAAACATTACATACATTCTTTCATTTTTTTAAAAATAATATTTTTTTGATAAATTTGATAAAAAGCTTTTTTTTTTTTTTTTTTTTTTTTTTTATTTTTTTTTTAATATATATATATACATATATATCTTTCTTGTTTGATTTTCTCTTTGACTGTTTTTTTTTTTTAACTTTTTTTAATAAATACTAACAAATGAATTTAAATCTACATAACGTTTGGAATCTTTTTAATATATAAATATTTTTGAATATATATACTTCGCTTTGTATTGAATATGTATACGTATATGTTCTGATTTGTAAAAAAAAATTCAAACTTTTTAATTTACGCATTGTATACATTTTTATTTTTTTATTTCGAGATTTTATTATTATTATTATTATTATTTTTTTTTCTTTCTAATTTTTACTTTTTTTAATTTTTAATTTATTTTAAACTTTTTAATTTTTTTCAATCTTTTTACTTTATTTCAAACTCTTTAAATTTTTTTATTTTTATTTTAATTTTGTTTGAATGTTTGTTTATTTTTTCAAAATTTTTAATTTAACTCTTTTTTATATTATTGGAATTTTAGAAATTTTATATTTCTCTATTTCACAAAAGGGCTTGATGATAAGACTTTATGTCTTCTACTTGCCCCTGTCAGCTTGTAATTATATATATATTTATTCGAATTTAAAGATAACATTGTAAAATGTGTAAAACGACAAAAAAATAAATAAACTAAACTAAAAAGATTCTGGATGAGATTCTGCGATGTCTAAATCTTTTAAATAGTCAGAACTTGGTTCTTAATATAGTGTATCAAGTATTGTACACGGTATACTATATCAAGCACCAAGTATATACTTAGCATATATATATATATATAGTATATCATATACTCAGTTTTAAACTATTTCTTTCAATATCTGTATCAATATTAACTCAATGCTCAAGTAATTAAATATTTAAAAAATAAATATAAATTAGGAAGAACCTGGCTATTTGTCGCTTTTCACAATAAATTTAAATATGCTTTAAAAAATTTGATATAGTTTTTTTTATTTTAATTTTTAAATTTTTATCTTGTCTAGAACAATATGATTTCTTCCTGATTAAAAAAATTATTCAATTTTATTTTTACAATTTTGTTTGTGCTTGAAGATTGTATATTTTTGACTAGGTGCCCTTAAAAAGACAATTCTATTTTTGTTAATATCTCCTTAACAACTAACTCAATCATCGAGATATTTTGTAAGGTATTATCTGCCTCATATATGCATCTTATAATATAAAAAAATCTATAATTACTTTATTACTTTTTATAATAATTAGAAAACTCATGTTTTTTGAGCTAAATACTTTATTTCTTAATAAGCATGAAGAAAGTCATTTTCTTTTGTAATCTCAGTATTTTTATATTTTTTTCTTCTCTTTATGACCTAAAGTTTACTTTGATTTAGTAACAGTTCTTATAATAGTATAAATTTCTATTAACAGCTACTTTGTTTAGTGCAACTTGAAAAAAAAAAAAAAAAAGACTTCAAAATCAAATGGTTTATTTGCTGCTTTTTTTAGACTACAGTTTAATTTTACATAATATTTTAAAATGTTTATTATCATAGAATAAAATAAAAATGAACCAAAACTTTCGCTTAAGAGTAACATCCAGATCAGTAATAAAAAAGCCAAGAAATAAATCTGAAGCAGCTGTAAAGCAGTTTAACCGAGAAGAAAGAAATAAACTGATAAGCCAAGCTGTAGAATGGTGCAAAATTAATGGAAAGCGAGGATATGCTGCAATATCAACAGGGCATTATCCATATATAAAAAGAAAAATTGTGATTGATAAGCGGTTAGATAATCTAGTTCATACAGGAAACGAGAAAAATCATCTAATGATTCTAACAGCAGAAGAAGAAGATACTATAGTTGAGTATGTAAAATGCTGTAAAAATCGGTGTTTAAAGCTTTTTAAACACCGATTTTTACAGCTTAGTCGTTTTGGAGACGATGGGATGCCAAACATGTCAATGTTTCTTTGAAAAGACAAGGAATCATCACAATGAATAAAGCGATAAATTGCACTCGTGAAATGGCCTGCTCTCATTTAGATAAAACAATTTCAAAATTCACAAAAATAAATAGCATATGTTTAAAAAATTTTAGCATATGTTTTTGGCATTTAAATCAAGAAGTAACAAACTCATCCAAATAACTAAGATATGCTAATACAGAGTTAAAACTCTGAAATCTGTTACAGTTTGATTTTTAAAAAGTAATTTTTAAAGATTATTCACTTTTAGATGATCTTCCTAAAGAGTTGGTGGAATGTGGCATCATGATTAAAGAAAATCAAGAAACATCTGGATTTTGGACCGAGCAAATTGACTTGACTCGGATCTTTAATCACAATCAAACTTCACAATTTGTTAACTTTGGTGTTAATGGTTCAGCAAGCGGTTTAGTATATGGTGGTCGTGGTAAAAGATGTCAAAAATTGATTCGGCAAAATTGTGAATGTGTTACAATAAATCCAATGGTGTTGTTATCAGATAAACTATACCAAAACACATTTTAGATTTTAAACTTTACTTTTAACTAATTAATACATATTTATTATATTTTTTATTTTATATAACACCCTAATTTACTATAAAAGCTTATTAGTAAAAGTGGATTTTATAAAAGTTAACAAACTTGAAAATATAAGACAACACGTGTATTTTATTACTAAAAACTTCACATTTTCTATGCTTTTTTATTATTTAGGTGAAAAATGCATCTGCCATGTAAAATTTGGTACTCAAGGAATTACTAGTCAGATGGCTCTGCCGAGTGCTGTTCAAAATATTTCTAACTTATTAGTTTCAACAACCGAGAATAGGCCACAAATCTTTACTTGCATTTCATAAATATTTTGATCGACGCTTGATTGAAAAAGAAATGTTGTTTTGCTAAGCGTTGGTCACAGTTTTCGCTTCTATTATACCTTACTTCGATTTCTTAGAGAGAAAGAAATATATTTATTTATTTCACCTCCTGACACTACTGGGGTAACACATCAACTTGATCAAATTAACAAAGCACTCCATGAACACTATGCAAATGCAAAAAAAATTTTGTTTAACCAACATCAAACAATTAATAGAGAAGCCTTTTTGTTGTCTCTTGCAAGTATGTGGGATAAGTGGGCCACGCCAGAATTGATAAAAAAAACTGGAAAGAAGGTTGGTATTACTAATAAAAGTTTAAATGTTGCATTTATGCAAAATAATAAATTTCAACAAGCTTCTATGCTAGCAGAAGAAGTTAAAAAAAAACAGTTCTTTGATAGAAACACCTCAATAACAGACAACATTGTGTTTATTAGCTGCTTTACCTAACGTTACTGATATTTCTACAGTTCTAAATAGAAAATTAAGTTCTCTTATATAAATAAAACGAAAAGATAGCCAAATGTATTGGAGAAAAAAAGCTTCAAACTGGAAAGACAAATGTTTGTCATTGCAGGCCATGATTACAGACTTACATGAAAAAAGCATAAATCTTAATGACATACCAGGTCTTTTGACAATCCAAAAAGTAAAGTCAACTCAAAGTAATAGTATGCATAAAGAAACTACAAGAGTAACTCAAGCCCATGGCTCCATGGAAGGTCAAGATATGCTTAAATTGTAGAGTCTATTAACAATTAAAAGGAAAAAAAGTGCAAGACAAAGAAGACAGAGAAAGTAAAAAGAGTAAAGAAACTGATTTTTTCTATAGATGCAAAGAACTATGCATTTCAGACAATGGCATTTGTGAAGCTGCAAAGCTAAAACAATGTCCCATGTGCCGAATAGTTATGAAATCAGTATACAGTAAATATAAGTGCATCGTGGATGGTAAAAAACAAAATATGATTTTACCTAAATGTTTATCAAAAAAAAAAACCGCTGCAAAGAACTTATTTAGAAAGTATAATGATGAAGAAGACAGTATTGAAGATTTGGAATCCAATAGATTCCATTATTAAGAATCTTTTTTATTATTCATTAAAAATTAAAAAGTTATTTTTGTTTTTTGAAGTTTTTCTCTTTCAGAAGTATAAAAAATTCGATAAAAAGTTAATAATATATGGTGCCCTTAAAAAGACAAAAATATGAACATTTTTGCAGAGCTTTTTAAGCAACCAAAACTATATGTTCTTATCAAGCAAGTGAAAAACAATTACTACTTTTATTAGGACCCTATTAATAGCTTTTTTTGAGACTCTTGTTTACGAAGTTAAATTCAATATTTTTCATTTTATGTTAAATATTAGTAACTTTATGTACTCAAATTTTTTAAAAAACAATCTTCAGGAGAATAACTTAAAAAAATTTGAACATCTCCACAATAATTTGACTTTTTTCTGAAATTTATATGGTCTGATTATATTTTTGCATTAGCACAATTTAAAAAAATGCTTTTTAAGAATAGTTATAGGCAATTTAATTTTTTGTCTTTTTAAGGGCACTGCTTTTTTAAGGGCACTATACCTGTAAAGCATTCTGGATCTTTTTTAGACGAAAAACCTAATGGACGCGAAAAAGACGTTTAAAAGACGTTTAGAAATTAAATGGGACGGACGGACGCTAATTGAACGATCAAAAGACTTCTTTTTTACGCCCCGTGCCCACTGGGTTACCATTTAAATTGTTTATAAAATTGTATTTATGAGATTTTAAGTTTTCTAAAATAGAGGATATAAAGTTTTCAAAGTTATTTATTGGATTGTTAAAATTATCGATTTCACTCATATTGTTTTATTTTGTTATAAATTAAAAAAAAAAATTAAACCAAGAAGTTCAAAAACAAATTATAAAAGTTTGTATTAAAAGTCGTTTTGTCACTAGCTTTACTCTCAATAGGCATTTCTTAACGATTAACGGTTATAAATCAGTCACTATTCATTTCACTGCATAACTAAGATGATCGTATTTTAATGTTAATGTTTTTGTAAACACTTTTCTTATTTTTTAGTTTATAATATATACTTTTGGAAAGAATTTTGTAAAAAATATATATTTTAACACGGTGCTTAAAGTTTCTTCATAGGCAAAATATGACGTTCAAAAAATAATGATAATAATAATAATAATAGCAATAATAATAGCAATAATAATAATAGCAATAATAATAATATTAATAATAATAATAATAATAATAATAATAATAATAATAATAACAGCAATACTAATATTATTAATAATAATAATAATAGTAATAATAATAATAAAATAAAAAAAGCTATTGACATGATTTAACATAACAAGCTTATAAAACAGTTTACCTAATTATTTTATTAGAAAAGATTCTTTTTTACACTTTATGTATATTATTTAGGGGAGAGCACGCACCAATGATACAAATATATGTTTTCATTTCGATCTCTAAAGTATCAGTAAAAGATAGCAAACTTCGTACCTTATCATGATTTAATAAAAAAATTTTTACTAGAATATTTTATCTAGATTTTGAATTTAATAATAAAAAACACTCAATTGGAATTCCCTACTAGCAAGCTTACATTGGCCCATTCCATGGTCATACATTAGCCCTATGTTCAAATTCAATGTTGGCCTAATGGAGGTTTGATCATTGGTTAGAAATTGGCCCAACGTTATGTACAACGTTGGCCCATGGTTGCATACAACGTTACCCCAACGTTGACCCAGCCTTGTATTCAACATTGTTCCAATACCATATGTTAAATTAGGCCAATATTGTATTAAACGTTAGGCATGTTATTATAAATTAGTTATATACTGATTATCAACAGCAAATATTATATATCGGCCTAATGTTTTATGCAACATTAGATCGTTGTTACAAATAAATGATTTGTATCGCTTCATTGAAATTTATAGAGAAATAAAAACAAAAAATGTATGATACAAGTATAAAAATATATTTATTGAATTTACACAATTTCTCCGTTAAGTATACATTTGTAAACACCAAAGATAAACCGAAAACTAACACATTGAGTTTTAAATAAAAAAATTCCATATAAAATTTATGGAGTAGTTTTGATATTGGCTAAGCTAGTTGTTATTGAATCGTGTTTAGCTAATAATATTTGGTGCCCATGACGATCATCTTTTCTTTAACCATCTCTATCACATGCCTCCATAAGTCATGCTTGTTTGACTTCACACCTTCTGCAAAAAAAAAAAAGTTGTTTTTTTAATTATATACCAAAAAAACATAACAAATTGAAAGTAATCGTGGAATGCAAAATTAAAACTGAAAAAATAACTTTCTAAAGCACTTACTAATAGCAACATATACAATTAACCTTTTTCCTTTTCCGATTTTTTGTCCTCTCCCTACATAGTTTAATATTTCAGCTCAGCCATTTTTAAAAACTATTCTTAGTAAATAACATACATAATCTCTTTCGCCTTTAACTCCGATTTGTCCATAATATTTAACCTGCAAAAAATATACAACTTTGTGATAATTATAAAATCTCGTTTCCAAAAACACTTCAAAGGGTATTTTGTTTAAAGTTCATCATTTGTATAAAGATATCAAACAAAATGCATAAATCGATCCTAAAAAATATTTACCATTTGCTTAAGTATTTACTTGTTATTCATTTTTTTTCTAGAGTACTTAGATTCTCAACAGTTTTTAGTGGAAATGTCACTCTGTTAGGCAAATAATTAGTTGAGATATCTTTCTTACTCTTTCTAATTATGATTAAAATTAAATTTGTTGTATTTTGTAGTTCACCAAGTTGCACTTCAATGCTTTCCAAATATGTCAATAATACCTGCATATCTTTAGGACACACAATTTTATCTTAAAACAATGAAGATAATAATAATCTTAAGAAACTCTACAACAACTTACATAGAACTTTTAGAATTTATGAAAGTAAATACAACAATCGCTGATAAAGCAAATGTAATTAAAGACAAAGGAGCAAATTTTTAATGATAAAATATATACTTGCCAATGGATTCATAATACTTTTATGAACTATAGAAATTGCTGGTGTGCATTCAATACCTGATACTGACACAAAACAATTCTCTTTAACGTTGAGATACAAACTGCACTCTAAAGCAAAAAAATCATATTAAATCTCTCTTCAAATAATTTTTTAAAAATATTTTTATTCTGAATATTAATAATAATACAACTTTTAAAAATAACATCATCTATAAAAATATTGAATTACCTTTGTTTATTAGATAAAAAAACGTTTATATTATGAATTATAATAAACCGTCGGCAACTGTTAAAACTTTAAACTCATCTGAATGTTATGTTTTCTTTTCTAAGAGTTGATTTCAAATGGATTTCAAAGTTAGTGTAAGTTTTGATATTTTGGTTATTGCACGATAAAACGTTCATTAACACTCTGACTTTTTGATTGTAATATATGAAAAGTCTTTAAAAATTGTAAAAGTTAAAGTTATGAATAAAGATTTACAATAATCAGAAAAAAGATTTATGAGTTAAAACTTGCCATTTAAAAAATTTTGTTTATTCAACTTCTCAAAGCAAACATGGTAAAATCCCTCAAAGCAAAACAAAACCCAAAGTTTATTAATAATTTTTGTATCATTTACACCAAGATATACACAATTTTTTGTCTCTTCAACCTCTACTTTGGCTGATCATTTTTGCTGTCTTTCTTTATTGTCTCCAGAGCAAAAGTTTAGCCTTCTGCTAACTAAGTTCAATCTTGCATTGCTATAAAAATCTATATATCAGTTTATTAATAATTAAGTTACAACTAAATTTTATGTATAAGCTTAAAGTTGTTGTGCGCAGACTAAATATGAACAACATCCAATAAAATTGAATTAAAAAATAACAACCAAGAATATTGTCCCTCTGCCTCAGAAACATGGAATATATACAGGGTTATTTTGGTTGAAGTTGAATAATTAAAATCAGTTAATTTAAATCAATTTAATTCATAGTTTAAATCAGACGAATAAAAGATTTGAATTCAGTTTTTTGATTTTTAATTTTTTTTATGATTATTTACTGATTTAATCTTATAATTCAATCAACTATTATAGATAAGTCATTGCTTGTATAATAAAATGTCTGGCAATATTAGAAAGCACTACATAGGTAGAATTTAAATTCTAGTATCATCACTTTTTGTACACTGTGTTAATATGTTATTTAATGGGGTTTCACAATCAATCATTGAAAAAATCAAATAAAAGAAACATATTTAAAATGTAAAGCATCAGCTTCAAACAACCACAATGCCACTGTAGTAGTCATAAATAAAATTTTGTATGTAATGACAGTAGTAATGTACAATTTGAAGGTATTATCAATACATTTAGGAACTATTTTTGTTCATAATCTATATATTATTATCTGAAAAAATAATTCTTTAAGGTTTTGAAGTTTTTTTTTAAAAATCTTATTACTGTATGACATTTAAAATGTTTGATTTATTTATTATAGAGGACATTTCAAATATCATGTTTATTAATCAAATCAAAATTTGAAATTTCAATACAGTAATAAGTATTTTAAAAAATTATTAATTGTAAGATTTTTTTTTTTTTATACAACTTCAATAAGTTTACAAATCGTTATGTTATAACTACTTGACATAACACATAATGCAACGTAAAAAATATAATAAATTAATACCACGTATAACATAGCATAATAAAAAGTGGTTTAACAAGTATAACTAAGTATAGCTTAAATTTATAGTGTCTCTTATTATAAAAACTTCCAGTATTTTTTTTCAAAATAAAAGAATAAAAATAAGAAAAGAAGAAAAAAGATAAGAATTTATTTTGATACTTCAGATATATGCATGTTGTTGTAAAGGAAAACTCGAACAAATATAGCCTTTTTTTGTTAATTTTTATAATTTAAAAACATGAAAAAATAGTATCGAAAGCGTTCTTTATTTTGTAAAACAATACCGTTTTTTAAAAACGTTATGCAACAGGTTTTAAGAATACACCAATAAAACGATCTGCAACTACATTTGCTGAATATTGGCTCAACAGCGCTACGGCACTAGTGTAAAAACAAATTTTTATAGCAAAATATTGAGCCAATACTACAATGGCCAAATGTTGGTCCAAAATAGTACAATATTTGCAAAAAACAGATTTGGATAATTTAAATATTAAGCTGAAAGCAAACATTGGCTAACTGTTGGACCCAACGGAATAATTTTATCAATGTTAAAAGTTACGTTAGGCCAATGTGAGCTTGCTGTCACACATGCCTCCAACCACTTTTTAGTTTTGCAATTTGACCCCGGCCATTGTTATACATTCTTGGATTTGTTACAAAGAGTTGATTTAGGTTTGATATGTCACCATAATAAAATAATAATAAAATTCCTTTTAGCAAAATATTTTTCACAAGTTCATGAAATTTTTTTGTTTTTAATAAATTTATATAAGAAATAAATTAACTGTTTAAGAATTTTAGCCATTTAAGGTGTGAAAATGAGTCATATATAGAATATATCGTTTGGATATGAAAATCATGATGAAGTTTTTGTCCAAAACAAGACTCAAATAAATTGTTTGAAATTCTAAGCTCCTCTTCCAATGATTTGAAGTTAATCTGTCATTAAGTGGTCGGTGGTTTCTGCGTGTATCAACAGTTTATTAATATAGAAACATTGTAGTGACTTTCAAAACATTCGGAGCTAAAGCTAGTCTAAAAGTAGCTTTTACAGAATTTTTTTTATATTTTGAATTCTGAGGTTCTTCATATGTACTCGTTGTAGTTTTGTCTTCATGATTGTTTTTCTTAAGTTCTAAACCTTTGCTCTCACAATCTGACAGTAGGTTCAAACAAATCTAAAATAAGAAATTTTTATTTTTATAAAGTGTTGTACTATTTTCGTTTTTTTTTGACTGAATCATAATTCTCATAAACATATTTAAAATTAAATTATTTACCTTCTGAAAGCCTCTTCCTCTATCAATACCAAGTTTGACTGTTTGATTGCTCAAGTTCTTTCTTTACTCACAATAAGTAACTTTACAAACTCCTCAATATTGGCACCCTTAATATTAGGGATATTTTTCTTTACTTATAATTTCCTTTTTTAAAATCAAATATTTAATAATCAATTATAAATAACTCTAGTGCATCATCAATTACCGGAAGTGTTTTTTGTAGATTTGCTTGTATGCAAGTTTTCCCTATAATTGATTTTCTTTTTAAAATAATTTTTTTTTTAAATTAAGGTTAACTATAATGCTTAAAAAGAGTGAGAAATACTTCAAAAAATTGTTCTTACTTGAGTTTTCTTCCTAGCTGTATCAGTTTCTTGTTGAACAACGCAAATCTTGATTGAACCCTTAATAAATCAAAGTGATCTGTCATAGTTTACTTTTTAAGGGTCCTACTGATATTTGTAAAGGTTTTGCTCCTGTAGCAAGTTTAATTCTTTTTGATCTTTTTTCGTTTAATTTTTCTGAGATAACTTGAGAAGCAATCTGATCCTAAACTTTAGTTGAGGTTTGAAGTTTTTTCTAATATTTTTACAGCTAACGTTTTATTTCCACATTTGTGCTTCTTTCCCTTTCCAATGTCTGAAAGATAAAATTTACATATTTTTTGATAAGGTGCGTGCGACTTGGAAAACTTACTACTTCATCTTCTTGTTTGGATTCTTTTACGTAAACTGGTTAGTTTGCATATTTTACAGTGACAAATGGTAGAATTTCTGGTTAAAGGTGTAACAACGTTTTTAGACCACTCAAATACTTAATCTGACAAGTAGTTTTTTCGACGTATATTATTTCTATATTTATCACATATGCCGAGTGGTTTTTTAACCATGGTAATCTAAAGCAAAAGAGGGCACTTTCTCTTTTATTGCTTGCATATTTAATAGTCTTGATGTTTTGTGGGCACAAAAGTAACAAATCTTTTTTCGGTTTGTGTCATGATCACACTTTTTTATTGGATGCAACTTAATAAGTATTTTTATTTATCTACAAAGAAACTTTTACATTAACTGATAATTTTAAACCTTTTATACACGTTTAGATAAAAAAAATTCAATAATCTTAAAGATGTTACCTGTTACACCGTAAAATAAGAGCTTATGGAGAAGACCAGGGACGTCCTGAACGAAGGATGTAGAGGTGCTCTACCCTGCTACCCCACCACCACCAAAGCTCTCATATAATCATTTGAGTTGGCACATTGAGCAAGTTTTGACCTATAGTTGGCAAACTGCAAATATTAAGAATCATTTTTTTTTGGTGTCTTTAGTTGAAAAAAAATATATTAACTTTTTTATATTAACTGACAATTTTTTAATGTAAATTTTATGATGGGGCTTGATGATAAGACAATTTATGTTTTCTGCTTGCTCCAGTTCTCTTATTTATTAACACGATTTAATTCATTGTAAATTTTAATGTATGAAAAAACTCTTTGTTAAAATAAAAATAAAAAAAAATAAAAAAAAACACAAATATGTATGTATATTTTAATACATGTATATATATATATATATATATATATATATATATATATATATATATATATATATATATATATATATATATATATATATATATATATATATATATATATATATATATATATATATATATATATAATTTTCATGTCCTGCATTTAAGGAAAATTCCAAAATTGATTCTTTTTCGCCCTTAAAACGTATATATTTTGCTAAAATGTATACGTTCTATCCTACCTATATGCACCTTTAATCCTACGCATGTATACTTGATCCAAGATAAATTTTATACCATGAATGTGTAAAAATTATTTTTAAGTTATCAAAACTATGTATTATGAGGGTGTTCAAAAGTTAGGTAAAGGAAAAATATTTACAACAAATAAGCAACTTTTTGTGCTCTTTTATAAAGAAATGAAAGACTGGTTGTTGTTTAAAAAAAATAGAAATACTGGATACTATTTTAGTAAATATATATTTATGTTGTTTAAAAGACATATACCAAAAATTATCATTTTATGTTTATTTCCAGGCTTTTGCGCCGGACCTGTATCCAATGTTGACACTTTTTACCTTCTATAGCCAAAAACAGGTTAATCCATTACTTGATATTTTTATCACTCCAGTTTCTGTATTTAAAGTGATTTCCTGCTAAGACTTTTTTACATCTTTCATATAACATACCTGCTATAGTCTCGCAGAAGGGTTCTCCGGAGCTTTTGTCTATACTTTCAAAACTATTTAACAAGTGTTTATCAACGTCTTTTTTCCACCCTGCTGTAAACCGGTGTCTGTAATCTCTGTTTTCAAAAATTCTGAAGAGCAGTCTGACTTGTCTATCTAGATACCATCTTTCTATCATAAAAATAAATTATCATAATAAAAGTCTTCTTCCTAACATAAGCCTTGTGAGTCTTTAATTAACAAACATTTAATCTCTTATCTTGAATCTAAAAACTTACTTTCTGATCATTAATATGGATTTTGGTCTTCTTGTTCTACTGCTAGTTTGTTATTGGCAATAACAAATTGGTTTTAATGTGCATTAGAAATAGATATAGATAAATGTGAAGAGGTTAAGGTTATAACTCTCGACATTCTAAAGTCTTCAATAAAGTTTAGCATGCTGCTGTTTTTAATGGCCGTCGCAAAGAGGTTTTCCATGGGGATAGAGGGTGTTATGTGTATTTTTTTTCAACTAGAGACACCAAAAAAAAAAAAAATGATTCTTAATATTTGCAGTTTGCCAACTATAGGTCAAAACTTGCTCAATGTGCCAACTCAAAAGATTATATGAGAGCTTTGGTGGTGGTGGGGTAGCAGGGTAGAGCACCTCTACATCCTTCGTTCAGGACGTCCCTGGTCTTCTCCATAAGCTCTTATTTTACGGTGTAACAGGTAACATCTTTAAGATTATTGAATATTTTTCTATCTAAACGTGTATAAAAGGTTTACTCGATGAATTGCACT
The DNA here is from genome assembly GCF_022113875.1 of Hydra vulgaris. NCBI lineage: Eukaryota > Metazoa > Cnidaria > Hydrozoa > Anthoathecata > Hydridae > Hydra > Hydra vulgaris. The sequence goes on along the minus strand of NC_061158.1, from coordinate 11,354,579 downwards.
CTTCTTCATTTTCCGTTACCTCTGGGGTTCCTCCAGCTTTTTAAAAATACAAGTTATCCTAGATGAAAACCAATTTTTCTTCATTTTCCCTCACCTAAGGAGTTTCTCACCTGTTTTAATTTACATTACTGATCTCCCAGAAATTCATTGGTAATTCAAGGTAACATTGTTTGCTAATGATTCAATCGTCTTTTTGTGTCCTATTAAGTAGCCAGCGCTCTCTGATTGCTTGGAGGGGCGTTTGAGCTTAAAAAGGATTTCACATCGCATAGAATTGGGCTCTTAGTGACTGTGAACTTTAACTCAGATAAAACTCAATATTTTTAGCAAATAGTTATTGAAATAACACAGATCTTCCTACATTTTTGAACGATAATGTACTCATCTGCACTTCGTCTTCTAGAGTTAACTTTTAATTCCAATCTTTCTTCGAAACTATATAAATACATTGCAAAATTAGCATCTGATAAGATTGCATCTCTTTATTGTGCTTTTACATCTCTAGAAATCTTAAATCCTTCTTTGTTTAAAATATTGTTACGATATCTGAGGCTGATCTTCAAATGATGCCCTTACTTTTTTAGAAAAAGTTAAAAACACACTGTAAACATAGTTGGAACTACTAATGCAGCCAACCTTTATCTATTGTCACATTGTTGTAATGTTACTTCTCTTTTTCTTTTCTATAAATACTATAATGAGTGCTGCTGTAAAAAGCTTTTAAAAGCCGATCGTGCCATCAACTAAAAATCGCCCTAGTGTTACTTGTCATTGAAATAAGTCTAATCCATTTTCTTTGGCTGTTCCAAAATGCTCCAAAATTTATAATCATCTAGCTTTTTTCCTTAAACAACAGTTCAATGGAATTCGCTCTCATTATTTCTTTTTCCAGATTCATATATTTTGCAATCTGTTAAATAATCTGTCAATCGATATCTTGTTTTATGAACTTTATGTTTTCTCATCAAGTAACTTCTTACTCTAATACCTTGTTGGAAGTAAAGTTGGAAGTTAAAAAACAAAGAGCGAAAAAAAAACACGGTGGACTAAGAAGTTACTTGACTGCGAAGTAAGCAGACATAATATAACTACTAGTATATATAATTACTACTAAATACAATTACTATTAAATATAAAAACTATTAAATATAATTACTACTAAATATAATTACTATTAAATATAATTACTGATAAATATAATTACATTTAAGTATCATTACGATCAAATATAATTACGACTGAATATAACGACTCCAAAATATAATTGCAGTTAAACATAGTTACGACTAAATATAGTTACTACTAAATATAAATACTATAAAAAATAAATACTACTAAATATATTTACTATTTAATATAAATACGATTAAATAGAATCACTATTAATTAAGATTACGACTAAACATAATTACTATAAAATATAATTACTGCTAAATATTGTTATAAGTGAATATACGTATGACAAAATATAGTTTCTATTAAATACAATTACGACAATATATGATTACTACTAAATACAATTACTATTAAACATAGTTATGACAAAATATAGTTACAACTAAATATAGTTACTTTTCAATATAAATACGACTAAATATATTTACTATTTAATATAATTACGACTAAATAGACTCACTATTAAATAAGATTACGACTAAATATAACTACGATGAAATATAATTACTGCTAAATATAATTACTACGAAATATATTTACAACTAAATAAACTAAATATAAATTATATAATATATAATTACTGCTAAATATAATTACTGCTAAATATAATTACTACAAAATATCTTTACGACTAAACATAATTACTACTAAATACAATTATTTACTACTAAATATAATTATTACAAAGTATAATTAAAACTAAATATAGCTACAAATAAATTTAAATTTTACTAAATATAAATACTACGAAATATAATTGCAAACAAAGATACAGTTACTATTAAATATAACTTCTACTTAATATAATTAATATTAAATATAATTACGATATAATACAATTTATTTAAATATAAATAGTATTAAATAAAATTACAACTAATTATAATTACTATTAAATATAAATTCTACTAAATGTATTTATTACTAAGTATAGTTACTACGAAATATAATTATGACAAAATATAAAATTATTATTAAATATAGTTACTGCCTAATATAATTACGACTAAATATAATCACTACTAAATACAATTACTATTTAATATAATTACTACTAAATATAACTACGATTAAATATAATTACTACTAAATGTAATTACTACTAAATGTAATTACTACTACAAATTACTAAATCCAAACAATACGAAATATGATTAATTCTAAATTACCCAAAATAAATTGGTAAAATCTTTTATAAAATGTTTTTAAAAATACACATAGGAGACTTTGTTTTAAAAATTATGCAAAAGATAGGAAAAAAGCCTGAAAATATTTTAACAGAAAAACGTCTCACTAACAAATTGCTTTTCTTTGTGTTTACTATTGTTGAGAAGCTTATTTATTAATACTGCAAACATGCCGCTGAAACTAAATATTGCCTTTTAAGAAACACAATAGCTATTATATGCTGACAGAATTTCATTAAGCTCAACAAGATTTGATTGTTATGAAGCAAATTTCAACACACCTATGGACATTAGGATTTGATTTCTATTTAAAAAAATTAGTTTACTTATGGGTAACAAGATTTGATTTTTATTTAAATTGATTCGGTACAATGAGTCTAATCTTTAAAATATAGATCAGTTTGTTGCTTTTAATAACCATAGGAAAATGAATAAAAAACGCTACTTTAGATAAAGTCTGAATTTGATGTAATGGCACCTTCATTATTTTATATCTTTACCTTTTACCTTAAATTGGCTATTGTTCCCCAGCTATCACATATACATTAGGTCATTCTTTTTTTGTAAAAAACTTAGTTTGCGGGTATAAAAATAAATTGTCTATAAAGTATTTTAATCTAACAACATTTGACTAAAAAGTGTTTTAGCTTTGAACTGAATCAATTCTAAAAGTACGCGAGTTTGAAACAAAAGAGTTGAGATCCTTATTGAATTTATTCAAACTTTTTATTTAATTCCCGATGATAAATTAAGTTTACAAAATATATTATTATAGATTTTTATTTCCAAAGATGTTTAAGATCTCTAAAACGTGTGTTATTTGGATAAAAAAAAATCTTTCAGTCTCATATTTAAATTCCTTGACCCCAAAAACCTTTCTTTGATGTAAAATACGTATTTAACCCACGCTTATCTATAAGGTTATCGTTATTATCTATTTTCTAATAGTAATCAATATTATCTATTATTTAATAGTTTGGTATATTTTTCTGTTTTTATTTAATTCGCCTCACTGTGTGACGTTACGTCTAACAAAGCAAAAAATAGGATATAATAATGTTTATCTAATCACCAGTCGTAAGGGGACAATCGAAATTTGCTTTTGTGTATGCACATAAAACATTTCGCCTTATTTGTTAAGTTAGTTTGTAAAAGAAGATTTTAAAGTAATTTGTAAAATAAAATTTCAATATAATTACTACTAAATATAATTACTACTAAATATAATTACTACAAAATATAATTACTATTAAATATATTTACTACGAAATATAATTATTACAAAATATAATTAATACGAAATATAATTACAACGAAATATATTTATTACGAAACATTATTACGACTATGTATAAATAATATTAATTATTAATACTACTAAATATAACTGCTATTTAAAATATTTACTATTAAACATAATTACTGTTAAATAAAATTATTATTAATTATAAATAATAATAAATAAAATTACTACTGAATATAATTTGGACTAAATATATTTACTATTAAATATAATTACTTCTAAACAGAGTTACTACTAAATATAACTGGAACTAAATATAATTACTACAAAATATAATACTACGAAATATACTACTAAATAATATTACATTTATATATAATTACTATTAAACATAATTACTATTAAATTTAATTATTATTAAATTTAAGTAACATTAAATATAATTTCTACTAAATATATTTAACCTTAAATATAATTACTATTAAATACAATTACTATTAAATGCAATTACTGCTACACATATTTACTATTAAATGTAATTATTATTAAATATAAATATTATTATATAAATTGCTACTAAATATAATTACGACTAAATATAATGACTATTAAATATAATTACGACTATGTATAATTACTATTAATTATGACTAATACTAAAAATATTTAAAATATAACTTTTACAATATTTTACTATTAAATATACTTACTATTAAACATAAGTACTATTAAATATAATTGCTATTAAATAGAATTACTATAAAACATAATGACTATAAAACATAACTTATATAAAACATAATTACTATAAAATATTAATAATATTAAATATAATTACTACTAAATATAATTACGACTAATTATAATTACTATTAATTATGCTTAATACTAAATACAATTAATGCATAATTACTACTAAATATAATTACAGCATAATTACTACTAAATATAATTACGATTAAATGTTATTACTAATAAATATAAATATTACTAAGTATAATTACTAATATATATAATTACTATTAAATATAATTACTACTAAATACAAATGCTGTTAAATATAATTATTTCTCAATTACCCAAAATAACTTGGTAAAATCTTATTTAAAATGATTTTGAAAATACACATAAAAAAATTATGCAAATTGCTGGGAAAGAGTGTAAAAATATTTTAACAAAAAAGCGTCTCACTAATAAACTTCTACTTTATGAGTTTGAGAAGCTTATTTATAATTATTTCAAACATGCCGCTGAGACTAAATTTTGCTTTTCAAGAGACTAACAATAGCTATCATCTGCTTACAGACTTCCATTGAGCTTAACAAGATTTGATTATTATCAAATAAAAATCAACCTATGGACATTAAGATTTAATTTCTATTTAAAAATATAATTTTTTCTGGACAACAAGATTTGATTTTTATTTAAATTAATTCAGTACAATGATTCTAATCTTTAAAAAAAGGAATTGTTTGTTGCTTTTAATAACGATAGAAAAATAAATAAAAAAACGCTGCTTTAAATAAAATCTAAAATTGATGTAATTTTATCTTATTTACTTTGATTTATATCTTTAACCTTTTCCTTAAATCGGTTATTTTTACCCTGCTATCACACATGCAACGATATTCGATTTTAAAATGTTTAAGCTTCGAACTGAATCAATTCTAAAAGCACGCAAGTTTGAAACAAAAAAAATAAGATCCTTATTGAATTTATTCAAACTTCTTATTCAATTCCTGATTATAATTTAAGTAAACAAAACATACTGTTTTAGATTTTTATTTCCAAAGTTGTTTAAGATCTCTAAAACATGTGTTAGTTGGATAAAGAAAAATCTTTCAGTCTCATATTTAGTAGCATGTTTCAGTATCATATTCCTTGACCCCAAAAACCTTTCTTTGATGTAAAATGTGTATTTAACCCACGTTTATCTATTAGGTTATCATTATTATCAACTATCTAATAGTAATTACTGTTATCTATTATTTAATGGCTTGGTATTTTTTTCCGTTTTTAATTTAATCCGCCTCACTGTACGACGTTAGGTCTAACAAAAGAACAAATAAGTTATAATATTGATTGTCTTATCACCAGTGTCCTAAGAGGATAATCAAAATTTGTTTATTTGTCTGCACATAAAACATTATGCCCTATTTTGTAACTAACTTTGTAAGTTAGTTTGTAAAAAAAGATTTTAAAATATTTTGTAAAATAAGATTTTGATTTTTTTATTTATTGATGTATACTATTCAATTTTCAAAATAAATAAGTAACTGTAAACTTTAATAAAAATTATAATATAATAAAAGTTATAAATAAAAACAAATTAAAAAAAATCTTATAAACATAATTTAAAAAATGTTAAGGGATAAGTCAAAGTAAAAGTACATATATATATATATATATATATATATATATATATATATATATATATATATATATATATATATATATATATATATATTCTGGTTTATCGGATTCATAAATGCTTGGCTCTCCAAATTTTAGCCTATTTATGCAACATATCCGGCCGCGTTTAAAAATAGGCCATGGTGCAATAGGATTTAACATAGTGTTGATACACGTCTTCTAGCTCTTGTAACGCTAATAGATCTAAAGAATAAATGTCACTTAAATTACATTAATCAGAATATACACCAAATAAAAACAATTAGAAAGAACAATAACTAAAAATATATTGTTAATTAATTTTGACAAAAATAATGAAGGTATAGAGAAATTTTTTTGTATGAATTAACTCTTACTTTTTTATTAAGTAAAATTTTTTTAAAAATAAACAATAAACTTTAGAAAAGTCAAAGAAAATGAAAAGTCTGCATCCAGTGCATCGCCAACCCACAGTGAATAAAAATAATCAAAAGGTGGCAATAATTTAACAGGGTAGTGACTTAATGAAGATTATGTAAAATGCATCAAGACTCATTATAAAAAGATGGTGTGCTGTCATTTTATTAAGAGCTTTGATGCGAGTGTATATCTTTGTCAATCATTTAACACGGAGCTAAAACTATTTTATGCATTTAATGATATGTCTCACTTTAGAAATAAATTTGTAACATATGCTTGATATAATTAAATAACATGTTTTAAATGTTTTTTAATTACATTTGTTTTTGAAAAATTGATTGAAGAAAGTTTAAGACATGTGTACCTTAACAAACCCATGACACAGTTAACCTTATAAAACCTATGACACGGTTTACCTTAGTGAGACGAATCTAAAAATAAAATAAGAGGGGTGAACCCTCAAATATTAGCGACTGGTTCCTTAAAAATCTAAAAAATGTAGGTCCCATAACTAAAATTCAATATTTGGGAAGGAAGAGGGTGGTACACCCCTCCAAAATTATATCTGAAATTAGTAAAGTGGTTGTTATTTGTTATTTTTAAGTTTTTAAATTTAATAAGCGAAAACGCGTAACGTGTGTATTGCTTACTAATGTTTATATTTGAAATGTTTTGGTTGACTTTTAAAAGTTTTTGACTCTGTTCTTTATGGTTTAAGTATTTTATTTGACACACAAACAAGTTTATTGAATTGTTTATACGAGTTTATTGTAATGTAAATAAAGTTTCATCTAAGAGCATATTAAATAAATACTATTTTTTAGAATAACCGTGATTGAACCATGAGATTAGTTATCGTATTATCGTTTTATATGATTAACTACTTTGTAATAATGTGATTAGATAAGTTATCCATATTTGGATATGCAATAGTAAAAATTGCTTACAAATCCTGTAAAAAATGTGTTATTAATATAGACTATTATTTTTTTTTAAATTATAACAAGATCCAGTTCCCTTAATGTGTATTATATACACTCCTTTTGTCAATATTGAACACATGTATCATTGGGTTTTTTTTTTACTGAAGTAATAAGCGTTTGCTTCGATTCTTACTAAAATGTTTGTTGACAAGTTTTCTGCAATTATTATTAGTGCTAACAATTTAATAATATTATTTACAACTTTTGATGATTTTTCAATTATTTAATTTTGTTTGCAATTTTTTAATGTTTTTTTTTCTTTTTTGCAAGAATATAAAAAATTTTATTGTAATAGCATTAACATATTAGAAAAAATGAAACAGTTTATTTTGATTGGCATTCTAATTCAATCCTATTCATTTAAACTTCAAAGTTTTTCGAATGATCCTCAGACTCCTATGAAGGATCCAGAATGGAGAAGGTTTAAAATAAAGTTTGGAAAATTTTATAGCAACGATGATGAAGAAATATCAAAATACTTGAACTGAAAAATAAACAATGACAATATAAAAATTCATAATTCCGAAAACCACCCTTTTGAAATAGGAATAAATCAGTTTTCTGATCTAGTAAGATTTTTTTGTTAATGTAACTTGTATAGAATGTTTTTTTGTTAATGTAACATGTATGAAATAATTAAAACAATGTTCCTAAGTTAAATTATTAAATAAATTCAGAAAAGTCTTTTACAATAAAAAGTATACAAATTTAAGCATTTCTCAAAAAAAAGTGCCAACAAACACTTTTAAAATTAGACTGCTTGTTTATAACTAAACTCCTCAAACTTGTCATTAATAACTAAAAAAGTAAACTATATTATTAGCCAATAAAGTTGCTAAAACTTTCAAATAATAAATTTGAAAATTTTAAGAACGGTTTTTAAATAATAAATTAAAATTTAAAACTTCGCTTTTACGCATACACTGATTAAAAACCCAATATTAAAAGTTTTAAACAACCCGTCACAGGAGTAAGGGGCGGCGGTGATATTTAGGTGTTTTTATTTTGTGGATTCCAGATAATCTGGTATGATTGTGAAGAAGAAAAGGGTAGCATTTTCGAATCGTATTAAAATGTTATATAATTTTAAAGACTCTATTTAAATAAATTTCTTCACTTTTAAACAAAAGAATGTGTTAAATATATAGAAATATTTAGAAATATAATTTTATTAGGTGATGCAATAGTGGCGATTGCCAGATTGCCCGTATTGAGCCCCATATGGAACGCCCTTGCTGTCACGTAATCTAACTTTTAATAAAATAATAGAAAAATGTAGAGTTAAATTTATATCAAGCGGCAAATTATTTTAAGTTGTATTATAAGTTTTAATATTGGGTTTTTAATAAGAATATTGAAACTTTTAAATAGCAATAAAAACGATAATTGGTTTTTATAATGTGAATTTATTTGCAATTAAAAACCCATTATAAAAACTTATACATGCTAGTCATACATCTTAAAATTAAAAAAAAATTCTTGACAAAAAAACAGTTTCAGAATTTTGAAGTTTCAATAATTATAAGTTAATAATAACTATTACAAGTTAAAATAAAGTTCAAAGTTAAATAACAAAATAAAATAAATAAAACAAAATAAATCAAAATAAAGTAAATTAAACAATGTTAACAAAATATAAAAAAACTAACAAAATAAAATATAATAAAACAATTAATTAAGCAACTAATTAAAGCAATCAATTAAACAGTTAACTGAGCAATTAATAAACAAAACAAAATAAAACAAAGTAAACAAATTAAAATAAATTGAAGTTCAAAATTAAATAACAATTTATTAGAATAAGACGTTTAATACAGGTTTATTTTAATATTAATATTTGTTTAATTTTTGTTTATATGTCATAACACTTGTTTTCACCATTTTCTTTGTTTATTATTTTTTTTTCCATTTTCTTTACATCATATATACTAAATTAATTAAAATTGTAATTTTGTAAAATCTTAGAGGAAATATTAAAAAAAAATACACAAAAAAAAAGTTCTTTTATAAATTATAAAAATAATATGTGAAAACATTAAAAAAATATGGCATGTTGTAAAACAAGTAATTGGGACTATATTTGAAAATATTTTACCAAAACACAATCTCACTATTAAATAGCTACTTTAGACCGGGTGAATAAAAATAAGCAATTGCTTTTACTCATAAATTGGTTAGCTTTACGTGAATAAAAATCTAAAAAAATTAGCTTAAGTTTTTATTCATGTGAAGCTGAGCAACTACTGAGTAAATTGCTAAACTTAAATAGTAAGTTGACTGAGTAAATTGTAAATATTAATAAATATTAAATTGTATAAATTAATTTGAATATAAAATATACAATATGTAAAATTGTATTAAATTAAATATTAAATTGTATAAATTAAATAGTATATTGACTGAGTATATTGTTTAACTTAAATAGTAAAAAGTAAATAAAAATTTGAGGAAAACTTTTAAAGTTTCACGTAAAGCTGACCAATTACTGAATAAAAGCTATTGCTCAATTTTAATAACCCGGCCTTTTATGTGTGTACTATTGTTGAGAAGCTTATTTATTAATATTTCAAACATGCTGCTAAGACTAAATATTGTTCTCTTAGAAACTAACAATAGCTCTCAGCTGCTGACGAAATTCCATTAAGCTCAACAAGGTTTGATTATTATTTAAAAAATCAATACACTTATTGAAAACAAAATTTGATTGTTACTTAACAAGATTTAATACACTTTTTGAATTTAAGATTTGATTTATATTAAAAATAACAAAAAAATTTAATTTATTTTTTTAAGATGATATAGTACAATTGGGTTTATCTTAAAAAAATGATTTGTAAGATGCTTTAAATAATCATAAGAAAAAAATAAAAATGCTGATTTTGATGAAATCTGTATTTGAGGTCATTGTACTATTGTTTTTTTTATATCTGTACCTTCTTTTCTTTAATCATTTATTGTTCCTGGCTAGTACACATACGTTGATCCAATAAATACAACACAACGTGTTGGGTTACATACGTCGGTTTGTTACTCGCAACGTCGTAATGTTGCTTGTGCAAAGTAGTTATAATACTTAAATTTTTACCTTAGTCAATATTGAAATACCAAACTACAAACAAATCAAACATAAATAATGTTTTAAAGTCATTAGATTCATTAACAAGCAAAAATGTTTTTAAAAAAATTTCCATTTACGCAGATTTTTTAATTCCATTTTGGTTTAAACGAACAAATAAACTAAAATAATAAATAAAAAAATAAATAAAAAAATATATAAAGAGATGTATAACTTCTTTATTGTAAAAACTTAGTATTATATTAACTCGAAATAATTTAATTTTATAAAATTGTAAATATTTTTTGTGGAATGGAATAAAGTTAAACTCTGCAGTATTCATAATATTTTTAAGTTTCCTGATTACCTCGTGTTGAGTTTCGTTCTTCTGAAACATGCACAACACGCTTTCTTGATAAATCCGAGCATTTGAGTTTTATTAAAAAATTAGACTAAGAAATGTTAAAATTTGCAGAAAAATTTTACTGTTTCTTGTGTACAAAGATTGTTTTTTGTACATATAATTCAATAATATTTTTTATATGAGCGTTTATTGGTCTTTTAACTCGATTTTTTTTTATCAGAAAACGACTTAAATGCAGTCATGTCGTCAAATGTATCTCTGTTTAATTTAATGACAAAATATAAACTGTGCGTTTAGATAAATAAAGAGAAGTGGAAATGTTTGTTGTAGATTCTTTTTTTTCAACTAAGTGTTTAAGCATTTCAATGCACTCTTTTGTAACATTTTCCCTTGTTTTACGATTGGCGCTTTAATTTTCTCTTCCATCTACAGCGTATATATTTGAGTATTAATAATATAAATAAATAAATATAAAACTAGATATATGAATAATTACATGAATAATAGTTTTAATCAATCAATAAATTTAATGATAAAATTAAACAAAGTCCTGAAACTGAATTAAGTATGAAAATGAAGTTAGTTTGTACTCTAAATAAACCATCGTCGAATGTAAAAAGTCTTCGAATGTAAGATATCTTTGTATTTTTAATTCATGTATTTTTTATACAGTTTATCTTTAAAAAAAACTGTACTTTTTTAATGAATAAACGCCCAGCTAAAAATGAGTCACCCCCCTCCATCTTTTACCTTGTGAAATTTGTATTTTTGGGCTAAAAATACTCACTCAAACATTTCCTTTGCGTATTTTAAAGTCGCTATCTTTAACCTAACGGTTTTTAAATCCATTTAAAATAATCATGACAACCATTTAAAACAACCATGACATTCAATTAAAACACCGTGACAACTAACTGATGTGGCTTTTAAGAGATTTTCAAATAAAACATTTAGCGCATGCGCAATCTCATTATTTTTTAAAAAAGGTTGTATTTATATATTTATTTAAATAAATTACTTTTTATTAATATCATATTAATTTATTTTAATTTAATTAAATTTACTTTAATTTTAAACTGATGACATAATTAAATGGATGCAAAACCCGGTATATGTGTGACACACATATACTGTGTGTAAGCCTTAAAAAATAGTAAGATACTGAGCGGTTTGATGTAGGGCCCTGCAAATTGCAGCAGGTCTTGATTCGCAATTCGAATCACGTTTCAAATCAATATTTTGAAGCCTAATTTTAAACCTTTTTTATATAAAAATATATATTTTAAAATAAAATAAAAAAAAACAATTGTATAATCTCTTTATCAATGCTTCTCGCCCTGGTTAACCTTTTTTATGACTGATTCAAAATATATTTAAGGATAAGTAACGTTATTTTGATAGCGCCAAAGCGCAGAATATCTAAAATACCCATAACAAAAACAAAATAAACAAGAGTTCGACTTTTGAAAGTTTTTGAATTGTATCTTGAATTATATTTTTAATTTGATTCGATTCGAAATTTCGAAGCTTTGCAGGGCCCTAGTTTGATGTTGAGAGTTACGTATTATCTATAAAGAAAAGAATAGGGGAATGGTGTTACAGCAAATATACGAGTAACAAGATATTATAGAAAAAGAATTAAAATTGTCCAAACAGAGATTATAACCACGGCCTTTCGAGTATGAAGAGGACGCCTTGTCCAAAGCAGCTAAACGCGCAGTTACTGACTCAGACAAAATAAATATTATATTATAAAAACGTGTTGGTAATCATAGGTGGGTTAAATGAACGTTATGGTTGTTTATTCAATAAGATAAGACCATGTAAAAATGTGTATCTAAACAGCATTGATAAATTAAAGTTTTAATAAATATGTATACATGGGTGTATGTATAAATATGTATACATGGGTGTATTATGATTGATTTAATTGAAAATCACATTGTTTTAATTGATTGTCACGATGTCTTAAATGAATGTCATGTTTGTTTTAAATGGATATAAAAACCGGTAATGAACTTTGATTATAAAGTGTTTTAGCTTTTAACTGATTCTATCTAAAAATACGCGAGTTCGAAACAAAAGAGTTAAAATCCTAAATGAATTTATTTAAACTTCTTATTTAATTCCTGATGATAAATTAAGTGAATAAAAAGTAATATTACAGATTTTTATTTTCTATTGTGTTGAAGATCTCTAAAACGTGTGTTACCCAGTAAGCACAAAGACGTTTAAAAGACGTTTTAAAGATGTCTTTAAGGAGGTCTAAAAGGCGCACTTGTAGACGTCTAGATCATAAGGCTAAAAGACGTCTAAATGAAGACGTCTTTATAAAAACGCGTTTTAGACGTATGTTATACGTTTTTTTTAAGTTAAATTTAAGTACATGACGTAACATTTTCGCGTAGTATGTGGTATATATTCGTTGTATTTATAACATCATATATTGTTATAATTTCGTATATACATAGTATATATAGGATATACCAGCAATCAAAATAATATTGCTGTAATCACCACCAACGGTTGATCCATCAAAGATGAAAGTAATAAATAAGAATAACAAATATATATGAAAACATTGTTTAAAACATTTATAACCAACCTTTAGTTTAGCTAATTTTTGACCGCATACTTGACTTATTATATGGCTTGTGGGTGTATAAAAACTTAAAGTACTGATATTTAACTTATATATTATTCTTGCCATTTTCACTTATTATCATGATCAGTCAACTATCTATTAAAAAAGCAAAATAATTATTAATAAAAAAACGATATATTGTTATTATAGCAATTATTTTAGTGATTCCTGTGACAACAATTTCAGCAATTGTGTTAAAAAGTAATTTAATTTAAAGTAATATACACTTAAAACTTGAACAAATTATTGAAAATTATAAAAACTATGTTTTTACTTTGAATATACGACATCTACTTAACGCGTAATGACAAAGCCGTCAAAAAGAAGTCATAATGACATATTTATAAACAGGTCTCAGAAAAGACGTCTTTTAGCTTTGATCTAGACGTCTTTTAATGCGTATTTTAGACTATTTATTACGCGTCTTTTAAACGTATTTTTAAACTTTTAAAAGACGCATTTTAAACGTCATGTTAAAATCGCATTTATTAAAGACGTCTAGAAGATGTCTTAAAAAAAGATATCTTCTAGACGTTTTTTTAACGCTTAAATAGACGCCTTTTAAACGTCATTTTAAAAACGCCTTTATAAAAGACGTCTAGAAGATGTCTTAAAAATTGACGTCTTCTAGACGTCTTTTTATCTTTAAAAAAGACGCCTTTTAAAGGTCATTTTAAAAACGCATTCATAAAAGACGTCTAAAAGATGTCTTTAAAACGTCTATAAAAGTGCGTCTTTACCTAGACTAGTTTTAGACGTCTATAAGTGTCTAAAATGCATCTTGTGCTTACTGGGTAGTTGCATGTAGAAAAAAATTTCAATCTCATATTGAAATTGCTTGACTCCAAAAACCTTTTCTTCATGGAAAATATGTATTTAATCCACGCTTATCTATTAGTTTATCATATCAATTATCTAATAGTAATAACTATTTTCTATTATCTAATAGTTTGGTATTTTTTTTCCGTTTTTAATTTAATCCAACTCATATATATATATATATATATATATATATATATATATATATATATATATATATATATATATATATATATATATATATATATATATATATATATATATATATATATATATATATATATATATATATATAGTACTCCTACTATATATATATATGTCCTCCTACTATATATATATATATATATATATATATATATATATATATATATATATATAATATATATATATATATATATATATATATATATATATATATATAATATATATATATATATATATATTATAATAATGTATAAATTAAAAAAATTTTAATCTAATTAAAAAAGCTAACTTTAAATCATTATTTTTAACAAGTTATTATAAAAAATAAAATTATTAAAAAAATATATATTATGCATTTTTTATATATGATATGTATTTTTATATATATTATACATTTTTTCATTACAATCAGGGCCGTCGAGAGCTGCCACGCCGCCTGGGACAGCAATCCTGATTGGCGCACTTATTTATCAAATTTTCCCTATAGTATATAAGCAAGGACTATATTATATATTGGTGCCCCTTGATTATCTGCCGCCAGGGACAAACTGTCCCGGGCGGCAGATATCTAAGGAGTGCCCCCCTCTCGGCGGCCCAGTAACCAGGTCTGCCAAGAGAGGGAGCGCCCTAGTTACTTGGCCGATTGGTTATACAATTTTTTCTGTTTAATTTGATGGGAATTAACCTATCGGCCAAGTGCAAAATAACAATATAAACTTATCTTATAAGTTGCTGCAAGCATGTTCTTGCAGTGATATGATAAAATAGTCCAAAGTTTCCTTGATTGGAACATTGAAGTTTTCCTTAGCTAATCAGTAATAAGTAAATAAAAGGCTGGTAAAAATAGTTCAAGTGCAATTAAAAAATACTTAGTAACAACCATAATTTTTAAAAATAATACTTTATTTAGTGATTTTGAATCAATAAATTAAAAGAACGTCACAACAGTTAAAACTTTATACATTTTTTTGTTTGTAGACTTTAACTTTGTCAGGGTAATACTTATCCTATAAAAAGTTTTGAATTAACTGTTAAAATTTTCACTGTAATGATAAAAATCATTTTTAACCAATTTTTGTTGATTTTACTGTTTTTTTTTTTTTTAATAACCTGTTCTGATTAAGGAATCAAAGTGTTCCAATTTAGGGTACTGGTTGCCTTGATTAGAACAAAATGGTATCTTTACAAAAACAAATTTGTTTTTAATAACAGTACATCCAAGTAAGTCAATTTGTGATTAAAAGTATAGTAGGGATGTCTGTTTGTATTAATTCTTTCATAAATGTTTTCATACTTAAGCCATCTTTGGTTAATAAATATTTATTCCTAAATTGTTCTAAATAAGGCAACTTTCCCCTAAATCATTATTATAATAAAAAAAAAGTTTCATAAGTAGAATTATTTTTGAATGGATCTTAAAAAAACTCAATATAACAAAAAAATAATCACAAAAAAAATTAAATAAAATTGTATCTTCAAGGACTATACTTAAGTAAAGAATAATTATCTCAATGATAAAAAAACAAAACATTAATAAATCTTTCCCATTTCTAAAAAAGTTAACGATACTATTTTTTGAGAAAACGTTTGCTCTTAAAAAACCTAAACAAAGTTTCGCAAAGAGCAACTAAAAATAATAAAAAAGAATAAAAAAGCGCTACTCTTAACAAAAAGCCGCATTCATCTTGAGCGTCTAAAAACGTATCATCTTAAGCAGCTTCATCAATTACTATCATAATTTAAATAGCATGACAACAGCTTATGTATTATCTCATGCAACCCATCCTAGCAAGCATTTTGATGTCCTAAAGACGTCCGTAAGACGTATTAAGTCTCGTCCGTAAGACGTCCTTAGTTGGTCTCAAATGAAAAACTTGAGGACGTCTATTCCAGACGTCCTATAGACGTCTTTTCAAGAGTCTCAGAAACGTTTTTTGCAGACGTTCTAGAGACGTCTTTAACTGGTTTCATATAAAAGACTTAAGGACGTTTTATACAGACGTCCTAGAGACTTTTGAATTTTACCAAGACATTCTTTTACCAAGAATTTTACCAAGACATTCTTTATATAAAAATGCAATTATTTACAACACACACCTTAGATTTGCCTTAATCTAGGCAAGGAAAGTTATAAAAAGAAATCAATGTAAATAAAGTGTAATTTGATATATTTAAAATAAATTAATAACTTTACAAAAAATAAGAATAATTTTTCAAACATAGTTACATTTTCTAAGTTAAAAACTAATAGGTACTGTAGAATATTATTGAGAGTGCATTAAAAATAGAAGAAAATTGCTTAAAAATGTAAAAAAAAAAAATAAAAAAACACAACAGTTAATTAAGCCATCATTGATCGAGATCCATATTAGTGGATGTTCTCTTTATTCGGTCAGACGAATGCCTAATTACTCTCCCAATAAGTTGGATGGCATCCATATTGGTTAAGTTTTTATTTAACTTTAAAGCAGCTTCAAATAAAAACAACAACACGTGTTTCAATAAGATCATAAAATAAAATATACATGTCATGTATACATACACTTGAATACATGTCATTTTCCATAGCCAAAGAAATTGAAAAAATATTCTTTTTTTTAAATAAAACATCATTTTTAATTTTTAATTAATCAAACACATTAATAAGCTAACAAGAATACCAGTGACAGCATTACATAGACTTGTCAACTCTTTAAACTTTTCTTGTTTAGACATTTCATGCTGTATTATGACAAAATAGTGTCTTTTGGCAATCTGCATATTTAAAAAAGAACAAAAATGATGTACTGTCAATCATAAATGTTGAAATTCAAACTTTTGCTTATTATTTACAAGAACAAAATATTTTTAATTGTATAAGCTAGATTTTTACCGCCAATTAATGATAACTGTTTTACCTAAAAAGAAACAATGTATAGAGAA
>NC_061158.1:11312171-11334671 GCF_022113875.1 Hydra vulgaris | reverse complement strand
AAGGACGTCTTATTCAGACGTCCTAAAGACGTAAATTTACCTAGACATTCTTTTAAAAGTTATATAAAAACACAATGATATGCAATACACACCTTAAATGGCAAGTGAAGGTATAAAGAGAAATCAAAGTTCATAAAGTGTAATTTCATATATTTGAAATAAATTATTAAATTTACTAAAACTTAAAAAAATTATTCAAACAAAGTCACACTTTCCAATTTAAAAACTAATATATTTTGTAAAGTATAATCGATAGTATATTATAAGTAAAAACAAAACTACTGAAAAATGCAAAATAAATAAAAAAAACAACAGTTGATTGAAGTTAATTAAGCCATCATTGATCGATATTGATATTGGTGGATTTTTTCTTGAATCGGTCAGAAGAATGCCTAATTAATCTTCTAACAAGTTGCATGAGATCCATTTTGGTTAAGCTTTTATTTTACTTTGAAGCAGCATCTAATAAAAACAACAACACATAGTTCAATAAGATAATAAAATAAAATACATATCATGTTCCATAGCCAAAGAAATTGAGAAAAATTTTATTTTATTAAAATATCGTTTTTAATTTTAAAAGTAAATTAAACATAGTAATAAGCTAATAAGAATACCAGTGATAGCGATATATAGACTTGTTAACTTTTGAAACTTTTTTTTCTTTTTTAGACCATTCTTGCTGCATTCTGAAAAAAGTGTCTGTTGTCAGTCTTCATATAAAAAATATGATAAATGTCATGCTGTCAAATATAAATGTTAAAATTTAAACTTATGCTAATTATTTACAAGAGCTAAATATTTTAAATTATATCAACTGAATTTTTACCACCAAATAATCATAACTGTTTTACCTAAAAAGAAAAAATGCAAAAGAAATATTGAAAATGTTCATGACAATTCAAAAGAAATATTGTAATGATAAAACACATAAACTATAAATATAAAACTCATGCATACAAAAATAATGCATTGGATATCTCCATTTGCAATTTTTCTTTTCAAAACATTAAGTTCATCTGAACTTTTAAGTTGTTTATAACCTTCTGGATCATTAGAGTACTGTTCAGTTTTATTTACTAAAATGTTTTTAATTTCAGCAAGTTGGAACATAACTTTTTTCTGTAACTCTGAAAAGTAAAACATATAAGTGAAGCCATATAAATAGTATATAAAGTAGTAAATAGTACTTTTTAGAAGTGGTAGGAAAATGTAGATTCAAACTGAATAAAATAATAAAAAAAAAATGCAAAAAACCTAAAGATTCATTAACTTAAAAAAAGATATAAACAAGTAAAGTTCAAGAAAATTATAAGGTTTTTGTCTAACGCCAATAACTGTAAAGAATCGCTACCTATACACAAACATATATATATATATATATATATATATATATATATATATATATATATATATATATATATATATATATATATATATATATATATATATATATATATATATATATATATATATATATATATATATATATATATATATAAATATATATAAATATATATATATATATATATATATATATATACTATATATATATATATATATATATATATATATATATATATATATATATATATATATATATATATATATATATATATATATATATATATATATATATATATATATATATATATATATATATATATATATATATATATATATATATATATATGTATGTATATATACAAATTAAATTTGTAAAAACATTTATCTAATCCTTTTTTGCCACCTTGTTTCTCCATCAGTAGGTTCATCAGAAAGCTTCCTGATGAACCTTCTGATGGAGAAACAAACTGTCAAAGAGAATTAGATAAGTGTTATTACAAATTTATTGCTCTCAGGCAGTTGGAGTGAGAAAAAATAAGTTCCAACTTTTATTCGCTGAAATTTTTAGAGAACGACTCCTAAGCAAAATTTTTTTGAATTACGAATAAAAATCGAAAAAACCTTTCTTTGAACTCTTTAAAAAATATTATGCAATAATTAACATTTTTTTTTTTGTCAAATATATGAAAAGTTTTTTAAAGGTTAAATATTTTATACATGAACACGCAATACCAAGAAGTTTTACAATTGGAGCCGGAGTCGCGATTATGTTTAGGGACTCTGACTCCAATAACAATATGGCAACTCTAACTCCATGACTCCACAGCCCTGATTGCTCTGTTCTTTAAGAAAATTTCAGACATCACTCATTTTGTAGAATACACAACATAATTTATATATATAAGTGTACATATATATATACATATATATATATATATATATATATATATATATATATATATATATATATATATATATATATACATATATATATATATATATATATATATATATATATATATATATATATATATATATATATATATATATATATATATATATATATATATATATAAATATAAATATATATATATATATATATATATATATATATATATATAAATATATATATATATATATATATATATATATATATATATATATATATATATATATATATATATATATATATATATATATAAACGCACACACACACACACACACACATATATATAAAATAAATATGTATGGATCATGTAAACATTATAATAATATAATAATATAATAATATAATAATATATATATATATATATATATATATATATATATATATATATATATATATATATATATATATATATATATATATATATATATATATGTATATATATATCTATACACACATATAATATATATATATATATATATATATATATATATATATATATATATATATATATATATATATATATATATATATATATATATATATATATATATAAAACTGTATTATACTCTCACTATAAGATAGTGGGCATCGACTTTCATTATATTGGCGATACTTATTTCATTGCTCAATATTGGGCGTAGCTCAGTTACGGTTCTATTTTTCTTCCGTAATCTGTATTAATGGCCGTCGCCAGAAAGCTAACAATTTTTTCTTTAATACTTTTGTCAGTAGCAATTTCGATATGAACGAATACAACGATAAAAGACTAAATGCAACTCTACAAAATGTTTTTTAAATATCATCACAATATGACTTTGAAATATATAACTTTTCACCTATAAATATTGTAAAGTAATTAGCTTTTATTAAAATATTTATTTATTAAAAGGAAATTGGAAAATGTAGAATACAAATATTGTGCTTTACCTATAACGACCTTGCAGGACGTTTTTGTTTCATTCCATACACTGCGTATGAAAATCATACTTCTTTGGCCATTAGCTGTATTAAGATTGCCGCTGTAAGTTGTTTCTCATCTCCTCCAACCAAAGTAAGAAAGTTCATCTAAAATAAAAAAACAAATGTAATATAGTTGGTTGTACTAAAAGTTTAATGGTTCCTTATATGTGTATGTATTAGACTGTTTTCCATAATGTGATTCTTATTAAAATATGACATAATGAAAGAGTAAAAGCAATTGGTTATAAATAGATTATGACATCTGTAGCGGAGAATACACCCTACAGATGTCATAGATATCTGAGATAAGTAGTCATTGATACACAAAACACATTGCTAACTGGGCATAAAAGATAAAAATCACAATAAAGTGTAATAAGCATTTATATAAAACTTTCTGACATACAACATAACTATAGTCAA
Source organism: Hydra vulgaris (assembly GCF_022113875.1). Lineage (NCBI taxonomy): Eukaryota > Metazoa > Cnidaria > Hydrozoa > Anthoathecata > Hydridae > Hydra > Hydra vulgaris. The sequence continues at coordinate 11,330,992 of NC_061158.1, read as the reverse complement.
TCATGTATCATATTGTATCATTTGTTTGTATGTTTCATATAAATGTATCATATGTTTTAAAAATTAGAAACTTTATTAGTACATGGTACTGTTTCCAAAAACTATTAACTAATATCAATTTACTGATATATACTATTGATTTATAAGGTGTCTTTGTTCCATAATTTTTCTTCTAGGTTTATAAGATCTTTTTTCATCTATACCCGGCAAATAAATTCAATAAATCGAAAAGAGATAGTCAAGCATAGCTCTGATGGAATCAGTTAACCCTAAAACACTAAAGATTTCTTCAATCTTTGAGAAACTGAGATACAATCTCATCAGTGTCACTTTTTTTTGTAACCAGCATCCTTTCAAGCTGGAGGCAAAGATAATTTGTTCTAAAGCAGTCTCGTAACTGTCAAAAAAAAGTATAAAGAAGAGTTGAAACCATACTAAACAATCAACATTTACTATATTTGAGTCAAACATAGCTGTTTAGATAAAAAACAAAGGCAATACTGTAAACAAAACAAAAACAATATTGTAAATAAAACAATTACCAAAAAAATCTTATTTTTAGCTGCTTTCAGTTACTTTTAAAAGCGCGACTTTACGTATGGCAGTTTAAAGGCAAGATGCTTGCAAGTGATTTGGCCAATACACCAAACTTTCATTGATACGCCATGAAAAACAGATTAAATTCATGGCACACATATTGTTTTTTCATTGAAAAATTCAGCCAGAGCAAATTTTGTAAACTTTATTACCACCTTCAGTTTAACGGTACATCAGCTAAAAAATAATCACAAATAAATTTATAATATAAAAAAAGTTCAGATTAACTTTCTTTTTTGAGGTTTTTTTTTTTTTTAACTGAAAATATTAGTCTAAAAATTATTGAGATTCATTTCTTAATGTTTAATGTAATCGCTTTTTATTGCAAGTAGAATTTAATTATTGGTTAGTAAAAAAAAGTGAATTTTAAAAATTGCACGGTTTGGAAAGGTTTCTATGATAATATTTTCTTATTTATATGACATTAAGGAAGATTAAAAACTTGAGGCTCTAAGTAAATATTTACCATTTTGCAATTGTACATTTGATAAACCCAAGATGCATCTAGATGTTTTTTTAATGTCATGACAGATGTTGAACACTATTTCAGATGGTAGACTATTCTACAAATTTGTGAATTCCATATTAGAAAAGTTTTTTCGAGACATCTGTCTGACAAAATTTTTTTTTCAATATATAAGCATGATCACATGTTGTTAAATTGGAGTTAGTCATAATGGACGAATAAATACTAACTAAATATTTAATCATATATTAATATTAAGAAGTCGCCATATTAACACGAATGCTATTACAACTCAGATAAACTACTTAATGGTCTTTAATTACAATAATAAATATAATGGCTGTGCAGATGACATCATTTTGACACAGGTGTTGGTAGATAAAATACTGAATGGTATTTTATGAAGAAACAAAATGGTTGCAACTACAATTATAAAGATTGTGAATGCATTTGTAAGTTTCTGCCATGTCATTACATAAGAAACGATAGCTCATGCTAGTTAAATTTAGTCTAAATAGTCTTTGGTTTTAAGTGAGTCCATTCTGGCCAAAAACAAATTTACTAGACTAGCATAGAACATTTTAAATAAATTATTAATCTTTTTAAAGTCTAGGATAGCAGACAGAGCTGCAAGAATCGGTGAGAACAAACAAGGAAAATAAACAAAGTAAGAAATGTCAAGATATTGAGATTGACAAATGATCTTTTGATCATTCCTACAACTTTATTGGCAGTGTTATTCTTAGTACTTACAAAATTAAAACCAAATTACTGTCAATGAAGATCCCTTTATTGACAAGAGAGTTTTTAATATTAATTGAAGTGTTAAGATTTTTATCAACGAGTATATTAATGAATTTTGTATTTGTTGGTCCTAAGGGTAAATTTTGTATTTGCTGGTCCTAAGGATATAACTTTACATTTTTTTACATTAAAACTTAGTTTTTATAGTTTTGCCCAGTTTGTTATAATGTCCATACTTTATTGCAGGTTATTGCATGGTGAGCTATCAAAAAGCAAATTGCATAACTTAGTATCATCTGTAAATACAGATACAATATCTAAAACCAAATCAGAAAAATCTTTATTATATATTATAAAAGTAAATAATGGGGAACCCCACTATTTACTATTATTAATTCTGAGTATGTACCACCAACAATTGTACTCTAATGCCGGTCTCTTAAGTAACATTAAAATCCAATTGTAGAGTTAGTCATTTATTCTATAAGCTTTTAATTTTAGAAGTAGGATTTAGAAGAGAAATGTGTTGAAAGATTTCAGTATACCTTATATAAATTTTCTATATCAGTTTTATTCTCCAAGACTAATGTCCAATATCAATCCTCACTAAAGTTTATTGCATTTTCAAAGCCGCATTAATATAATTCTTACTATTTTCAGCATTACTTATTGTGTGAATTTTACTTTAATTTTGTTTAACTACTCTTAACATAACGTGATGTAGCAGATCTAGTTTAACTTAGTTCAATATTGGCGTAATATCGGATATCTTGGCCAAGGTTTGCCAAGATACCAAATATTGTGCCAAATTACGCCAATATTGTTTGCTACTTGGGTATTATATATATAATAGACACACAAATTATCATTACTATTCTATAAAACATTAACTGAAACGTCTTTTGCAATTTTGATATCTTTTGTTAAAATTCCCTCACTATACTGGTAACTTATTTAAACTTAATAACTAAACTCAATTTTCCTTTATTTAAAAATTGCATAGATTATATTTTATAGACCATAGAGTATAGAATATAGATAATTGAAAAATATCTTTAAACGATAAATAACTAAATAAAATTAATAATATCAGATAAATCAACCAAACAATGCAGACATTTTTAATTAACCGAGTTAACGCATAATATTTTATGCGCTAAGTTAATATATAAACTTTTCTACTTTTAATTTGAAGACCTCTATAAAACGTCTTTGAGACAACTTATTTCTAAGGTGATTAGGACTTTTAAAGAAGGTCTTAGGGACGACAATAGGATGTCTTAATATGGAAGTTCCGATAACGTTATTTATGTTAACGTCACAAGGACGTCCTAACAAAGACGTCTTTACCCAGCGGGTACAGACGTCAATCAAACGTCTTAAGGACGTCTTAACTAGGTTGCGACGTCTCAGACCAAATTAAGACGTCCAAGATATGTCTGGTAAAGACGTCTTTGTTAGGACGCCCTTGTAACGTTAACATGAAGACTTTATCAGGACCTCCATATTAAGACGTCCTATTGACGTACCTAAGACCTTCTTTAGACGTCCTAATTACCTTAGAAATAAGTTGTCTTAATGACGTTTAATAGACGTCTTCAAAAAATTTAAATTAAATGAAAAAATTTATATATAACTTAGCGCAAAAAATGTTATGCGCTAACTCAATATTATCAATTTTGTTTAGTTATTTATCGTTTAATGATATTTTTCAATTCTCTATATTCTATACTCTATGATCTATAAACTATAATCTATACAGTTTTTAAATAAAAGAAAGTTGACTTTAGTTATTAGGTTTATATAAGTAACCAGTATAGATGGGGAATTTTAACAAAAGATATCAAAATTGCGTTTCAGTTGATGTTTTATAGAATAGTAATGATACTTTGTGCATATATATATATATATATATATATATATATATATATATATATATATATATATATATATATATATATATATACATATATATATATATATATATATATATATATATATATATATATATAAATATATATATATATATATATATATATATATATATATATAATATATATATATATACATATATATATATATATATATATATATATATATATATATATATATATATATATATATATATATATATATATATATATATATATATAAATACATATATATATATTCTTTTATTTATTTTATCTTTTGTTAAGATTTTTACTTGGTTTAGTTTTGTATTTTTTCACTCAGGTTTTTAAAACTTGCAAAGAACCGTAACAAAGTGATATATATATATATATATATATATATATATATATATATATATATATATATATATATATATATATATATATATATATATATATATATATATATATATATATATATATATATATATATATATATATATATATATATATATATATATATATATATATATACAATTTATTTATTTTCTTCTACAGCATAGATATTACAAATCTTTGCAGAGTAGGACTTTTGTAATCCTTCTATAGTAGCAATTATATAATTATTTGTTGTGAGATAAAATATCATAGTAAATGTCCGCTTTAGTCTACCTAGTTATGAGTAAGCTTTTTTTAGATATCCTTGTAAAGTGGTCTTTCCATTTCAGATTCTTTCTTCCTGTATTGTTTCATTCAATTTGATGATTTTTCCCATCATGGGTCATATATATATATTTATTCAGATTATTACTTATGTTGATACCTAGGTCTTGTTACTGTGTTGATTCATTTAATTTGATGATTGTTCTATTGTGGGTTGGCATAAAACTTTGACTGTTTTACCTCCTAATAGATAAAGAAGTATGATTAGAATATGGGGCCCATCAACAATAGAGTGCTTTACCTTTAATATATACCACATATAAAAGTATTCTTAAGCATAGAACTAAGAAACAACTTTAAAATTTTTAAAATATCACCCTCCAAGCCATGTTCACTAATGTAAAGCCAAAGAATATCTGACCAGATGAGAGCCACATGCTATGGCAAAGAATACCCCGTTTTCTTTTGACAATTTGAAGGATTTAAGATACTTGATTCAAGATAATAAACTAACTTGTAGCTTAGTGAAACGTCGGTTGTCTTTAAAATTTTATCTGAAATTTTAATCAAAGGTTCAATCTGTCTGTTTGGTTTAAACTTTTCTTTTTCGTTTTATTTGATTTACTTTTAACAATAGTTAGCCTATACGCCCTTTGAATTCATCCTTTGAATTTTAAACTAGCCATTTTTGGAGTATGGTAGTTTGATTTGATCAAATCTTAAAAAAAGCATATAAAGTTGCAGATGTAGCAGCAGAAGATATGTCAAATTAAAGAAATGCTAGTGCTGTATAAGGGATCTTCATGTAATTTTGATTAGTGGTAATAAATGGGGAATTTATTTGTTTGATATAATTAGGGCTGTCTTCTGAGGATTCTTCATTTACATTTAAAATTTTTTCAGGTGAGGTTTCTTGATTTAAGTCATCCCCCACTGATTTATAATTTTTTTCTTTAATGTTTTCAATTTTGACCTGTGTATTAATATATATTTTTTAGATCAAATTTTTTCTTATTTCTAAAGATGCAAATCCTGTTATTTTACGTTTAACTACTTTAATCTGTCTTTCTGTTTCTTTCTAGTCTAGTTGATTTATTTAGCAGCCTGATTTTTTACCAACCTTATCTCTTTGATACCTGAGCCATAATAAATCAAGTTGTGGCAACTTAATAGCTTCAGAACAAATACATAAATATGAACTCCAGCAGAACAATTTTTAACCTTATTACAAGGAGAATTTTCATCTTTAAAAAGTAATATGCTACTCTACATTTTGTTATATCTAACAATTTGTCAACCTTACCTTCCCACAACATAACAGTTTTTTCTTTTCTTTCTTTTTGATTGAAAATGTCTCTAAACTTATACCAGTTAAAATTTTATCTGACAGCGTTTTTTGATATATAACAACAGGGATCTTAAACAAAGCATTGAATTGAGACCATTGTTTCAATACCAAGTCTGCCAATACCACCAAGATTTCTTTTACAAGTAGATGACATCTCTTACAAAAAAACATAAAATTTAAACTGTTTTAACATTGTTGTTTGAAATACTTAAACTGTCAAATAATTGGACGCCCTTTGAACGTCCTATAACGCCCAGCGGTTGTCCAGATTTTAATTATTGTTTTATGGATGATATTGGACGTTATTTAAAGTCAGAGGTATTTCATTTGTTTGATTATCTTCATCATCATTAACATTGCATATTATATTTATATCTGAACTTGAGTTGAAAAAAAAAAATATAACGCTAAAAAAAAAAAAAAAGGAAATGCTAAATGGGATTACATCAAAAAGTTTCAAAAATTGAAAGAAAATGGGCTGGTGAAAAAGATGAGGTAGTTAAAATGTCTAAGCTGACTTATGTTCCTGATAACCAAAGACGGTTTAAGAGACACAAGGTTGATACATGTTTAAAACTATTTTGTGAAGAGACTATAAATGCATTAAAGAGTCATCAAAGTAAAAAATATGATCTTATTGTTAGAACTATTATTTTCTTAACTAAGGTGGCATAGTTTTGGAAAAAAGTACACGTGTATGAATTGCGTGGGCAAATTACAACAGATCCAATAAAAAGAGCAGTTTGAAAACCTAGACAAGGTAGTGGGAAACTTTTTTTATAAATACGCAATGCAAGTGGAATAAAAGTGGAATATCAGCAAAACTAAACTATTTTTTCAAAAATAATTTACATCTGTTCATGCTACTGGTATTTTTTAAAACAAACTTTTAAAGAATTAGTGTGAGATGTTTAATCCTTTACACTAACTTTTAGTACAACTTCCATCAAATATTAAGTCATCTTTAGCTTACATTGCAGGTTATGTTTCTAGAAAAGACATTAAAGATGATGACAATTTTTTTGCATTATAAAAACTATGAAAAAATCACATCTGCCTTAGACTGTCGTGGCCTGAAAATACCTCGCAATACAATTTGAAAAGTTACAGAAAAGAAAACGCATTCAAAGTTAAAGCCTTAAAACTGTTATGTTAGCTTTTATTACTAAATATACTACCAAAAGTTTGTATTTTAACTTAAGATGGTATTTTGTTTAAAAACTAGTAATTTACTTAGTATTATAAGACTAGTATTTTAACTTACCCTATTTTACTGTTGTCTTCTGGCAATATTTTGACGTGCTCTGATATGGGGCAAAGTCATTGTTTTTGTCTTAAAAACGATTTTGTAATAATAGAAAATCGATTTTTTATAAGACCAGAACAAATTTTTTTGTGACCAACAATCTAAGCTAAGCATTTTAAATAGCCTTCATATTTTTAGTTTTTATTTAATCAGGTTATACATGTTTAGTATTAGCCCATGGTTTAATTATAAATAAATAAACCATGGGCTCCCCCTATATCATCACAACTTTTTTTAAATCTTGTGATGATATAGGAGGAGCCAAAAACTTAAATAAAAAATTAATTAAATAGTTAAGAGCATCAAAACAAAAAACATCAGCCCGTGATGTGTCTGTTATTTTATTATATCCTGTTATATTATTACGCCCTGGGTGAATGCGATAAAACATTCAGGTCTGCGTTTTTTTGACAACGAAAAATCTGGTTTTGAATTATTTTAAAGCGTGCCTACCAATGCAAACGTGAGTTGAACTCTTTCTAGGGTATCTTATGTATACTTAAATAATAGTATCTTATATTACATAAGATACTATTATTTAAGTATAAATAAAAACCATGTTTTAGCATGGTTTCCAGTGACGTTTAAATATAACGTCATTGATGGTTTCCAATGACGAAAATATAACGTCATTGATGCTTTTCAATGATTTATAAATATAATGTAATTAACGTATAAATATATACGCGATTGATGGTTTCTTTTAAAGTCTTTAAAATATGTTAAATTTTAGTATCTAATTGTTTTTTAATATAAACAGGGGCGGGTCTTGGGTTCGGCACATTAGGCGGCCGCCTAAGGAGAAATATTATATTACCATTTAAATGTAATTTCCGTTAGAATTTAAAATTCCATCGGGTATTTTTTATTATTCACGGTTTCGGCTTTGCTGACGAATAACTTAACTACGATAAGCGCGGGAGTCTTACAAACTATGATTAGGCATAATGGTTTTTTCATGCATTAGATAAAATAAGTTTTGCCTAATCTAATCTCGGTACGAGTTGCTTATTTTCAACCACTTTAACTAGCGAATGTTAAATTATGCTTAAAGTAGTATGAAACTAAGTTGTCAATCTGCCTAATCTGATCTGGATCTAGATAAAAAGTCTGGAAATGAATTGTGCAATTTAAAAAAAAATTAGATAAACAAGCCGATAAATTGCATATGGATTTTGCTTTTAGCATTATAATGATCTTTAAGTGCTTTATGATGTCTGACATTTGTTACAATGCTTTAGAGTAAAGCGATATATTTTATTTAACAAAATTTAAGTTATCTTATAAATTCTTATTGTTTTCTGTATAAAAAAACCTGCATTTATCTTAAGCAAAGTTTCTGTTCAGAAACAAATGTCAAAGTCTTGAAACTGGATTAACTTGTATCCATTCAGAAATAGGTTTACCATACGTCTCGTTTTGACCGGGATTGTCCTGATTTTATGACATTTGTTCCAGCGTCCCAACGGTTTTCGCTTTGTCCTGTTTTCGGAAAAAATGAATTTTTTGTTTCATTTTGTCCCAAACAAAATTCACGGTTTTAAATTTTGAAAAAAAGCAGACAACAAAAATCATATTATTTTGATCTTTGTAAACAGCCCCCTCTGTCGCTGCAACCCCTGCGTGTCCCGGTTTACAACTTTAAAATTATTTAGATATATATAAGTTAACTTATATATATCTAAATAATGGCAACCCATTTTTTTAATTTAGACTCATGAAGAATTTTTAAAGATTTATGGAGGATGTGTGAAAATTCCAAACAGCATTGTAAATATCACAAAAGGGTCTACATTTTTACCTCCTAATAATGTCAATATACCTGATATGATAGATTGGAGAACTAAAGGTTACGTAACCGAAGTCAAGAACCAACAATTGTGTTTATCTTGTTATGCATTTAGCGCAGTAACTATATATTTTTTTTATCTTAATTAAAATCTTTTTTTTTTACAATTATTTACAATTAAGATTCACAACCATGGTCATTCAAACCATACAAAATGATATAATGTAGTTTAATGTAATATACATTTGTCAGTAAGAAACAACAGATAGGTACGTGCGTGTTTTTTATACGACATAGACGTTTTTTAAAAAGTTGAATAGTTAAAACTTCATTTTTATATTGTTCATTTTTTGTAGTACACTCGCGTTTATGAAATTTACTTTTTTTTTTAATTTCGTTGTTGAACAGACATCAAATTTATATTGAAGGAATGTAGAGAACATTTTTGAAACTACTGAGAAAAATTTTCTAAGTGCATGCTAATTTTTATTGAAAAAGACTATGTAGGAGACACCTTGTAGCAGAATATGTGCCTAAGTTAAAATAATGTAAATAAACAAAATATTGCGCTTATAAAACAACAAAGTTTCATAATAAAACTATCGATAGACGAATCATTTTAAAATTGGTCGCAGTTTTATTAAGCAATCTTTGTAATTAAATTTTGTTTCTTAAATGAGCATAACTTTTTGCAGAAATGTTATTTTATAATGAAATTTTCACTATTGTAATACTGATTATAGCCTCTTTCTAATGATGCATAATAATCAATAATAAAAAAAGATTAAAATTTTACACTCGTACCTGCAATAGACAAAACTTTACAACTTCATCAATACACTAAAGTATAAAAACAACAAAAAATCATTTTTTGTTGTTCATTTTTACATCATAAGTTTTTAAATTTTTTTAAAGCATATTACCGGTAGAAATTTTTATAGAAACGATAATAACTTGACCTGTAAAAAGCCTTTTTATCTCTCTTTATAATTTTTGTTAAATATATCTAATTTTTATTATAAATAAAAAAAATATGTTTTATACAGTATTTCAATGAAAAATCTATAGAACTTCTATAAATTTTATATTTTAAAAGTATACCTAAACATTTAATCGCAAATATATATTTTTATTTTTTCATTATTAATTTCAAGCTTATAACATAAAGTTAGAAGTAAAAATTATTTTGTAAAAAAATATTTTAAAATTATAAAATTAATAATATAAAATAAATTCTAAAACTTACCATAAAGTTCTAAAACAAGTCCATATTGGAGAAAAATTGAATAATTGAACGAATTTATGAAGTTTGAAAATTAGTTTATTTTGAATTAAACATAAATTAGTTTATAAGCCTGTAAAAAACAAGACAAATTTTGAAAGATATTAAATAAAAACTCCAGGATTAATACCCGTCCGCAAGTACCGGTAATACAAAATGACATTATACATGTATATACTTTTAAACAAAACCATAATTTTAACACTTAAAATAGGTTATTTCACTGAAAAACACTGAGTAATTTGAGCATAGTAATATTACACGAAAATAGTATTTTTAAATTAGAATAAAGCATAACTGTTAAATTATACTAATGTTATTAGTTTGAATTTTTTTTTAGTACTAAAAAAAATTTTTTGTAACAGTAAGGGTTAAGATGAAGCAATAAGTGTTTATTTTAACTACACATTATTTATAGCAAAAACTATAAAACACAAAAAACCATTGTCAGACATTATAAATAATGTACATTATTTATAAGTTTTCTGAATCTATCATTCATTTATACTCTGACTTATATGTAGTTTCTGATCCTAGCCAGTGCTTAGTTTTTCCACACTTACTTTTAGGTGCTTCTGATCTCTCTAAAACTAATACCTCATTCTTCTTCATTGTCCGAATCCCCCTCTTACGACTCTCTTAAATACTCTTATGTAACATCTACGATTCAAGCTAGCGTGGAATCTTTTAATCTCCCTTGAGAATTCCAAATTAAGCCTCACTCTTCTATGATTTTCCGCTTATTGTGCTGCTCCAAATTCCAATCTTACCCATTACTTCTATATCTACCATCAAAACAATTCTCCAAAAAACAGACTGAATACTATTGCTAGAAACCGTTGTAAAATGGTTTGGTCTAAAGCTAAAGTCCTCTATTTAGGCCCCAGAGATATTTAAAGAGTCTTTAACAGTGTCTAAAATAAGAACAAATCTGTTATTCTACCTCTCTTTAATGGTTCAAATTTTGTTACCTCATTTAAAGACAAAGCTTAAATTATAAGCCAGGAACTTTTTATCAATATTATCTATTGATTTCACTAATAACATTACCTACCTGATGTAACTGACAAACAGGTTAATCCATTGCTTGACATTTACATCACTCCAGCTTCTGTATCTAAAGTGGTTTCCTGCTTAGAATCTTCTACGGCATGAGGTCTGAACAACATACCCGCTATAGTCTTGCAGAAGTTTTCTCCGGAGTTTCGTCTATACTTTCAAAACAATTTAATAAATGCTTATCAGAGTATTGGTATCCAGCCGGCTGGAAAGCAGCATCTGTTATCCCTATATTTAAAAATTCTGGAGACCAATCTGACTAGTCTAACTACCGTCCCAGATGTATTACCATAAGCAAAATTTTAAAGCCTTTAGCTAATAAACACTTAATCTCTCATCTTAAATCTAATAACTTACTTATATCGATCTTCTTATATCGATCTTCTTGCTCTACAGCTTTAATAAAGGTAATAACTTTTTAATAAAGGTAATAACTTTTATTGTGACTTAGGTTTTATTGTGCATTAGGTAGATAGAGAGGTTAGAGATATTGCTCTAAACAGTTCTAAAAACTTTGATAAAATTTGGAATGGTGGTTTTCTTCATGATATCACTTTTGACGATGTATCATGTAACATCTATAAGATTATTGGATTCTCTTTTAACAAATGTGGTATAAAAGTTGTCTTCGTTGAACAGCACTCTACTTCATTTACTGTAATATAAAAGGTTCCTCAAGATTATATTTTAGGCCTTATAAATATTTTAATTTACATTAATGATCTCACAAAAATTCTTAAATCTATGGTGACATTGTTCGTTTATGATACTACCACTTATTCTTGTCTTGATAAGAAACCAACACTATTTGATTGCTTCGAGGGGACATTTGAACTTGAAAAGAATCCCAATTCTGTTACAGCATAGGGCTCTCAGTGGCTGATGAACTTTAACTCAGATAAAAAATATTTTTTTTCTGGTAAATGTTATTGCAATAATCTTCCTATAATTATAATTAGAAATATACTCAATGAGTCATCTAGCCTTTGCGTTTTAGGGCTAACTTTTACTTCCAATCTTTCTTTGAAATCATATATCAAACCTGTTGTAAAATTAGCATCTGCTAAAGTTTCATCTCCTTATCTTACTCGCCACTTTCTTAATACGCATTCTAATTTTTATCTCAATAAATCTCTTATCCATTTTTGTATGTAAAACTGCTATATCGGAAAAATACCATATCTAGAGCAGATTTTTAAATAGTGCCTTTTCTCTTTTAGAAAATGTGCAAAAACGCATAGTTAGATACGGTCTTGCAGTCAACTTTAAACTAATGTCACATCATCGTGATGTTGCTTCTATTTCTCTTTTCTATAAAGACTATAATTGGCACTGCTCTAAAGAACAAGCGTTTCTTGTGCCATCTATTACAACTCATTCTTTTTTACACGTCATTAAATTAAATATAATATATTTACTGTGATGTTGCTAACAGCTCCAAAAAACCTCAACTGTCTAGTTTTTTTTTCTCAATTATCAGTTACCTGGAGTTTTCTCCCATCGTCTCTTTTTGTTGATATAAATAACTTGAGATCTATAAAGTTGTTTGTTAATCATTATCTTGCTTCATAAACTTCATCTTTTCTTTGTCAGTAACTTCTAACTTTAACAATGGTTGTCTTCTTAAAAGTGGGGAAAGAGACCTCAATTTTGCCTGCTGCTTAACATGGATTTCCTAACTTTTTCTTCTTTATGTTATCAGATTTTATTCTCAGATGTGATTTTACTAACTAGAATTGACTGATTACAAAATTGCATGGTTTATGGACTAATTTTAGTATGCCCTTTGATTTCAGAACATAGTACAAAATGTCGTGCAGCATCTTAGCTGATGTTCTTGATGACCTAAAATCTTCATTACCTTCTTCTAAAACAGATATTTATAAAAAATTTTATCTGGCTTTTTAGTACATAAACATCTGAATTTGATTCTTGTATCTAGGCGAAAAAAAAATTTGTTTGCTTTTTGTAAGGTTTCAATACTTAAATTGCCCCTATTTAAAGGAAAACTGAAGATTTTAAATATGGGGGCAAATATTTCCTTTAAATCTGGAGAGTTTTCAACTAAACCCATGGCTAAAGTAGTAAAGTTTACTGCAAAATTTTGAAAATTTACTGCAAAATTTTAAAAATTTACCGCAAAATTTTGAAAATTTACCGAAACATTTTGAAAGTTTACCGCCTTGCAAATTTCGAAATTTTTTAAACTTATTTTCATTGTTCTTAAAAAAAAAACAACCTTTTAAGGAAAATTTACCCTCTTCGGTTAAAAGTTTACCGTTAAATTTTGAATCAAATTTTACCGGAAAATTTACATCGCTGGACTGAAAAGCCTTTGACCTTTTTGAATTTTTTCCGGTAAAAAGCTTTCATCTCCATTGCTGTTAATCTACGGTGTTGTCCGTTATCGTTTTCTGCCTCAATGTATAATTTTCTAGAAAATATCACTGTACTTTCAATCAAATCATTGTTAGCATCTGAGTCGTTGTTGACTTTTTTTTTTTTTTATTTTTTTTTTAATTTTAATTGAAAGGAAGTTCACGCCTCCTTCCTTACCGATATTATAAAACTTGCCCAGAGGTGGCGTTGAACAACAGATCTCTTATAATAGAGGCAAGTAAGCTAACCAAAAGTAACTAAACTTTCAATTACATAAATACTGTTAATGACATTGAAGTTTGGGCTTTCTAAGATTTTTGTTAGCATTTTCATCTTCTCAATGACATTCTTCATGAAGAAAAGAATCATAATACAATCAAGTTTTTTTTTTTTTTTTATTATTATCAAGATTTTATTTTGCTGATTAAACAAACATAAAAAACCTTGATAAATAACGTTTTTTGATAATTGATTTTTTTTTTTTTATATTAATATATAAACAAACAAAGTCTTTGCATTAGGATGATTACAAATTAAAATTGTATTGTCAGCATACATAATTGATATTTTTTGGGAAGCTTTATGCATATCTTTAATATATACTAAAACAAAATAATGGACCTAGGATTGAACCATGAGGAACTCCACGCGTAATATCGAGGGCTCCTGACTTTTCTAGTTATACAAAGTTCTTTCTGTTAGACAAATAGTTTTGAATCCATTTAAATGTTGAGCCTATTATACCGTAATATTTTAGCTTAGAAAGTAAGATACTGTGATCAACTGTATCAAAGGCCTCAGAAAGATCAATAAAAACTCCTAATACCAGTTCATCTCTATCAAACAATTTATATATTTTGTCAGCAAGTTTAATAATAGCATGTTCAGTGGAGCAATTGCTATGAAATCCAAACTGGTTTTTGTTTAAGAAATTGTTTAACGTAAAGCACTTATTAACTTTATTATAAATTAGTTTCTCAAATACTTTTGAAAACACTGGAAGTAGAGATATAGGTGGGTAGTTAGAAACATTATTGCAATCACCTTTTTCGAAAATTGGATTAATTTTGGCTAAAATAAGTCTGTCAGGTAATATACTATTTTCATATGTAGATGATATTGAATAAAATAATGGTTTACTAATTTCTTTTTGCCATTTCTATTTGCCATCTATTTGCTAATTCTATTTGTCATCTTCATTAACGAACTCCCAGGCAACATTAACTCTTGCTGCATAATGTTTGCAGACGACACCAAATTAATAACACCAATCTAGCCAGGAAACGAAGAGCTTGATACTAAAAGCCTGCAAGATGATATCAACAAGATAAGTGATTGGTGCTGCACTTGGCAAATGCAACTAAATCTTAGTAAATCGAAAGTGGTGCACATTGGACGAGCAAACAAATCAGAGACATACACCATGCTAGATCACTATAACAACAACGATGATAGAAATAGACCTTGGAGTCACAATAATTCAAGATCTTAGGCCAGAAAAACAAGTCAATAAAGTCACATCCAACGAAAATAAATTTCTTGGACTGTTAAAAAATACTTTTATATCGCGAGGTCCAGCACTATGGTAAAAACTCTATACAACATATGTCAAACCACATTTGGAATATGCAGTATGCACTTGGTCACCATCAACAAAAAAGGACCCAAAAATATTTGAAAAATTTCAGCGAAGAGCCACTAAGATTGTACACGCAATGAGGCAACATAGCTATGAAGAAAGACTAATTAAGCTCAACCCAACTAGTCTAACTTTGCGTCGACAAAGGGGCGACATTATTCAACAACTTAAAATACTAAACGGAATCAACAAAGTAAAATGGTGTGTACCAACAATTACAAGAGAGCCAAGAGCGGGTCGTAGAGGACAACTGAGCAAAGAATGCAACAGCGCACTGCGAAGCAATTTTTTCACTAACAGAATCGTGAACTGTTGGTTCTCACTATCCGACGATACAGTGAACGCAGAAACAGTCAACGCATTCAAGATTCGGCTGGACAACCTCCAGCAAAGTTGCTACAGTGGCTTATCCTCGAACGGGTTACTTCGTGTGAGCCGATAAGCTCGCATTGCAACTTATTATAACTAACTAACTAACTAACTAATGCTGTCCATAGCATAAATAGCTTCATTACTGGAAATACTATCATATCCGCATAACCTTTTGCGTTTAGGTTCAAAAATTACTTTATTAAATTCAAGTTTAGTCATCTTTGCATTATTATATTAGTGTTGGGTTTTTGTCCCAAAACAATTATCAAATGTTTTCTTTAGTTGCGCAATGCTAGAAGCAAGAGAGGGTCCTACATTAACAAAATGTTTGTTAAATTTTAGACATATATTTGTTTCACTTATTATAATTTTTTTTATCGGAAATTGATTTTTGTGGTAAGCAAGTATGCTTCCTTTTTTATCTTTCTTTTAGTTGGTTAATAACAGCCCAAGTCCTTTTTATGTCAAACTTATGCTTATCAAGCTGATTAAAAAAATATCTTATTTTTGCATCTTTTATACTGTTGAAAAAACTTTTTATAATTTTTGTAGGTTTTTTCATCATCTTTATTTTTTGATTTCAAAAATTTTACGTAAAGTTTTTTTTTTTTTTATGTTTAAGTCAAAGTTATTGTCAGCTATGGATTCTTATTTCCTTTATTTTTTATTTCTGTAGTTATTTTTAGGCATGTATTATCAAAGATATTTTGAAATGTGCTTGAGAAATTATCAAACATAATATTAGAATTTGTTGAAGAATAAACATTATTCCATCGTTCTATTTACAGTTTGTTTTTAAAACTATTCAGGTTTTTTTATAGAAAGCTTTCTGTAAATCACAAAGCATTTTTTATTGTCAATAATAGATAGTTCTTCGCGTGCTATATGGAAAGCCGGAAAATGATCAAAAAAATCTGCAATAAAAAGATATAATTTAAATTTAGTATTTAGTGAACTGTTTCTTAAAATATTGTCAATTACAGAAGGTGATTGGTTGGTAATGTGTGTGGGCTTAAATATGGTGGGTATTATATTAAATTCAAATAGTAAATTGAAAAAGTTTTTTGTATTTGCAAACTTTTCATAACGTAATGCGTCCATTTTTTTTAACTGCGCGGCATTATGATAAGACACCCCAAAATAATTTATAAAACTCTACTATACATTTATATTTAAAAACTAATTTTTATTGTAAATGAAAGCAAAGGGTTTACAACACTAAAGAAAATTTTAACAAATTTATTTTTAACGTAACTCGGAATTTTATTTAAAAAAATCGTTTTTTCAGTGCGACAAAATTATAAGACAATTTTACAAAAAACTTTTTATCTGCTAACCGCAGCTATTAAGAATGTTTATTTGATGTGAACTGTTTAACTGTAAACTTTTGTGAACTGTCAACAATTTAGTTTATGTTTTTTTTATTAAGTATAAAATAACAAGTTAACTAAGAAATGGCTGGTGCTTCACAGTTAAGTCCAGATAAGAAAAAAGTGCTTTCTAACTTATAGAAAATGGGTCACTCCGTTAGTTACAAGGCTGTAGCTATTGGAGGCAGTCGAACTGTGATTAAAAACTGTTAATAGTCCGCATAAGTATGGAATTAAAAAAATTCCTGGACGTCCATCAAAATTAAGTGACTGTGATAGGCGAAGGTTGTTGAGACAAGCCTCAAATTTTTCATTAACTGCACATCAAATTGCTGCAGAAGCAGGTGTGATTGCTAATTTACGTACGGTTCAACAAGTTATTCATAGTACTTTTCACTTTTTGCGCTAAAAATTTCAGCGAAAACCACGACAACAAATCACATAAACAATCAAATAACTTTTTCAAAACACCACGTAACACAAAAGAATAGCGGCAACAAGTAGTATTTTCTAAAGAAAAACGATTTTGTCTTGATGGGCTGGATAGATGGAATTATTATTTTTACGATTTGCGTAAAGAACCAGTAACCCAGCAACGACGTTAAATGGGTAGTGGTGGTGTAATGATTTGGTGTGCGATTTAGTATCATAATTAATCAAAATTTCATTTTATTGACGGAAAAATAAAGACTACCCAGCGGGCATTTTGACGTCCTAAGAACGTCCGTAAGACGTCTTAAGTCTCGTCCGTAAGACATCCTTAGTTGGTCTTAAAACAAAGGCTTGAGGACGTCTATTCCAGATGTCCTAAAGACGTCTTTTTAAGTCGTCCTAGAGACGTTTTTTGACGTTCTAGAGACATCTCTGGCTGGTCTAATTTTAAAGACTTAAGGACGTCTTTTTTAGACGTCCAAGAGACGTTTAAATTTTACCAAGACATTCTTTTAAAAAATATATAAAAATGCAATGATTTACAACACAAACCTTAGATTTGCCTTAATCTAGGCAAGGGAAGTTATAAAAGGAAATCAATGTAAATAAAGTGTAATTTGATATATTTAAAATAAATTAATAACTTTACAAAAATTAAGAGTAATTTTTCAAACGAAGTTACATTTTCAAATTAAAAACTAATAGGTGCAGTAGAATATAATCGATAGTGCATTGTAAATAGAAGAAAATTGCTTAAAAATGGAAAAAAATAAATAAAGTACAACAGTTAAGCCATCATTGATCGAAATCCATATTAGTGGATGTTCTCTTTATTCGGTCAGAAGAATGCCTAATTACTTTTCCAATAAGTTGGATGGTATCCATTTTGATTTAGTTTTTATTTGACTTTAAAGCAGCTTCTAATAAAAACAACAAAACATGTTTCAAAAAGATCATTAAAAAAAAATGTCATGTATACATACACTTGAATACATGTCATGTTCCATAGCCAAAGAAATTAAATTTTTTAGCTTACAAATGTGTTTGATTAATTAAAAATTAAAAAACATCATTTTTAATTTTTAATTAATCAAACACATTATTAAGCTAATAAGAATACCAGTGACAGCGTAACATAGACTTGTCAACTCTTTGAACTTTTTTTTCTTCTTTAGACAATTCATGCTGTATTCTGACAAAATAGTGTCTGTTGGCAGTCTTCATAATAAAAAAGAAGATAAATGCTGTACTGTCAATCATAAATGTTAAAATTCAAACTTTTGCTAATTACTTACAAGAGCAAAATATTTTTAATTGTATCAGCTAGATTTTTACCCCCAATTAATGATAACTGTTTTACCTAAAAAGAAACAATGTATTAGAAACATTGAAAATGTTTATAACAATTTAAAACAAATATTGTAATAATATGTAACATATAAAATATAAAGTTGAAACTCATGTATACAAAAGTGATGTATTG
>NC_061158.1:11274671-11307171 GCF_022113875.1 Hydra vulgaris | reverse complement strand
TTTTTTTTTAATAAAATGCAAGTTAGGTTTAAAATAAATTTTTTAAAGTGTTGTTTAGTTTTGTAATCCTTTTGCTCTCATTTACTAAAAATATTAGTTTTTAAATATAAATGTATAGTAGAGTTTTATAAATATTTTTTGGGTGTCTTATCATTATGTCGTGCAGTGTCTTATCATTATCTCCTGCGAAGAAAATATGTTGGTTTTATTTACTCGTTTGAGACATAAAATTTCTTAAGATATTAAGGAAGTTAACTTGTTTACCACATAGCGGTCGATACAATTTATTTATTTATTCTTTTTATCACCCAAATTACAGGTAAAAAATACAAACGTCATAAAACTAATAGTTTATTTTCTAAATTGCAATTCTAATTTAGATTCTACTTGGAACGCTTACTTCCATCAAATTGTTGAATATCATTCTCTGTTCTCTGATGTTCCAAAATTCAAAGGACTGTTTTAAAATTTCCGCTTTATTATCTTCTACATCATCGTTACGACGTTTGATAATGATTTTTTCTCCCTTAATCAAACACTGAATGAAGCTTACCTCAAGGAGGCTGCAAAATTTCATTACTTCGTTGATAAAGCAGTTATCCTTATTAACATCAGATATTTGAGTTAAAATTAAGAAAAAACAAGATTGATCAGCAATCTGATAAACAGATTTAATTTGTTTTGAACTAGGATGGTAGATACGTTTTCGATTTTAAAGTAGGGATGCAGATAGTTTTTGCTGTATTTTAAAATAGTAAAGAGAAATTTGGAGATTAAAAACGATTTACAAGAAGTATTTAACACTTCAATGCACAAAATTTGAATATGTTTATTTATTTTTAAAAATAAGTTGTTTTTTTTTTAATTTAAATTTATCAAGAATATATACTGCTAAGCCACCTCCTTTGCTGACTACATGTGGTTGAGTTATCATTTTATATGAATCTAAATTGTATAGAGAATTTTCGGGCATGGGCGAATTTGCATCTTCCCAAGTTTCTGATATACATATTACGTCAAAAAGATAGTTTAAGGAATAATAAAAATGTTTAAATAATTTAAAATTTTTGTTAATTGACCGTATATTTATACTTAAAATGTTTAAACCCTTGTTAAATTTTTCTTTTTTCAGTTTTTCCGGTTTATAATATTCATTATTAATGCAGCTAATATCTATTTCGGTCAAAAACTTTTAATAACTTTTGTTATATTTCAAAATTTTGAAAATAGGTGATATTAATTTTATCAAATGAGCTTAGTTGTTATGCATTGTTTTAGATATATTAGTAAGATATATATATATATATATATATATATATATATATATATATATATATATATATATATATATATTATATATATATATATATATATATATATATATATATATATATATATATATATATTATATATATATATATATATATATATATATATATATATATATATATATATATATATATATATATATATATATATATATATATATATATATATATATATATATATATATTGTGAGACAATTTATAAGAATTACGCTAAAAAATTTGAAATTCAAAGAAAAAATTTAAAAAAAAGATACTGTATAAATTTACTAGAAAAGTATAAAGAGAATTCAAAGCAAACATGGCAAATTATAAGGGAAATTACTGGCAGTAAGAAATTGATAGCTAGCTCTCTACCTAGAGCTATTAAAATTGATAATAAAATATTCTATGATCCGAGAGTGGTAGCAAATAAAATGAATGAATTCTTTACTTCAGTTGGACCAAATTTAGCAAAGAAAATTTCTAATATTAATAAAATAAAAATAGATGCAGTTTTCCTTTAGTATCTTGTCTAAATTCTTTTGAATTGTCTTTTGATGAATTTGATAGAGCTTTTAAAATGCTAAAGCAAAATAAAGCAGTCGGTCCTGATGATATCAATGGAAACATTGTAATTAATTCCTATGATATCATAAAAAATATCCTTTTTAAAATATTTAAATGTTCAATTCAACAAAGAATTTTTCCTGATGAAGTAAAAATAGGTAGAGTTTCACCAATATTTAAAGGTGGAGACTTAATGTTAGTAATTACCGTCCAATATCTGTTCTCTCTGTTTTCTCAAAAATTATAAAGAGAATTCTTTATAATAAAATTTTGAATCATCTTTCTCAAAATAATATCCTGAACAAAAATCAAAATGGATTTAAAAAAAAAAAACTCCACTGAACACGCTATACTTCAAATAACACAATATATTACTGAATCATTTGAAAATTCCAAGTTTACTTTAGGCATTTTTATTGACTTGTCTAAAGCCTTCGATACGATTGATCATAAAATTCAATTTAAAAAACATAATTATTATGGAATCTCTGGCAATGTTTTGAAGCTTTTAAAAAGTTATTTAGGCAATAGAAAGCAATTTGTTCACTATGACGTATCATCGAAATCAAAATTGTTAGATATAAAATGTGGAGTTCCCCAAGGGTCTGTCCTAGGACCACTACTATGTCTCATATACATAAACGATCTCTATGAAGCATCTAATTTAATGACAATTATGTTTGCTGACGACACGAACTTTTTTTTATCTCATAGCAACATAGCGATACTATTTCAAAGTATGAACATAGAATTAAATAAAATTTCTGAATGGTTTAAATTAAATAAGCTTTCTCTTAATATTGAAAAAACAAAATGGTCTCTTTTTCATCCATGCTACAAAAATCTTCTACCGAGTGAATTGCCTGCTCTTTCTATAGATGACATGCTAATTAAAAGAGTAACGCTACAAATTTGTTAGGAGTTTTTATTGATGAAAATCTGACATGGAAAAAACACATTGAAAACTTGTCATCTAAAATTTCCAAAAGTATAGAAATACTATTCAAAATAAGAAACATGCTAAATAGACATACTTTAGTTCAGTTATACCACTCTTTTATTCATTGCTATCTAAACTATGCTAATGCGGCTTGGGCTAGTGTTAGCAAAACTAAATTAGAACCACTTTATCGCCAACAGAAACATGTTGCACGACTTATTAATTTTAAAAATCGTTTTTATCATGCTAAGCTTCTTTTAAACGAAATGAATATTCTTAATATATATCAACTTAATATTTTTAATGTATTGTGTTTTATGTTTAAATGTAAAACACGCACATCTTCTATTTCTTTTCACAATTTATATTCTTCAAAAGTTAAAAATAAATACAATTTGCGTTATGAAAATTTTATTCTTCAACCAGTTTTCAAAACTAATTTTGGCAAGTTTTGCATTTAATTTAGAGGAACATTTTTTTGGAACAAAGTAATATTAAACCTTTTTGATTTTTCTCAAGAATGGAGCTTTCTCATATTGAAAATTAAGAAAGTTCTCTTATTTAAAATTAAGAAAGTTGAAAAAAACTCTTTTCTCAATTGAAAACATTCTTATATATTTTTCGATTATAAATGACTTTCGCGTATTTTCCGTAACCACGATGTATTTTTGGTTGGACAAAAAGCTATTTACAAATTCGCTTTGTTTCATCGCTATAGTCTTCGTTAATAAATATATTCTTTTCCTTGAGTTTACGAGCATTAGATAAGTTGTTTTCATTGTCCTGTTTAATATTTTGCAGACAATAGTTCTAGGCTTGCCATTAAACTTACCGACACGATTGTTGTCGTTAAATTTAATGGCAAGTTGTTACTTAGTTTTTTCCCTACTCTGTATTTCATTATTCACTTCGAATTTGTTATCAGCATTCTGATGTTCAATTTTTTCTTTATTTGAAGATAAGGAGGCTACAAATGAGTTCTCGTGGGCATCCACTGTTTTTATATGATCCGTTTTACCACAATGAACAGAGTCGTTATTAAAAACTGCTTTGCTTACGTAACATTGTAATTTATATCTCTTGCTTTTCATAGTTAGTGCTCTGGAAAACAATTACTATAATTTACCGTGATTTTTAAACGAGTTAATGTTTATAAAAGTTATAAGAATAATTATCTTATTATATATGCTTATTCATTTTAGGCTTTTTCTTACGAATTTAATTCGCTGTTACTTTAATAAAGTGATAATTGGAAGTGGCGTGTGGTGTAAAAGTAATAAAAGGCGCAAAACGTTCGTATATCAGGGTTTAGCATTTATTTTCTTATAATTTCTTATAAAAAGCTTTATGTTAAATTATTATATTAAAAAATGAATTATATCATTTTAAACGATTTCATATCTTACATACAAAGACCGAAATGTTAAA
This sequence comes from Hydra vulgaris, assembly GCF_022113875.1. Taxonomy (NCBI): domain Eukaryota; kingdom Metazoa; phylum Cnidaria; class Hydrozoa; order Anthoathecata; family Hydridae; genus Hydra; species Hydra vulgaris. The sequence continues at coordinate 11,302,929 of NC_061158.1, read as the reverse complement.
AACAATGCATGGAAATAAATTTTCCCATGCTTTAAAGTAGAAAGTATGCAAAGAAAAATTAATAACTGCTCTTAGTTAACTAAAAGTATGTGTATTTTTTGCCATTTTTATTGTTGATAATAAAAAAAAGTAGCGGGAAAAAAAAATAAATGGAAAATCAAAACGGCGTTTCGTCAAGACGAAAAAGTTCGCTTCGTCTTGTGGAAAACAGCCTTAAGTCGTTTAATAAAGGTAAAGATTATTTATTCAAGCAAAAAAAAATTCCCTTATATTGGATTTTCGCAAACTTTTTAATTTTATTTAACTAAAAAGTATTTTTATTTTATCACCGATTTCCCAACTGCCCAACTCGTGGCAAGAAAGTTCCTAACTTTTCTCTTTCAAGATTGTGAGGAGGGAAGACTTCCCTCTACCCCCACCAAAGAGACGCCCCTGAGTGTAGGTTTAAAAAAAGAAAAATAATAATATGGTCAAAAAATAATGCCTAAAAAATCAGAAAATAGTTAAAATAATGTTGATTTCAAGCTAATATATTTTTCTATATGAAATAGTAAGTATCTATATTTCAACATAAAAATTTCGTGCCAAATATTCTCTCATGTGTTGATAATATTTTACCAAAACGAAGAACTCAATAGCGTTTTTAATTAGATAAAAGCCGCAAACAACTGCAATTAAATTTATGCTAATTATACTGGCTTCTGTTATCACCACATAAAGTCTTATTCATAAAACACAAAGCAGTTTAAACTTCACTATTCACATCTTAGAACTCTTTTGGTAAACACATATTACCTATTACAATATTATTATAAATAACAATTAGTTTAAGAAACACCCACAAACAATATTTATGTTAAAAGTAATATTCAAGTAAACAAGAAAGAAAAAAACAAAAAGAAAAACAAAAATTAAATAAATAATATAAAGAGTACATATATAAAAAAGCCATTCTATCTACGTATACTGTACAACTTATTTATTAAAAAAGATAAAAATAAAATATATAACAGTTTGTAATAAAGTAATATTTAAATAAATAACGAAAAAATAAAAATAAAAGAGTATTCAGTTAATAAAAACCGTAATAGTTATGTATATTTTAAAACCAATTTGTATAAAAGTAAAATTTCATTGAAAACAATTCATTGATAATTAAAAAAAAGGAAAAAATATTCAAGAACTCAGATTAGATTTTAACAATAACTTTTATAACTAAAGGAAATACCATAAATTAATGAAAAAAAGTTGATACATTCTGAGACATACTTTATATAATTGAATTTTAGTTTAAAAGAAGTATTTAAAATTGGATATATTAAAACCCATAAGTAATAACACCTGTTTAGATTCATTTTTGTTGTACACTAACGTTTTTCGTATTTGCAGTATAAAGAAACTTTTTTCAAAAGTAAGGTCCACGTTATTGAGTTAAATATATAATTTGTTTTGGATAATAATTAGGGACAAGGTAGTTATTATAAAAAATTTTAGGAGAGTCCCATCTTTATTTTATACTAGAGATGCCACGAATATTCGGCCGAATATTCGGCAACATTTAATTATATTAAGTGCTCCGACCTGCTTTGTTGTAGTGCATATGTCAACTACTCTGTGGGCATTTATAAATCGGTTGTGTCACAGAATGCATTATTTGTTGACTGATTCACTAAATATTTTAACTACAGTTATGCATAAAAGTTTCATACTTTTCAAACCATTCAGAAAAGTTCAAAATTAACTCTTGCACTAAATCTTGCACTTTTGAGGTAATTTCAAAATATGCTATAGATTGAAATAGCATAAAAAACTCTAAACTTATTAAAAATGTTATTTTCACGACAACCTGAGCAATTTTCACGACAACTTAGAGCATGGTTTTAACCTTAATGGAAAGACGATTAAACGATTGTCTTTTTTGTTTCACCGAAAATTCGTAACATCACTATTTTATACATGAACATTAAAACTTGGTGTAAGTTGATTTTATAAATGTTTAATGCGCAGAGTATACGCAGAAGAGGCTCGCATAGTAAAATTTTATTAGCTCCAAATAATATTCTGCGCGCATGTTTTTGTTTTATGTATAATTTTTTTAATTTTGAATGGTTTTTACTTGCCCATGCAATACTACAATAAATTAAATAACAATACTACAATAAATCATGCAATACTACAATAAATCAAATAACAAACTTTTAAAAGATTTATTATTTAAAAATGGTTTAGCCCTTTATATCATAGCAATACTTTTTGATATTTTTTTTCAATTCTATTTTTTATGATCACCCCAACGTAAATATTCATCTAATATTACGCCCAAAAAGTTTACTGAAGTTTCTCTTTTAATGTTAGCGTTATTGATTATTAGATTTGGCAGTTTAGCGGGAATATATTCTAATTTATTTTTTTTATAGAATAAAATAAAGTTGGTTTTATCCACAGTTAGAGACAGTTTATTACTTATAAATCTGTTATTAACCTTACCCAACTGTTGATAATTTTTTAAACCAAACTGTTTTGAATACAACATATCGTTTTCTGATAAATAACTAAATAGCCTCTAGTGCATTATTCTTTCAAGCAATTCTGAGAAACACGGTTATATAGACAAAGGTCTATAATTAGAAATAATAGAGCCATTGCTGTTCTTAAAACGCGCAACAATACCTATTTTGAAAAAATGATTAATCAAATTGATCACCTTTACGTGTCACTTGAGGTAATCAAACTGTTTTACTTTTTGCCCACGTTCCACATGTTTGTTCGTGACCGATCTTAAATTTCTTATAGTTTTTTTTAAAGGTTGAAATGCTCAATATTTTTATATGCTACATTTAAAAAAAAAAAATTTTTCTCGATTGATTCACTCTTATTTTTAACATTTTTTTCAATGAGATCTTCATGAAAATTTGACCTTTCTTTTATATCAAACTCATGAGCAGCCGTGGCGCAGTGATAGCGCACTTAACTCAGAAATAAAGGATCCGTAGTTCAAACCGCATATCTGGGCAAGCTTTGAGACATCGGTTGGGAAGAAGGTGTGAACTTCCAAAAATGCTCATCCGTGGTGCTCTGTGATAAGACTGTGAAGACGTCTTGAGGTCTTTAAAATAAAACTGAAAAAAAAAAAAACATCTCTTTTAAGTCTTTTAATTTTTTCCATATTGTCGATAATGCTTATTTCTGCTTTTTGTTGGCTGTCACTCGTTTTTTTTGCATTTGCACTAATGAGTTAAAGAACGTTTTCTTCGTATTGTTTTATTAGTAACTTTAAGTCTTTCTTGTACTCAGCCAACATTTCCCTGAACATATTTCTTATTTTGCTAATGATAACTTCCATATTTAACAATTAAATTGAAAACCAATATATATATATATATATATATATATATATATATATATATATATATATATATATATATATATATATATATATATATATATATATATATATATATATATATATATATATATATATATATATATGTATATATATATATATATAAATATATATATATATATATATATATATATATATATATATATATATATATATATATATATATATATATATATATATATATATATATATATATATATATATATATATATATCCGGAAGGTATTAATAGTTAGAGTCAGTACCAAAATTAGGTGATATTTTTTGACCATTATTGGTAGTTTCATGTTTACTTTTAGTTTAATTTGTACCTATACTTGTTATACTGTTGAGAGATAATAAACTAATGTTTTTATTTAGACTGGAGCTTTAGAAGGCCAAACATTTCGAAAAACAGGAGTTCTTCCTGATTTGAGTGAGCAAAATATAATTGATTGCTCGTATTCTTTTGGAAATTATGGTTGCCGTGGTGGTTGGATGGATAATGCATTTGAATATATAAAAGTTAATAAAGGAATTGAGAACGAATTTGATTATCCATATTATGCTCAGGTTTTTACTTTTATATATACCTATATATATATCAGGGGCTATTCGTGACCGTTTTCAATAGTGTCGACCGTATATGGGAGCCGCCCAAATTAAAACTTGAAGACCTTTTTTTTTTAACGGCAGTTATTATTTTTTCGCAAAAAAACGTAGGTTTTCCTCTAAAGTTTACGAGTACGAGGGGGTACCACCACCCAATTTTGTTTTCCTTAAATAGGCCCTGTATATATATATATATATATATATATATATATATATATATATATATATATATATATATATATACATATATATATATATACATATATATATATATATACATATATATATATATATATATATATATATATATATATATATACATATATATATATATGTATATATATATATATATGTATATATATATATATATATATATATATATATATATATATATATATATATATATATATATTTATATATATATATATATATATATATATATATATATATATATATATATATATATATATATATATATATATATATATATATATATATATATATATATACATTTATATATATATATATATATATATATATATATACTCAGATATGTTTTTGTTTTCTGTATAATTTTTTAATTTTGTATGGTTTTTACTTGCCCATGCAAATAACAATAAAAAAAATATAAACTTTTTAAAGATTTATTATTTAGAAATGGTTTAGCCCTTTATGTTATAGCAATATTTTTGATATTTTTTTTCAATGCTTTCTATATGATCACCCCAACGTAAATGTTTATCTAATATTACGCCAAAAAAGTTTACTGAAGTTCTTCTTTTAATGTTAGCGTTATTGATTATTAGATTTTTAATTTATTCAAAAAATTATTTGAAATAAAATAAATAAGATTGTTAATGAAATATTTACACTGCGAAACAATGTTTTGCAATGTGATTACTTTATTACACTGCATGTTTCAAACATGCAGCAGTTAAAATGTAACAAATTAGGTCAATTTTTTACAGTAGGTCTGAAGTATTAGTCATAACGACTTTTTTGTAATCAAAAGCTGTTAATAAAATTCTTAACTTTTCATTGTCTTATAAAGGCATATCGTACTTCTCTTTAACTGAATCATTTTGCAGACCAAGAAGATTTTGTAGACCAATGGAAGTTACAAATTACCAAACCGTGTTTAGGGATTTGGAAAAAAATTTGCAAGAAAGAAGAGTCCCCTCTTCTTTTTTGTCTCCTCCTTCATCTCAAAATTTCTTCCTAGTTCTTAACCTACTTCCTCATTCTCCCCTTTTTTTTTTCTTCTTCTTTCTCTTCCCTTTTTTTTTCTTCCTTCTCTTCCCTTTTTCCTTCATCAAAAAAATATACATAAAATAAAACTAAATTTTTTAACCTAGTTACAACCGATGCAGTGAAAATGATTTTTAATTATTACTTTGTTTGTGTTTACCTTGTTGAGTTTTTTACAAAGATAAGGAAGCTGATATAAATTACTCGTTGTAAATGGAATTTCTTTGAATACTTTGCTTTGAAAAATAAATTTTCTATGAAGTTAAGGTCAGGCGATTGTGCCGGCTATTTTAAAATTTGGACTTTGTTTTTAACCAATTATTAATGAATGATAAAAAACAAAGTCAAAAAAGGAATTTTCCTTCTAAGGATGTACAGTATGAAATGGGGCATTGTCTAGCTAAAATAAAATTAAAAATACTAAATTAAAAATTTATTTTCATTTGGAATTTTTTTATTCACAGATGTGTCATAACACGCTTCTTACACTTCAAATATAATTTTGAATTTTTTCCTTCGTACAAAAACATTTTCTCTGGCCTTTCTGCAGCCATATAACCCTATTTCATTACATTACCTCCATCAAATTTAACAATAGGCACTAGAAAAGCTGGCAAAAATGCTTCACTTCTCTCCTTAAATATGTTACGCCAGGAGTTCCATAAATCTCTAAAAAAAATCCAAAACATCAAGTTTTAACGCCTAACTTTTTCTATTTAAATTTTTAGTTATAATTATATCTATTTATTTATCTATAATTTCTGAAGAACATAATTAATTTTTAATTACCTTAAAGTTAGATTCATCAGACTAGATTACTTTATTCCATTCTTCAAATGTCCGATCTTTGTGACGTATTGTCCACTCTAGTATTGCCTACAGTTTTCTTTTTTTTAAAAAACCAAGTTTTTTTTCTGAGAGCCAAGATTTTTTTTTTGCTTTACAGCCTTTCAATCCACATTCTGTCAATTTTTTTGCTTTACAGCCTTTCAATCCACATTCTGTCAATCTTTACATCGTTTTCCCAATTTTTCAATGAAAAGTATTATTCAATAAACTTTTCACAAAAAAAAAAATAATTATATTTTATACTTTTTAATATAATAATAATAAAATAAAAGCAATTTTTACATTTTTAATTCAAAATCGAAAGTAATGGGAATCCTATTAAAAATAAAACTTGAGGAATGCCCCGATTCTTACTTTAAACCAATTTGTTGATTTAGCCTAAATGTTATATATTTAAAGAATATTATTTGGTATTCTTATCAACTTTTTTGTTAACTAAAAAAACATCCTTAACTCTATTTGCCTTCTTTCTTTAAGGATTGTAAACAAGTGTGGTGTACATATATATAAATTATATAGACTGGAGACATGTAAATATTACTTATTTGAAAATATAATAATGGTTGTGGTAAAAAACAAAACAAAAAAACTCATATTTCATATCAACCTAAAGCGCTTCTGGCGCCACCCTAAGATTCTCAGAATGCCTTTCTCTTAATGCTTCATTTTAGATGCCACCCCAACACCTCCAAGGACCACTCTGTACTCTCTTTTGGCACTACCTTAAGATTAAAACCTTTACAAAAACATTTTAACACCGTAATTAAGACAGGTACTTTGGCATCTATAGTTAAAACAGGTGCGGAAAACTTTTGACATTTTGACACCCTACGGAAAACTTTCCTTACTCTGTTAAAGTACTATCAAGCGGCCATTCCTTGGAGGGAAAAAAATCAATTAATATGTTAGCAAAATATTTTAAAATAAAATGTTTTTTAATTTCTTTGCTTGAACTGGGCAACAGCATCCATGACAACGAATACTACAACGTTGGCAGACCCAGTACCAGCTGTTCCTGCAGTGGTTTTTTGGTACCATCACCATTATTTTCAAAATTTTGACTACTTCCTGTTAAATGCTCGTTGCTTGCAGATCTGAAGTCAATTACTAGGAACTACTGGACTTCAGAGTAAAATCCATGTTACAGCTTAAAAGCCATTTTTAACATTTAGCATATTTATTTCATTTCTAGAGTTGAAAGAGGAACTGCATAAACAGCGATATGACTCTTCAACAAGATGATATGGCAACATCCCATTTAAATACAGTCTATTAGGCTGTCAATTTTTTAAATTATCAGCTTTTGTAATATTTATTGCAGGGGTTGATTTTTTTGGATAATTCATACTGATTTTTCATTTTTCAGGCTGATTTTTAAACAAATTATTCTCTAAAATACGAGTCTGAACGAGGTTTACACTACAACGAGGTTTGTAAACCTGTTAGGTTTACACTACAGTAGGAAACCTTGCTAGCCAGCCGCGGGTTATAATTGGTCTCATAATGAAGAGCAATGTTAATAAGACTGTAATTTAGTGTTGTTTATTTATCAGTAAAAAATATAACTTTCAAACGGTCACTATTTGTGACCGTTTGCAAATTACATTTTGTGACTACACAAATTTGAAGTTTGAAATCAAAGAAGGGGGGGGGTGCAGTATTTGGACCCATTGCGAACTAGTCCCCAACAAAAACAAGAATATATTGGAGCGTTAAATCCAGCTTAAGAGCCAGTAATTGATCAAGACCTTTAAAAGGGTTTAGTTCCTCGGATCTGCTTGACTATTAATGCCCTGCATTAGTCTGCCAGTTAAAGCTCTCTTAGAGAAAGGTGAAAAAAGATCTCTTACTGACCAGTATTTTTCATAATCTATTAATAATTGTATTACTTGAACTTGCATTCTTATTGTTAATTTTAATTTTAATTTTATTATTATAAGAATTTATTGAACACAATTTGAATTATTGTTTTATTAAAGGACACGGTGAGATAATTAGATGATTTAAAAATCTTTCATTATGGAATAATGAAACATATAACGCTACAGAAAGTAAATTCCTTAATACAATAAAAACAAGAATTTATAATGCGCTTCAACAACATTCACAAAAAAGTAAAGATAGATAAACTCAATACTATATTTGTAAAAAAATTAAAAAGGAAATTTTATATAAAAAAAAAAATCATAACTTTGTAAAGAGGTCAAAATATTAATTTAACATAAGAAGAATGCTACAACTTTGCAGCGTTAATAAATTTATCTAAAACAAATTTAAAGGATTTAGGTCATAATAAACGAACATACATAAAAATTTATGAGGTTTAGGTCGTAATAAATGAACATACACATAAAATAAAACATATAAAGCTAAATGCAGCAATAAATTGCGGCGATTGTCAAGTAAAATTGTAGAAAAATCACATTTATTAGAAGCAATAAAACCCAGAAATAGCAACAAAAAACCTAGCTATAGCAACCAAAAATTCAGAGATAGCCACCGAAAATTCAGACATAACCACTAATGAACTAAAAGAAATTACTAGCATACTAAAACCAAGCATAGATGTGCTTACGGACTCAAATTCAGTTAGAATAATGCAAAGATGCTAGCTAGTTGAAGGAAGATATTCTAGTGAATTTATTAAAAAAGATAAATAAAGAAATATATATAAAAAATTATAATAAAAATGGTGTAAAAAAAATTAAAAAAACAATAGTAGATGATATTGAAAAAAACCAAGAAAATCACGGCCTTATGATACTGAAGATGGTTTTAAGAGTTTAAGAGATAAACTTGAGCAGGAAAAAAAAATTTAAAAGAGGCTGAAAAAAATTTAGATAAAAATTAAAATATTTACTTCGGAAAAGAAATTTAAAAATCAATTTGCTCAGATTTGTAACATTGTTAACAGATTGATTGGGGATCTAGGTTAACAGATTGATTGGGGATCCAGGTCTCACTTTAGGTCAAAAGATAAGAATGATTTCTAAACATGAGGTTACAGTAGCTGCAGTGTTCACGGCAGTATCTTTGGTTAAAAAATTTTTTAAATAAACTTGGCAATGCTTTTAAACCTAAGAAATCTGGTATTAAGCTACCCAATTCTCCAAAGCCTGATCCTGATTATAAGCCGGAGTCAAAAAAAAGGATTTACATGATAAGTTAAAAAAGGTATTAATTTTTCTGGTAGGAAAAGCCGGCTCCGCTCTTCCTGGAACAATTAGAACTATTTAAGCTAGATTTTTAAAGTGGCTGCAAATTTAGTTGGATTTCGGTGCAAAATTTCTGGGCTGTATTAACTATAATATTTATTTACAGTAGGTGAAATAATAATTTTATTGAAACAACACTACAATACATACCGACGTTATCTCAGATCAAAAAATGTAAAATAAATATGGCTAACGTCTATTTTTTATTCCCATTACCTGCAAGCACAATTTTTCCTTGGATCTAATATGAAATTAGAGACCTTCAAACAACTGTAAACGTTCCCCTTGAAAAAATGGAGCAAATGCCAATTACCGATAGTACCTACTACCACCTTCTGTTTATAATTCTGATAAAACTAATTATTCAAAAAGATTTAAAATATCTGATGACAAGGAGGCCAACCAGTTTAAACTTTAATTATAGCAGCTGGAAGTGACGCCATCTTAAAGCTGGCTATTGGCACCCATTGACCCAAGCATTGGTACCCATATCAAAAGTTTAATCCAGATTTTATTTATAACTCAGAAACATAGCTACCAAACATTCTTCCCACTATTGATGATGTACAGATTGATTGTAAACTAACCTTTACAGATGGTTTTTCAAGGTGCCCTATAACAATTAAAAATTGACAAAATCTGATAACATGCGTTTACTATTCGTTCAGTTTCAAAGCTGTTTACAAAAGTTGCATTTTAATTTTCTATTTCAATATTTCCCTCATACCTGAAAATTGGGAAGATATTTTATTCAACTGGATAAATATTTTCCTAACCTATAGGCGCGGCAACATTTAAAGGAATATAAGTTACTGTGACTACTTTATCTCCAGTTTAGGTTTTATAACTGTTGAGTTGCTTAATTTTAAACTGTTTTTTTTTACAGCCTTCCAAAGAAATTCATCAAATTACTTTTAAATTTACTGGATATGATGGATTAGCTAATATTTTTTCTCAAGCTGTTTTATTTTTTCATATCTTGGATATGTTGTTGTGAGTTAAACAATAAACAGGCTATAAAATAATAATAATGGAAAAAATGAAGTTCGATCAAGTGCTGCATGAGATTAACAAAGGATTTTAAGCTTTGGCTTCTTCGTTAAAAGATGTTCCTTTTCAGCCTATACCAAACATTCTTTCGACTTTGCTATTTCAAGCAGCTTTTTTATATGTTGAAAATGCTAATGAGCTTAATAAAAACGTTTGCATCGTAAAAAAAAATTTTTGCTGCTCTATCAAGTTATGATAAGTCTGGCTAATTATTAGAAGTCGATGGCAACAGTCTCGTAGGGACTGGCGTTGGACTCATGTATCTGGGACTGGTGCTGGATGTGGAACTATTTCAGCTCTTTTTAGTTTTGTTTAAAAAACATAAGAGCTGCAGCAAACGCTACCACATGTTATATACGGAAGCTGCGGAAACCGCTTTTTCACTTCAAGAATTAATTTCCCGAGCGATTAACGATGGCGAGCTTTCAGCTAATGAGTTTGCCTTGCTTGAAGAAAAATTTTGACCATTTTGTAGAAAATAGTACTACAAAAGCGTGCCGTAATTATTTTTTGCTCAAATTTCAATTTCACTACTGAAATTAATTTATAATAGTTTAATAGTTAGTTTTTACTATAATATAGAATATGTATAATGTAGAAATTTTAGCTAATATTATGTAAAAATATATTTTTTGAAGCCCTACTGTTTCTTAATTTTGTAAATGTTCAATTAAAACTTATTTGCTTCATCGCACAGTGGTCCAGTACCATGTCATAAATACAGAAACATAGTTTGTTTTATAATAAAAACAATTTAAAAATTGAATTATATATAGTATGTGAACACCAGATTTAAATTTTTAAGGTCCGTTATTAGAAAAAAATTGTCTTAGGAGGGTTTGGAGTTCAAAAATTAACACAAAATTACATTTTTTTGGGCAAAAATCAGTCTGCAAACTTTTATACATTTTCGCTCCTACCAATGTCACAGATATACCAATTTTTTTTAGTATTCTTATAAAATATAAAGGATCAATATAAAATAATTTAAAATATAAAATTTCATAAAAAAGACACAATTTACCGCATGTTTTATACTTTTTTCATTTAAATTGTTTGATTTTAAAACTTTGAACAATCAGGAAAATTTTCTCCCAGGTTTTCCCAGCTTGAATTTTTTTGCGTTTGAAAAAATGATGTTTATAGAAGCTATAGTTACTTGTTATTGAATAGTGTTTAGCTAACAATATTTGGTGCCCACGATTATTATTTTTTCTTCCTCTATCTCTACCACATGTCTGCATAATCCATGCTTATTTGACTTCACAGTTTCTGCAAAAAAAAATTGTTTGTTTAATTATGCACCAAAGAAACATAATAAATTGAAAGTAATTCTGTAATGCAAAATTGAAACTGAAAAAATAAATTTTTCTAAACCACTTACCAATAGCAGCATATGCAATCAACATTTTTTCTATTCCAATTTTTTGTCTTTTCCCTGCATAGTTTAACTTTACAACTAGGCCATTTTAAAAAACTATACTTAGCAAATAAAATATACAATCTTCTTTGTCTTTAACTCCGATTTGTGCCAAATAATTGACCTGCAAAAATACACTGGCAATAATTAAAGTAACTTTTGTTTAGACATAAATTAATATAAAATGTAATTTACAAAAAATCTTAAAAGAGTACTTTATTTAAAGTATATAAATTGTACTAAGATATCATACAAAATGCATAAAAAAATTATAAAAACATATTTACCATTTACTAACGTATGTTCTTTCTTCCAGAGTACTTGAATTCTTCACTGCTTTTATTAGCAATGACACTCTTTCAGGCAATACAATAATTAGTATACCTTTGGTAATCAAATTTTTATAACTGAATTTGATGTGTTTTGTAGTTTACCAAGTTGTACTTCAATGACGACTAAGAATGAAAACTAAGAAAAACATAAGTTTCAGAAAAAATAAATGGGTGATACCAAAAAAAACATAATAGCTTAATTGAGTGTTGTATTTTAAAAATGTGACAAGTCACAAAATTAAAATTTTACAAGGGAGTGAAAAATATTTCTCCTGTAAAAAATTTTATTTTTATTTTATCTAAAAATTTGTTTATTTTATCTAAAAAATTTGTATATTTTATCTAAAAAATTGTTTCTTTTCTCTAAAAAAATCTTTATTTTATCTAAAAAAAATCTTTATTTTATCTTAATGTTCTTTTATTTTAAGTGAGGTTATTTGAAAAGAATATCTTTTTGAAAATATTCTTTTCAAATAACCTTTGTGTTTAAACGTGACCTTTGTGTTTAAACGTGATGAGTCACACTTTTAAAAAAAGTGTGACTCATCACGTTTTCAAAATACATTTTGAAAACGTTCATTTGTGAAACGAGTAACTTCTTAACTAGAATTACTGATTTTTCCATGACTATCTAAAGAAAAAAATAATTTCCTGACTTTTCCAGGTTTTCCATGACTTTAGCCAATATTAACAAATTTTCCAGATTTTCAAGGTACAGTACGGACCTTGTCCAATGTTTGTAAATAACTTTTTTTACATATTTTAGTTCTGAATTTTAATAACACTATTTTTAAAAATAATATCATCTATAAAAATATATAAATATATTAAAAATAATATCATCTATAAAAATACATCTATAAAAATATAAAAATAATTACCTTCGTCTATTAGATAAATTTAAATAAACGTTTATATAATGAATAATAATGAATCACCAGCAACTGTTAAAACTTTAAACTGATATGAATACTGATATAAATTCAAATACTGTTGTTTTTTTCAACATTTGATTTCAAATGGTTTTCAAAGTTGGTGACACCAACTTTGAAATCCAACAAAAAATTTTTGTTACGTTCATAAACTTAAATGTTCTCAAAACAACTAAAAAACCTGGCCAGTTTTTCCCAACTAAATATATTTTCTGTGGTCAGTATTCGAGAGCAATCGCTCCCGCTTCCTGACCAAGCCTGTGGTGTAAGCTTTGATATTTTGATTATTACATACTAAAATGTTAATTAACACTCTGACTTTTTGACCGTAATATATGAAAAAGGTTTTAAAATTGTAAAAGTTAAAGCTATGAATAAAGATTTTCAATCATCAGACATAAAGACTTTTATATAAAAACTTGCAATTTAATAAATTTTGTTCATTCAACTTCTCAGAGCAAACATTGAACTTCTGGAAAGAGTTTGAAGTTACAGGTAAATCCCAAAATTTAATAATATTTTGTTTTATTATAAGAAAATAAGGATAAATCATCTACGCCAAGATATACATAATTTTTAGTCTCTTTAATCTTTATTTTGACTGGTCAATTTCGCTGTCTTCCTTTTTTGTCTCCACAGCAGAAATTTAGCAGAAGGCTAAATTTCTGAAAACCAAAGAAAATACAGTCTCTGATATTGGTAAACAGTGTTCGAGTAACTAGAAATTCTGATGGTCTGTTTTTGTAATTAATATAAATAAAATTAACGCTTTTTACAATTTCCTGATGAAAATCACTTTTAATTATAGCTTGAAAAGATTCCTTTGGAATTATATTTTCTGCATCTTCCATCATAACATCGTATTCTCATAGTGCTTCTTCGCCACGCAATGATGTTTTCCAATTGCTGTTTTCCTTCTGACAAACATTAAGAACGTCAGCGGTTAGAATACAAGGAACAACATTAGGAACAGTTGGAGTTAGTTTAGAGCGAAGAAGAAAATTGATAAAGTGACTCAATGATAACAAATAGGAACGTTGAGTACCTGGTTCATAACCTTTTTGTTTAGCATAGGGAAACCATTTCTCTTGTAGCAGTTTAAGGTCTAAAAGACTTGTATAACATATAGTAGTCAAATTGTGTAGCATTAAAGAGTTAGGTGAAATGACTTCTACTATTCTTCTAATTTGATGCATTTCATTTAATGCAGCTTGGGGATCTTTCTTTCCTCCAGACGGACTTTTTAAATAAAGAAGAAACGTATGCAGATAATCTTGAAAACAAATATGGTTATTTTCTCCTTTTTCAATTGTATTATTTGTTTCATCAAAATCATTGCAAATATATTCATCTGCATTTAATGCATCAATGCAAGGATTACTATTATGTTCATTTGGCAAGCAAGAAGATTTAAAACAGACTTCATTTGGCAATGTTTTCATCAATCCTGACCTGGTTGAATTTGGTAAAGCAGACTTGATATCAATTAATTCAGATTGTTTTTTTGTTTGTGATAGTGAAACTGTAAATTGTTTACTTTCAATATAAAGTTGCTTTTTGCTGAGCATCTCTCTATATTTAGGCAAATTATTTTTAAGATAATGCGGGGATCTATAAAGATGATCATGTATATTTTATGTAGCAATGCTACAAATAGGATATCTGTATTTTGTTTTATTTTTAGATTTTTCACCTTCATCTACAGATCTTGTTTTTCTCAGATCAAAAAAACCTCTTGCTTTCCTTGCTGTTTCAGGATCAATATTATGTATATTTCTTAGATGTCTTGGAAGATCAATTATGTAAGCATCACAATCTTCTTCTGTGTACCTAACCTTTTGACGGACATACTTTTTTGACTCTTTGGAATCATTGCATTATTTACTCTTTATATTACTTTTCCATAGTTGGAACAGCTGTAATAACAAAAATACAAAACTCTGCTTAAATAAGTCTTCTTAAAAGAAATCAAAGTAAAATAATATAAAGTAGAATCTCTGCATTTGAAGAATCGCTTAATTGAAATTTTTGGTTATTCAAAGTAATTTTTATTCCCCTTAAACCTTCCTTAAAAGACTCATGTATCAGTTATATAAAATTTCAGCTATTTAAAGTAAATTTTTATCCCCTGTTGAGGTACAAATAACCAGGACTCTACCATATTAATAACATTTAGAATTGAATAGCATAAAAAAATCCTGTTTAATTTAATGTAAAATTTAATTAAATTAAAAAAAAAAAAGAAAAAAAAAAAAGAAAACAAACCTTTTCAGCCTCAGAAACTAAACCAACTTTCATAAATCCTGTTAACATACTTCCCATTTTCATTTGCTCATTTTCATTCATTGCAACTCTACTAAACAACAAATGTTATTGTGAAAATAAAATTTATGTAAATATATTATATACAATAAAATTTATGTAAATGTGTTTATAAGTATTTAAATTGTTCTTGATGTCAACCTGTGAATATCATTGTTCAATTCTTTATTCTTTTGAGACTAAATTAAAAAAAGAAGATTAACAGAACATCATAAAATCAGTAATAATTTAAAATGTTGTTATAAAAATAAATATATTTTTGCAAAAATATTTTAATGTTATTGTCTGATTATGGAACTGTCCATATAGCTTCGATTATCCATGTAGTATCAAGTGTCTATATTATCTCAATATAACCAATATAAATAAAATTAGTTATGAATGTTCTCCATAAGAAAAGGTAGTTTTTAATGAAACAAATATTTTTTAATGACAAATAAAAACTTACAAATTTTTTTCCAAACCGTTTATACACTTTGGTCATATCACTTAAATGTTCCTAA
Source organism: Hydra vulgaris (assembly GCF_022113875.1). Classification (NCBI taxonomy): domain Eukaryota; kingdom Metazoa; phylum Cnidaria; class Hydrozoa; order Anthoathecata; family Hydridae; genus Hydra; species Hydra vulgaris. The sequence continues at coordinate 11,287,065 of NC_061158.1, read as the reverse complement.
AATGTTTAAATTATTTAAAAAAATATTTATACCTTAAAAAAGAACCAGAGAGTTCACAAATGCTAATGTTAAACATAACTTAAAGTTTATATAAACCACATTTGGGTCTTTTATTAATTTATTGAGCAACTTCAACAAAAACCAAAAATGTAATTTATAGATTTAGATTTCCACAAGCTAAAATAGTCAACACCCAGCAATCACTACACTATACCAATATACAATATGTTGGACCAACATGCACAAATTATGCCCAATGATTCCAATGTTGTTCTGACATTGGTCAAATGTAGTGTGCAGGCTGAGTAGTGCAAAAAATAAATATAAGTAAATAAAAATAAAAATAAAATTACATTTAGTTCCATCCCATCCAAACTACGACTTAATGCTTTTGTTACTGACAATTTTCCCTGAACAAATAAATTTTATTATTGTATATATTTGAAAAAGATTTAAATAAAGTCTTTAAAATATATTTTCATTTTAACATAAAGTAGACAAAAGCTAATAACAATCATTAAAAAGCAGAAAAATACAAATATAAAAATGTATAAAACCCAGCTTACAAAATAGACCATAACTGGCAAAATTCAAGTTATATAGAAAAAGTATCTTACTTAGCAAGATAATTTAATATGCACTTATTGCATATCTACTTAATAATTATTTTTAGAAATCGAATTAGGCCTTTTTGCTAATAAAATAGGTTAAAAAAATTCCAAACATTTTTGGGTTCTCAAATATTTTCTTATCGTTATAAAAAAATGTTCAATTTTTTATATATATTTATTTAATAAAAATTTTTTTTGAAAATTTGATGAAATTTGTGCATCACTTTAGACACTTTATGTTTTTGAAAACCTACAAAAACTGCAAAATTGCAAAGCAAAAGATATTGAATATAAAAAATATATAGTAAAACATTTACTTCATCCTTATTTCACAACGAATGCTTTCATCCAATACTGAACAAACCTGTTAAAAAAAAAAATTATGTAATCATTACATAAGTATTGTTTTTTTAAATATTATTATATAACCTTATATAGTAAAACATTTACCTCATCCTTATTATCAACATGTATAACTTTATATTCTTCAACTTCACAACGAATGTTTTCATCCAATACTGAACAAACCTGTTAAAAAAAAATATGTAAGTATTATATAAATATTGTTTTTTTAAATATTATTATATAACCTTATATAGTAAAACATTTACATTATCCTTATTATCAACATGTATAACTTTATATTTTTCAACTTCACAACAAATGCTTTCATCCAATATTGAACAAACCTTTTTATAAAAAATGTAACTATTATAATAATATCATTTTTTTCAAATATTATCATATGGCATAAAAAATATATTTTTATGCATTGTTTTATTTTAATAATTTATTTCAAGCAGTGTAAAAATAACAGATAAGAAGAAAATCAAATTTAACTCAAAAGATATCAATTCATAAAGATATCAATACCATAATTAACCAGAGATGACAGATTAAAATAACATTACTCACTTCATGTTTATTATTAACACTCATTATATTTTCTTATCGAGAAATAGACCCTTTATCGATATCATCATTAACTTCAATGTCAAAATTAATTTCTTCATCTAATTCTATACAAACCTGTTTAAAAAAATATTTTAAAAAAATGTCAAAAATATATTAAAAGATCACTAGATTTTGTTGCATTAACTTTGAGAACTTTTTGAACAAATGTTTTTTTATAATAATTTTTTTAAATTAAAACGAAAACTTTTAAAATTAGTACACAACTTAGCTTCTTTTCAGACAAAAATTGTTGTCTGTTATATGTATGTATAAATATATACTATATTATATAAAATAGTATATTATAAATATGTAATTTTCACTTCCCATAACACTTAAGTCAAATTTTGCAGTTAAAGGGTTGATAATCAGTAGTATGAAAAATAAAAACAATTTCAAAACTCACCCTTGTCACTAATTCTGATACTAGTTCTGTAATTATAAAGTTCTGAAAAATATAGCCAATTTATTTTAATATAATGTACTAAATCCATTCAAAAAAGATATATAAAATATAAAATGTTAAAATAAAAATTTAAATTTTTTAAATGATATTGAATTTTCAATCAAAATAACTTTACTTTATTAAAAATAATTTCAATAGTAATTAGATAATATTTAATTAATTTTCATTATTTATGTCTGAATAAGCAACGAAGTAAATAAAACAAACCTTATCTTCTTTTTCAACTGTAACACATTCTTTTTTAACGCTCGAGTTTCTTGATTTGACCATCTTTGTAAACGCTCATGTTCTAAAATATTATAACACAAAATCAAAAAGAAAGAAAACATAAAATGAAATTAGATTTAATTAGTTGAGATAAACAATTTAAAAAATTAGCAGGAACTGTTATAAAATAACATAATATTACTAAATATATAAATATAATTATTTTTCAAATAAAACAAGTATGGAGAAAACATACTAGCTATTTGAGATCTTTTTAGCCTTTCTATTACATTTTCTGTAAAAGACTTACCGCAGTCTAAAATAAATAACAAACAATAAACAAATCAATACAAAACAGCTTAAACAAACAATATAAAATTACATTTTAGAATTTAGAGTTTTAAAATTAAACTTACAATTTATAATTATTTTGTAAAACACATACTTAACAGACTTTAAAAAAAAAAAAGGAATAAATTTACTAATTTATAAATTGACTAAAGCAATAAATTGATTAAAAACTTAGATTATTTTAACTTAGATTACCAGATGATTTATCAAATTCATCTCCCTCTGACAATTCTTAATTCCTTAGATAAAATATAGCAAATATAAACATTTTAGAAAGATTTGAAACAAAAAATAAAGATTTCAAAGCACTTTCACATATAATGTGTAAACAACTTTTATAGTTTAAACAAGTTTTCTGTGAAAAACAATATTTTGGTTATTTAACCGCTTTATTTAGACATTATTTAGACTCGAGTTACATTCAGTTAAACAAAAATGTAAACCTTGCTACCGCATAACTTATATAAAACTATCTTGGAAAAATAATAAATTACCTATCAGAAATATAAGTCATTATTAAAACTTCAGCCTAACAATAAATCAAAGTATACAAACAACTTTAAAAAATAAAAACAAATATAATTAAAAAAATAATAAATAAGTCAAACTAAAATAATAACAAAATAAAAAAAAATAAATATATATATATATATATATATATATTTATATATATTTATGTATATATATATATACAATTCATAAAAACTATATCAACTAGATAATACTTGAATTCTTGACATGCCCTCAACCTTGGCAAATAGATAAATAATGGCTTCTGGAACCAATACTTTGAAAACGTATTCATTATGCTATATTAAAAAAAGGTCACAGTGATGCAAGGTTTTGTTTTTTTTAAAGATTATTGCACTCAGCAAGTATCGGGTCATCTATATACTACATATGCAGTGAGGGGGAAGTGTCACAAGTTGAGTAAGTTTTGTATGAGTGTGTATATGGGTGTGAGAGGGAAGGGTTCAACAAATGTATGTATGCAAACCCAAAAAATTGAGATGGCAGTTCACCTTCACTTGCCCATTAATAAATGGTGAACGCTTGTGTTCATATCCTGTTAAGATTATTAAGGTTGAACAACGCAAAAAAAAAAACGTTTTTTTTTTCAAGTTTGCGATCAACACTAGAAAAAAAAAAAAAAATTTTAATAAATTAACACTACTATCTTATTTGTAGAAATTAAATTTACTTATGATTAAAATTTTAATAAGATTAAAATCACACTTCAAGACAATTAAATTATTGATTTAATTGTTTCAAAGTGTGGTTTTAATCTTTTTTAAAGTTTTTCAAAATAAAACCTACGTAATGCGGAAGGCTTATGACACAATATAGACATTTTAATTCAAAAAATTGTTTATGTCGACAAAGAAACAAAAAAGCAACCCAGTCTTTTTTAAGAAAATGGATAACACTGATAGAAACAATTGACTGAATGTTATACGTTAACGTAACATTATAAGTAACGTAAATAATAAAGTTGGGGGAGGCGGTTAAGCACATTAAGCATATGTATGCATAAGAGGAGGAGGGGGGAGAGATAAAATGTATAAGGTGCAACAGGGGGTAAGGGGAGGTCCAAATCTGGAGATTTTTGCATATGTAATATATAGATGGCCCCTAAATTTTTCATTTTTATTAAATAATGCATTAAAAAAACATGACTTAAAACTTACTTTTATAGAATTATATGATCGAGCCAAAGCACTATATAGATTGTGTTGCTGATCCTCATTTAATATGTCTATAAGTTCTTGATCACATAAATTTCCTAATTTATAAAGCATTTTAAATAAAAAATAGTTGACTAAATCATTTTTTTAGAAATTAAAAAAAAGATGGCATACTTTTGCTTTCTTTTCCTGAATAAAATAAATTGTGCCTGTAACTGAAAACCTAAAAGTCATTACAATGAAATGTTAATTTTTCAAATTTACCTCTCTCTCTCTTTCTCTTTTTCTCTCTCTCTCTCTCTCTCTCTCTCTCTCTCTCTCTCTCTCTATATATATATATATATATATATATATATATATATATATATATATATATATATATATATATATATATATATATATATATATATATATATATATATATATATATATATATATATATATATATATATATATATATAAATACAGTGAAATACCGATATCTCGAACCCCTAAACCAAACTTAAACATTCCTTAAGTTGAAGAATTTTATTTGTCCCTGTGGCTGATGTTTTGTTGGTAACCCGAACTTTAGAAGAAAAAAATTAGAACAAAATCTTATTTAAAGTTATTATTATTGATTTATTAAATTAAAATTTTTCAATTTTTTAAATATCAATAAAAAAAATATACTAAAAATTTCAAAACTAAGACAGAGAGTCATTAGTAGATGTTATATTATATGAGGTATTTTATTTATCATTTAAGATCGGATAAAAAAAAACTTTTGATAACTAAAAATAATTTCACTTATCTTTAAAATTTCGAACTAATTTTTTAATCCTGCGTAGGTTAGAGTAATCAGGAGTTCACTGCATATACATATATATATATATACATATATATAAATATATATATATATATATATATATATATATATATATATATATATATTAATATATATATACATATACATATATATATATATATATATATATATATATATATATACATATACATATATATATATATATATATATATATACATATATATATATATATATATATACATATATATATATATATATATATATATATATATATATATATACATATATATATATATACATATATATATATATATATATATATATATATATATATATATATATATATATATATATATATATATATATATATATATATATATATATATATATATATATATATATATATATATATATATATATATATATATATATATATACAGGCCTTGTTTTAAAGCGTTACGCCTTAAGCGCTTTTTACGTACGCGTAGAGCTGTTTTGGTTAAGCTACTTTTTATCATTTTTTAACTTTTAAATTAGCGGTAACATTAAAGAAGTAATTAATTTTCAAAAAAACCACATTAACTTTTAAATAACGTAAAGGTATTTATTAAAAAAACCACAAAAAAACCACATTAACTTTTAAATAATGTAAAGGTATTTATTAAAAAAAGAATTTACTTTAAAATTAATTGTTGTAACTTTTCATCGCGATATATCTTTCCTTTTTTTTAATTTGCAATTAATTTAACGCTAAACTTTTTATCCAAATATTTAGCAACATGAAAAATTGTTTGTCAATCCTTAACTACAAATTTTTTGCAATGTTTTTAATAAAAAGTAGTAAAGTTTTTAGTAAAAAACTTTTAAAAAATCTATATTCCATATTTATTAATACAGAATATAAAAGTTTTTTGTAATATAGATTTTTTATGAATTTTTTACTGAATTTATAATAAAAAACATTTGCAAAAAAATTTGTAATTAAGAATTGACATTTTTTTAAATAAAATCTCAAAAAATGTCTTAATATTTTTGTTATCATGATAACAAAAATATCAAGACATTTTTTCGAGATGTTAAAAAAAATGTCTTTGCTTTTCTTATTAGTTTAATAGTATATAGCTTATAGTTAGTTTAATAGTATATAGCTTTTCTTATTAGTTTATTAGTATATAGTTTAAGTTATGCGGGGGGAGGGGGTCGGCACAGAAAAAAAAATTACCTGTTACTCGCAATATTTGAATGAAGACAATTTGTTAAAATTCTTCTGCGTGCGATTCAATAAGTTTTTTTTGTCATAAATCAAGTTATAATATAAGGTAAAGAAATCATGAGTAGACTACAACATCCGCTGATGACACTAATATTACGTTGAATATATTTATATAACGGAGGTTTTATTATGCACGCGCACATTACAGGTTCCGTTAAATAAATACTAAGGCACGTTTTAGTTTAATGACAGTCTCCATTTTTTACTAATGAATGTGTATTTTTCTTTATAAACAAAACAAACTAGTATATAAAAACCTTGTATATTTCTATTATCTCTAAATTATTTAAAGTTCGAATATGGATTGTATTTTGAAGGATAAAAGATTTACTTTAAAAACTTTTAAATCTTGGGACTTTGCCGATGCGATGATCACAGAAAAAAAGAAGACTTACGTTATTAAAATCAAATGTAAGTTATGTGATCTTCATCAAAATAAAATATTATCCAAAAACAATAGTGCCGTAAGGGCAACTGCCCAACGGTTTATAAATAATACAAGTCATGTTAAAATATTTTAATATGTTACTATATTTTAATTAAGTTGATATATAATTAAAAATAAAAATATAGTTCAATAAATAAATTAAATTTATTCTTAACAAAGATTACCTCATATTTATTCTTTTTTTTATTTTATTAAGTTAAATTGCTTACAAACGAAAAAAAAAAAGAGTTTTGTAATTATACGTAGAATGAAAATACTTTTGAGTTTGTTTATAAGTTAAGGAACTTAATTTTTAATAAACAAATTTTTACTAACGTTTATTATAAACAGATACGATTCAAATTATTAAATATACTTAAATTATTTCAGTTGAGTATTTTTATAAGTTTGCACGATTAAAGTTTGGCGTACAAGTATTTGTTTTTTTGTTTTAAGAATAATTAATAAAAGAGTTTGCATAATTAAGACTTTTATATTTAATTTAATTTTTTTTTTAATTTCCAAAAATTAAAAAAAAAAAAAAGATTTAATCGTTGAAAACGATTTTTCTCTATAGCTCTGTTTCTTTGTGATTTGTTTAAAAAGTTAAATATTTTTACAATAACATAAAAAGTTTATGAATTAAATTCCTAGCGAACGCGTTCTAAACTACGTATCAAAAATACGCTTCAAAGCAGACAAAACTTTTTTATATTTTTATAAAACGCAAGTTGAAACGCTTTTAAAAATTTAAAAAATATTTAAAAACTTAAATTTTTCTTTGCTAGTCAAAACAAAATCGTTGTTTAAATAATTAACATGGGTGTGTGTTTATCAATGTTAATATTTTTTGTTTACTCTAGAAATTTTTAAAAATAAAAAAAATCATTATTATTTTTTATTTAATAACGATTAAAAACAATTATTCAAAAACAAATTTCAGAAATTATTAATATATATATATTTTTTTTTTCACTAAATAATATTGAACTAAAATTAATAATAAAATAACAATTGAAAACATTACAAAATTTTCATAATAAATTTATATTTAAAACGTTTATAGTTTATATTTGAGTTAATTGTTAAATTGAATTAGTTTGCGGTTATTTATTTATTGCGGTAGTTAAAACACTTAACGCCTAAAAAAAAAATAAAGATAATTTTATGACGTCAAAATCGCGTTAAGCTAATGCATTAAGCACTTTTGTTATTTAAAACAAGGCCTGACATATATATATCTTGTTAGGTATATATATGTAAATATATACATATAAATATATATACATATACATATATATATATATATATATATATATATATATATATATATATATATATATATATATATATATATATATATATATATATATATATATATATATATATATATATATATATATATATATATATATATATATATATATATATATATATATATATATATATATATATATATATATATATATGTATATATATATATATATATATATATATATATATATATATATATATATATATATATATATATATATATATATATATATATATATATATATATATATATATATATATATATATATATATATATATATATATATATATATATATATACATTTTTATTCATTTAACTGATTTTTTTTTTAAATTTTCTCAATACCAATATTAGAGAGAAAAACTCAGACAGAATGACATTTGCACATTTTTAAATTTATGATGTACTTTATTAACCTTTTAGGTTTAATTTAAAATAAAAAAAAATTATAACTAAAATTATTTTCAACAAGGGCTATTAAGTTCAACAATCTAATCATTCAAACCCTTAAACAGTTGGAGTTTTTTATGTTATATACTTTTTTTTTACGATTTCTTTTTTAAGCGAGTGCCATCGCCTTAACTAAGAAGCTTTGATTGCTTTGAGCATAAATATGTAAAAGAACAGATGTTTTTATCAATAATCAATTTTTTTTAAATTATATAATAATAAACTAAAATCTATTGGTATTGTACCTGACCAGAAAATATATATTTAAGTAAGTGAGAAGAAGCAATCTCCTCTATTTTTTCTTTAGTCATTTTTTGAATACCTAAAATAAAAAAATATTTCATTTTGAAACTATTATTTATTTTAAATAAATTTAAAAGTACCAAATAAAAGTGAAATTTATTATTCGTTTATTTTTACTGTTTTTCCCACAAACAGTTTCTTTCTGTTAGAACTAATTATAACTAAATATAAAATAATCTTACTTCCCAGCATTAAACTTTAAATTAAAATAAATTCTACATTACTAACGATTAGTAACTAATAAGAACTTTTTTTCTAAAATATTTTTAAAAACTTTCTTAAAAAACAATAACAAAAAATAGTAGAAAAAGTTATTATGAGATATCATAATTACTTTTTCTACTGCTTTTTGTAATAAATTTTCTACTATTTATTATAATAAAGTAACATACTTTATTATAATAGGTCTTTGTTAGTACAAATATTTATAAAATCTAACAATTAATTTATACATCTTAATTTGTATAACTGCTTATCAAAAAAGTCGCATAATAATAATAGCCACCAGCAACTTTCAAATCTTTTAAAAAAATCAATTGCTTCAAACGGTAGTACCTTAATTGAACCATAAAACTGTAATAAAAGTTGCTAGTAATTCTCTGGATTCAACTCAATTTTATTTTATTTTAATTTTAATTTTTTATATACAATTCTCTATGAAACATTAATTGGCCCAAGTCCTAATAATTAAAATTTTAAAAACATTTTTTCTAGGTAAAATACATTTTTCAGTCCATTATTTTTAGAAAATAAAATGTAAACAACCTAATTTTTTAACTTTTAAAAGCTTCCATATGTTTGGGTCTTAAAAAAAAGGGTAGTTTTACATAAAAATAGAGTAATTAGCATAGATCATTCAGGTCATATTTTGAAAATCCGGAAAATTGTTTGTGTAAATTATCTGAAAAAAATCAGAAATATTTTTCCCCTTATTTTCTTCTTAACTTTGCTTTCAGCTGAGTTGTTTCTTAATTTTTTCCTAACTTTTGTATAAGTCAATTATATTACACAAATAAATTAACTTGCATAAATGGAAAACTCTTTGGATAAAACTGAATTAAACAAAATTGTGTAAATAAAACATGCAGCAACATATTTGGCTTTAGATAGATACTTAACAAAAAAAACACTTCAGATATTTTTGCTTTTAAAAAAAATATATATATCTTTTGTGCTAGAGAACTTTTAACTAATGCAGAAAAAAATAAAATTTTCAGTTGGAAAGTTTAAACTTTGTTTACATTTCCTTTTTTTTAATAAAGCATTTTTTTTTAATTTTTAAAAAAATGGTGTCTTTAAAAACAGTTTATTTATGTCAATTTTAACTTTTTTTCTTTTATAATATAACTTCTAGTTGATTATAGGATTTTTATTTTTCAGTTAATTTTTATTTTCTTATAAACTATCTACTCCAGTTTGAAGTAACTTAATACCAAAAATTGCTGGTATCAAATAAATAATGAAAAATTTACCTTTACCAATTATTTAGTCTTTTTTTGTTGGGGAAACTTTGCAACAACCTTGTTAATGAAATAATTAAATTATGCAGATTAAAAAACACAAACTTCATTTTTATTTAAACAAATTTTTAACTTATGCAACTTAAAGGTTTATGCAATCGACTGAATTTTGTTTTATCATTAAAAAAATGTTTATTTTAGAGTTAAGTGACTCTCTTATTGGCAAATTTAACAAATCAACGAGAGTCTCATTGATTTGTTAAATTTGTTTAACATACCATCCAAATTTGAATTAAAATTTTAACATATTGCACAATTGAATACTTTCATATTGTATATGTATACTATGAAATAGTATATGATGATAGTATCAGTATAAATAAGTATTAGTTAACCTAATAACAAATGAATAATAAAAAACATCCAAAATTTAATACCTGCACATACTTTACACACAACATAGCCATCCCCATCTGTTCCTCCATGGCATTGGATGTCTATTAATTTGTTACACAGGGCACATATGGTTCCAGATAGGGAAGCGTCCCCAGAACATACGTGGCATTTTACCATTTTAATAATTATTTGTTGACTAAATATTTTTAAACTTTAAATTTAATTACTAAGATTTTCGTATTATTAAACATACAAAAACATATCAAATTCTTTAAGAAATATTAAACGTTTTATAGAAAATTTTACCTAATATCATATTAGGTACAACGTTCTAAAAACCATTTAATACCTATCAATGCTTTAAAAATTTGACTGAACATATATTCAGTAAAACATAAGGCACAATAGATAATAAAATGTGTATTCAAGTAAAGACAATTTATTTGAAATACTACATAAGTTAAATATTTCTCAATAAATTTAATTTTTATAATCTTTTAATGAAATCAACCTTTTGGAAACAATTATAAACTTTCAAAACTTTTCTTGAACAAATTTCCAGCGATTCCTCGAGTAAGTTTAATGGTAAAAACTGAAGTTTATTTCAACTGTTGCCAATTTGAACTCTTGCGGGTTGCAAAAACGAGTTTAAACACATTGAAGTTGCAAAAACGAACGACGTGGATGCAAAAACGAAACAAAGTTGCAAAAACGAACGCTTAAGTTGCAATACCGAAGAAAAAGCCGCAAAAACGAAAAAAAAAGTGGCTATACCGAATTTAAACATGATGATGATCATCATCATCATCATTATCATCATCATCATCATCATCATCATCATCATCATCATCATCATCATTATCATCAACAGCATAAAAGCAAAAAGCTTGAAAATGATAATAAAAATTATTTTGATGTTGTTGATCGTCATCATGATAATCATCATCATCTTTATTATGGCACTATGTAAGGCTCACTCTCCAAATTTTCTTACTTCTACCACAACCATTTTTTACTGAAGCTGCTACCACTCTACATGTTAATATCTGAATTACTTTAACTTTTTCTAAAAAAAAAGGTTGTTTAATACAACGTTTTTTCTAATCTGTCTAAGATTATGCCTACTTTTTATATCTTGTTAGAATCACACCACACATCCATCTGATCATTTTCTCTTTCGGCTAACACTACACCATATAAATACTAAAGTTTATACAACAATGAAAGGATATTGTATGCCTGCATCTAAACAAATAGCAAACAGATATGCTTATATCTATAATATGTATGCAAAAAGTACATCTTGGAAGCTTATATTGCTTCTGGAATAAAAGTTTGGAAGCTTTTATTACTTCTTTTTAGTTTTAAATCAAGCCTCATTCTACTCTACATCTTTCAACATTAATTACGTTTTTCAGCTTTTTTATAAGAACATCTCTCTTAAGAAAAAATTGTCTTTTTTATTATTGCAATAAGCTAATGTATAAATAAAGTCTTGTCTGATGTAAATCTCTGTTATTCTCAGTTTACTAAACCTTGTATCTTATCTTAGATGTTAATTCTTGAGACTTTTGGTTAGTTTTCAACAGTGTTATTAACTAAAGTAAGTCTAATGTTTTACCTCTAACTTATGGGTCTCATCTTTTTACTTTACCCCAGAGTAAAACAGAGCTATTTACAAGGAAAT